>JBAIZL010000001.1:215322443-215577443 GCA_036971475.1 Prosapia bicincta
GGAAGACTTTGCGCCTTCCCTTATGACAGTTGGTTTGATTTAATTCGCTCTGTAACCGATGGCACTGCACACACGTGACTACCTGTTGCAACTCGTGATGGGGCCTTGTTTATGGTTATTGCGTTTGCATCAGCTATGGCGATACTTCATTGCTTTGCAATTTCTTGCTCTAACGTGGCCTATCTATTATAATAAACGTGGTGCCGGGCTCTGTCTTTCAGTAAATCCTTTACATGGTAGATCTACTAAAAAATGCAAAACAATTAGACAAGCAGTTCTGCCTACTTGACAATGTACTGCGAGAGTCTATCCTCCTCCAGGAAACCGATTAACATTCTCCACGTGTGGAGGTTTACTTGAGGTAAACAACCATGAACACATTAGGCCATATGTTTTTTGTATTCACGATTAAGTGGATCATTATTTCCTTTCCTTTAATCTATCTATCTTTATCTTCCAAGTAAGTATCTCCCTATGCCTACACTGAAGAACATAGGCCTACTTTGGACTTCATTCCACTCTTGCCTTCACACCTGTTCATCCATTACCCTCCCTTATTTCCACAAACTAGGGGTTCATGTCGTTCCGTAATTCTTGTATATTACAGTTCTATCAAAAACATCAAATAATTTCATCCATGGACCAAGTGATGTGTTTAGCGAAAATAACCGATACACCGCGCCATAGAAAGAGATTTTTTTAATAGTAATTTATAGGCTATAAAATAATGTCTGTTATAGTCTAACAAGGTTAGGAAAGAATTGGTAAATATGTGGGATTAAGGTAGAACCATAAAACCACTGATTCAAAGTATAGGAGAGATATTATGGCACCATTTATGAATGCACTTCTCCCACTGTCTATCGTAGTTACAAACAGGTTACACCCTTTGTAAAGAAAAGGACGAGAAGAATTCGGTTGGACTAAAGAAAGACTTTAATGACCACCGTGTATTGGAGAGGAATAACGATCAATGCGTACACCAGCAATCTTGCGAGAGCTTCATGTCTTACAGAATAATCAAGTTTTGATCCAGAATGAAGTTTTGATAGTTGGTGAGGGTAAGCTATGACGTCAGAACATTGTGACAAGCGGAAAATGCGTACAACATTCAGCCATATATCATAACCCTTGAGCTACATAAATGAGTTTATCTCTGAGCTAAACATAGATATCGCTTAGTTTCTCGAGACTGGAGATTCTTGCAAACTTTATCTATTACACCTAATTTCCATCACACTTTTTCTAGGCTTTGGACTGACAAAACGATAGAGATATGTTGCGCTATCATTTTGGCGTGTCACCTCCATATTTACTTAACACAAAACACACTGAAGTAAAGATTAAATCGAACTTATTATCACGACAGTTAAAGGCAAAATGACCACTGGCAAAGTCGAAAACATTTTTCTGACACATTTTGAGAGGGAAAATCCAAATCCTTGAAAGCTATTAGAAAATTGTTTAGGGTAGATGACCTGGGGTGACAACTGGAGTCTGGTTTGTATGCTTTTTGCCCATGCTTGTACGCAAATTAACCACTTACCCTCGTCAATTGCTATTTCTTCATGTACGCATATTTCGTGGCACCGTTGGAGGTAGGGGAATTTAACGAGTAGGTCGGATCAGTTTCCTTTGCGTAGACTTAGACTACATCGTGGTGATGAAAGAAGTCACTCGCGTATAAGGCATGATATAATAGGATATATTGTACGCGTCTAAATACGACATGTAGGTTACTATCTCCCTCTATTTCCGTTTAGAATAATAAGGCTTTATATTTAGCATTTCTGGATTTATATTATGAAACTTTACTATAACCACTCAAGTTGACCATCACCTCCTGCGAAGGCCATGCACGTAGGAGGTGGAGAGAACCGCAAAGGGCAAATGTGATCAGTAACTCTATCGTGAGTAGCCATCATTGTATTATCACTCTTGTGCGCATAATAACCGAAGTTGTATTATAATACGTTTCCTTCAGCCATGATTATTTTTATTGTCTGTTAACGTTTATAAGTAAATTATCTTTCCGTCCTTGGTGGTAATTTATAGTTGTAATGTAAAAACAAAGGCTATCTGCTATAATAGTTGCATCCTGTAAAGCATAAAGTACAATTATGTTATCTGCTTGGTGATGTATTGTCTGATCCCAACAGCACGTCACCTCTGAATGGTAATTTATGTTATAACCTTTGTGGACGAAATAGCATAATATTTAACTTCTTTTTCTCCTTAAAACAATTTCTTAATATGATTCTTATTCCTTGAGAAAGAAAGAAACAGAATATAAACATAAGAAAGATTAGGGTAGAAACACAAAAACCTCTGGTTTAAAAATATAACGCAGGATCAGGATAATATAATGCAGAATCAGGATAATATAATGCAGGATCAAGATAATATAATGCAGGATCAGGATAATATAATGCAGGATCAGGATAATATAATGCAGGATCAGGATAATATAATGCAGGATCAGGATAATATAATGCAGGATCAGGATAATATATTGCAGGATCAGGATAATATAATGCAGGATCAGGATAATATAATGCAGGATCAGGATAATATATTGCAGGATCAGGATAATATAATGCAGGATCAGGATAATATAATGCAGAATCAGGATAATATAATGCAGGATCAGGATAATATATTGCAGAATCAGGATAATATAATGCAGGATCAGGATAATATAATGCAGGATCAGGATAATATAATGCAGGATCAAGATAATATAATGCAGAATCAGGATAATATAATGCAGGATCAGGATAATATATTGCAGGATCAGGATAATATAATGCAGGATCAGGATAATATAATGCAGAATCAGGATAATATAATGCAGGATCAGGATAATATATTGCAGAATCAGGATAATATAATGCAGGATCAGGATAATATAATGCAGGATCAGGATAATATAATGCAGGATCAAGATAATATAATGCAGAATCAGGATAATATAATGCAGAATCAGGATAATATAATGCAGGATCAGGATAATATAATGCAGGATCAGGATAATATATTGCAGAATCAGGATAATATAATGCAGGATCAGGATAATATAATGCAGGATCAGGATAATATATTGCAGAATCAGGATAATATAATGCAGGATCAGGATAATATAATGCAGGATCAGGATAATATAATGCAGGATCAGGATAATATATTGCAGAATCAGGATAATATAATGCAGGATCAGGATAATATAATGCAGGATCAGGATAATATAATGCAGGATCAAGATAATATAATGCAGAATCAGGATAATATAATGCAGGATCAGGATAATATATTGCAGGATCAGGATAATTTATTGCAAAATAAGGATAATATAATGCAGGATAAGGATAATATATTGCAGGATCAGGATAATATATTGCAGGATCAGGATAATTTATTGTAAAATAAGGATAATATAACGCAGGATCAGGATAATATAATGCAGGATCAGGATAATATATTGCAGGATCAGGATAATATATTGCAGGATCAGGATAATTTATTGCAAAATAAGGATAATATAATGCAGAATCAGGATAATATAATGCAGGATCAGGATAATATATTGCAGGATCAGGATAATTTATTGCAAAATAAGGATAATATAACGCAGGATCAGGATAATATAATGCAGAATCAGGATAATATAATGCAGGATCAAGATAATATAATGCAGAATCAGGATAATATAATGCAGAATCAGGATAATATAATGCAGGATCAGGATAATATATTGCAGGATCAGGATAATTTATTGCAAAATAAGGATAATATAATGCAGGATAAGGATAATATATTGCAGGATCAGGATAATATATTGCCGCATCAGGATGATATATATATTGCAGGATCAGGATAATGTATAGCAGGATCAGGATAATAATGTGTAGGATAAATATAATAATGCAGGATATTGTAATGCCGGATCAGGATAATATTATGCAGGATCAGGATAATATATTGCCGGATGAGAATAATATATTGCAGGATCAGGATAATATAATGCAGAATAAGGATAATACATTGCAGGAATAGGATAATATATTGCAGGATCAAGATAATAATGTGTAGGATAAATATAATAATGCAGAAAAATATAATGCCGGATCAAGATAATATAATGCAGGACCATGATAATATAATGCCGGATCAGGATAATATATTGTAGGATCAGGATAATGTATCGCAGGATCAGGATAAAAATGTGTAGGGTAAATATAATAATGCAGGATAATTTAATGCGGGATAAGGATAATGTAATGCCGGATCAGGATAATAATGTGTAGGGTAAATATAATAATGCAGGATAATTTAATGCGGGATAAGGATAATGTAATGCAGGACCATGATAATATATTGTAGGATCAGGATAATGTATCGCAGGATCAGGATAATAATGTGTAGGGTAAATATAATAATGCAGGATAATTTAATGCGGGATAAGGATAATATAATGCAGGACCATGATAATATAATGCCGGATCAGGATAATATATTGTAGGATCAGGATAATATATCGCAGGATCAGGATATAATGTGTAGGGTAAATATAATAATGCAGGATATTTTAATGCGGGATAAGGATAATGTAATGTAGAATCAAGTGTTTCATTATGCAGAGTCGCAAGGTAATTCTTAATTTTTTGTCGCGTTTTGCCGATTGCTCAATATGTCTATGATCACGTATAGTGTGATGTTGATGATGACGTGCCCATGAAGGATCTTCCCTAGATATCACCGAGGGTGTGGATAATAGCTCTGGCAGTCTGTGCTATGTTGTCACCATGAAGGATCTTCCCTAGATATCACCGAGGGTGTGGATAATAGCTCTGGCAGTCTGTGCTATGTTGTCACCATGAAGGATCTTCCCTAGATATCACCGAGGGTGTGGATAATAGCTCTGGCAGTCTGTGCTATGTTGTCACCATGAAGGATCTTCCCTAAATATCACCGAGGGTGTGGATAATAGCTCTGGCAGTCTGTGCTATGTTGTCACCATGAAGGATCTTCCCTAGATATCACCGAGGGTGTGGATAATAGCTCTGGCAGTCTGTGCTATGTTGTCACCATGAAGGATCTTCCCTAGATATCACCGAGGGTGTGGATAATAGCTCTGGCAGTCTGTGCTATGTTGTCACCATGAAGGATCTTCCCTAGATATCACCGAGGGTGTGGATAATAGCTCTGGCAGTCTGTGCTATGTTGTCACCATGAAGGATCTTCCCTAGATATCACCGAGGGTGTGGATAATAGCTCTGGCAGTCTGTGCTATGTTGTCAGCATGAAGGATCTTCCCTAGATATCACCGAGGGTGTGGATAATAGCTCTGGCAGTCTGTGCTATGTTGTCACCATGAAGGATCTTCCCTAAATATCACCGAGGGTGTGGATAATAGCTCTGGCAGTCTGTGCTATGTTGTCACCATGAAGGATCTTCCCTAGATATCACCGAGGGTGTGGATAATAGCTCTGGCAGTCTGTGCTATGTTATCACCATAAAGGATCTTCCCTAGATATCACCGAGAGTGTGGATAATAGCTCTGGCAGTCTGTGCTATGTTGTCACCATGAAGGACCTTCCCTAGATATCACCGAGGGTGTGGATAATAGCTCTGGCAATCAGTGCTATGTTGTCACCATGAAGGATCTTCCCTAAATATCACCGAGGGTGTGGATAATAGCTCTGGGTGTCTGTGCTATGTTGTCACCATGAAGGATCTTCCCTAGCTATCACCGAGGGTGTGGATAATAGCTCTGGCAGTCTTTGCTATGTTGTCACCATGAAGGATCTTCAATAGATATCATCGAGGGTGTGGATAATAGCTCTGGCAGTCTGTGCTATGTTATCACCATGAAGGATCTTCCATAGATATCACCGAGGGTGTGGATAATAGCTCTGGCAGTCTGTGCTATGTTGTCACCATGAAGGATCTTCCCTAGCTATCACCGAGGGTGTGGATAATAGCTCTGGCAGTCTGTGCTATGTTGTCACCATGAAGGATCTTCCCTAGATATCACCGAGGGTGTGGATAATAGCTCTGGCAGTCTGTGCTATGTTGTCACCATGAAGGATCTTCCCTAGATATCACCGAGGGTGTGGATAATAGCTCTGGCAGTCTGTGCTATGTTGTCACCATGAAGGATCTTCCCTAGATATCACCGAGGGTGTGGATAATAGCTCTGGCAGTCTGTGCTATGTTGTCAGCATGAAGGATCTTCCCTAGATATCACCGAGGGTGTGGATAATAGCTCTGGCAGTCTGTGCTATGTTGTCACGATGAAGGATCTTCCCTAAATATCACCGAGGGTGTGGATAATAGCTCTGGCAGTCTGTGCTATGTTGTCACCATGAAGGATCTTCCCTAGATATCACCGAGGGTGTGGATAATAGCTCTGGCAGTCTGTGCTATGTTATCACCATAAAGGATCTTCCCTAGATATCACCGAGAGTGTGGATAATAGCTCTGGCAGTCTGTGCTATGTTGTCACCATGAAGGACCTTCCCTAGATATCACCGAGGGTGTGGATAATAGCTCTGGCAGTCTGTGCTATGTTGTCACCATGAAGGATCTTCCCTAAATATCAACGAGGGTGTGGATAATAGCTCTGGGTGTCTGTGCTATGTTGTCACCATGAAGGATCTTCCCTAGCTATCACCGAGGGTGTGGATAATAGCTCTGGCAGTCTTTGCTATGTTGTCACCATGAAGGATCTTCAATAGATATCATCGAGGGTGTGGATAATAGCTCTGGCAGTCTGTGCTATGTTATCACCATGAAGGATCTTCCATAGATATCACCGAGGGTGTGGATAATAGCTCTGGCAGTCTGTGCTATGTTGTCACCATGAAGGATCTTCCCTAGATATCACCGAGGGTGTGGATAATAGCTCTGGCAGTCTGTGCTATGTTGTCACCATGAAGGATCTTCCCTAAATATCACCGAGGGTGTGGATAATAGCTCTGTCAGTCTGTGCTATGTTGTCACCATGAAGGATCTTCCCTAGATATCACCGAGGGTGTGGATAATAGCTCTGGCAGTCTGTGCTATGTTGTCACCATGAAGGATCTTCTATAGATATCACCGAGGGTGTGGATAATAGCTCTGGCAGTCTGTGCTATGTTGTCACCATGAAGGATCTTCCCTAGCTATCACCGAGGGTGTGGATAATAGCTCTGGCAGTCTGTGCTATGTTGTCACCATGAAGGATCTTCCCTAGATATCACCGAGGGTGTGGATAATAGCTCTGGCAGTCTGTGCTATGTTATCACCATGAAGGATCTTCCCTAGATATCACTGATGGTGTGGATAATAGCTCTGGCAGTCTGTGCTATGTTATCACCATGAAGGATCTTCCATAGATATCACCGAGGGTGTGGATAATAGCTCTGGCAGACTGTGCTATGTTGTCACCATGAAGGATCTTCCCTAGATATCACCGAGGGTGTGGATAATAGCTCTGGCAGTCTGTGCTATGTTGTCACCATGAAGGATCTTCCCTAGATATCACCGAGGGTGTGGATAATAGCTCTGGCAGTCTGTGCTATGTTGTCACCATGAAGGATCTTCCCTAACTCTCACCGAGGGTGTGGATAATAGTTCTGGCAGTCTGTGCTATGTTGTCAACATGAAGGATCTTCCCTAGATATCACCGAGTGTGTGGATAATAGCTCTGGCAGTCTGTGCTATGTTGTCACCATGAAGGATCTTCCCTAGATATCACCGAGGGTGTGGATAATAGCTCTGGCAGTCTGTGCTATGTTGTCACCATGAAGGATCTTCCCTAGATATCACCGAGGGTGTGGTTAATAGCTCTGGCAGTCTGTGCTATGTTGTCACCATGAAGGATCTTCCCTAGATATCACCGAGGGTGTGGATAATAGCTCTGGCAGTCTGTGCTATGTTACCACCATGAAGGATCTTCCATAGATATCACCGAGAGTATGGATAATAGCTCTGGCAGTCTGTGCTATGTTATCACCATGAAGGATCTTCCATAGATATCACCGAGGGTGTGGATAATAGCTCTGGCAGTCTGTGCTATGTTGTCACCATGAAGGATCTTCCCTAGCTATCACCGAGGGTGTGGATAATAGCTCTGGCAATCTGTGCTATGTTGTAACCATGAAGGATCTTCCATAGATATCACCGAGGGTGTGGATAATAGCTCTGGCAGTCTGTGCTATGTTGTCACCATGAAGGATCTTTCCTAGATATCACCGAGGGTGTGGATAATAGCTCTGGCAGTCTGTGCTATGTTGTCACCATGAAGGATCTTCCCTAGCTATCCCCGAGGGTGTGGATAATAGCTCTGGCAGTCTGTGCTATGTTGTCACCATGAAGGATCTTCCCTAGATATCACCGAGGGTGTGGATAATGGCTCTGGCAGTCTGTGCTATATTGTCACCATGAAGGATCTTCCCTAGATATCACCGAGGGTGTGGTTAATAGCTCTGGCAGTCTGTGCTATGTTGTCACCATGAAGGATCTTCCCTAGATATCACCGAGGGTGTGGATAATGGCTCTGGCAGTCTGTGCTATATTGTCACCATGAAGGATCTTCCCTAGATATCACCGAGGGTGTGGATAATAGCTCTGGCAGTCTGTGCTATGTTATCACCATGAAGGATCTTCCATAGATATCACCGAGGGTGTGGATAATAGCTCTGGCAGTCTGTGCTAGGTTGTCACCATGAAGGCTCTTCCCTAGATATCTCCGAGGGTGTGGTTAATAGCTCTGGCAGTCTGTGCTATGTTGTCACCATGAAGGACCTTTCCTAGATATCACCGAGGGCGTGGATAATAGCTCTGGCAGTCTGTGCTATGTTGTCACCATGAAGGATCTTCCCTAGCTATCACCGAGGGTGTGGATAATAGATCTGGCAGTCTGTGCTATGTTGTCTCCATGAAGGATCTTCCCTAGATATAACCGAGGGTGTGGATAATAGCTCTGGCAGTCTGTGCTATGTTATCACCATGAAGGATCTTCCATAGATATCACCGAGGGTGTGGATATTAGCTCTGGCAGTCTGTGCCATGTTGTCACCATGAAGGGTCTTCCCTAGATATCACCGAGGGTGTGGTTAATAGCTCTGGCAGTCTGTGCTATGTTGTCACCAAAAAGGACCTTCCCTAGATATCACCGAGGGTGTGGTTAATAGCTCTGGCAGTCTGTGCTATGTTGTCACCATGAAGGATCTTCCCTAGATATCACCGAGGGTGTGGATAATGGCTCTGGCAGTCTGTGCTATATTGTCACCATGAAGGATCTTCCCTAGATATCACCGAGGGTGTGGATAATAGCTCTGGCAGTCTGTGCTATGTTATCACCATGAAGGATCTTCCATAGATATCACCGAGGGTGTGGATAATAGCTCTGGCAGTCTGTGCTATGTTGTCACCATGAAGGCTCTTCCCTAGATATCACCGAGGGTGTGGTTAATAGCTCTGGCAGTCTGTGCTATGTTGTCACCATGAAGGACCTTTCCTAGATATCACCGAGGGTGTGGATAATAGCTCTGGCAGTCTGTGCTATGTTGTCACCATGAAGGATCTTCCCTAGCTATCACCGAGGGTGTGGATAATAGCTCTGGCAGTCTGTGCTATGTTGTCACCATGAAGGATCTTCCCTAGATATCACCGAGGGTGTGGATAATAGCTCTGGCAGTCTGTGCTATGTTATCACCATGAAGGATCTTCCCTAGATATCACTGATGGTGTGGATAATAGCTCTGGCAGTCTGTGCTATGTTATCACCATGAAGGATCTTCCATAGATATCACCGAGGGTGTGGATAATAGCTCTGGCAGTCTGTGCTATGTTGTCACCATGGAGGATCTTCCCTAGATATCACCGAGGGTGTGGATAATAGCTCTGGCAGTCTGTGCTATGTTGTCACCATGAAGGATCTTCCCTAGATATCACCGAGGGTGTGGATAATAGCTCTGGCAGTCTGTGCTATGTTGTCACCATGAAGGATCTTCAATAACTCTCACCGAGGGTGTGGATAATAGTTCTGGCAGTCTGTGCTATGTTGTCAACATGAAGGATCTTCCCTAGATATCACCGAGTGTGTGGATAATAGCTCTGGCAGTCTGTGCTATGTTGTCACCATGAAGGATCTTCCCTAGATATCACCGAGGGTGTGGATAATAGCTCTGGCAGTCTGTGCTATGTTGTCACCATGAAGGATCTTCCCTAGATATCACCGAGGGTGTGGTTAATAGCTCTGGCAGTCTGTGCTATGTTGTCACCATGAAGGATCTTCCCTAGATATCACCGAGGGTGTGGATAATAGCTCTGGCAGTCTGTGCTATGTTACCACCATGAAGGATATTCCATAGATATCACCGAGAGTATGGATAATAGCTCTGGCAGTCTGTGCTATGTTATCACCATGAAGGATCTTCCATAGATATCACCGAGGGTGTGGATAATAGCTCTGGCAGTCTGTGCTATGTTGTCACCATGAAGGATCTTCCCTAGCTATCACCGAGGGTGTGGATAATAGCTCTGGCAATCTGTGCTATGTTGTCACCATGAAGGATCTTCCATAGATATCACCGAGGGTGTGGATAATAGCTCTGGCAGTCTGTGCTATGTTGTCACCATGAAGGATCTTTCCTAGATATCACCGAGGGTGTGGATAATAGCTCTGGCAGTCTGTGCTATGTTGTCACCATGAAGGATCTTCCCTAGCTATCCCCGAGGGTGTGGATAATAGCTCTGGCAGACTGTGCTATGTTGTCACCATGAAGGATCTTCCCTAGATATCACTGATGGTGTGGATAATAGCTCTGGCAGTCTGTGCTATGTTGTCATCATGAAGGATCTTCCCTAGATATCACCAAGAGTGTGGATAATAGCTCTGGCAGTCTGTGCTATGTTATCACCATGAAGGATCTTCCCTAGATATCACCGAGAGTTTGGATAATAGCTCTGGCAGTCTGTGCTATGTTGTCACCATGAAGGATCTTCCCTAGATATCACCGAGGGTGTGGATAATAGCTCTGGGAGCCTGTGCTATGTTGTCACCATGAAGGATCTTCCCTAGCTATCACCGAGGGTGTGGATAATAGCTCTGGCAGTCTGTGCTATGTTGTCACCATGAAGGATCTTCCATAGATATCACTGATGGTGTGGATAATAGCTCTGGCAGTCTGTGCTATATTGTCACTATGAAGGATCTTCCCTAGATATCACCGAGGGTGTGGATAATAGCTCTGGCAGTCTGTGCTATGTTGTCACCATGAAGGACCTTCCCTAGATATCACCGAGGGTGTGGTTAATAGCTCTGGCAGTCTGTGCTATGTTGTCACCATGAAGGATCTTCCCTAGATATCACCGAGGGTGTGGATAATGGCTCTGGCAGTCTGTGCTATATTGTCACCATGAAGGATCTTCCCTAGATATCACCGAGGGTGTGGATAATAGCTCTGGCAGTCTGTGCTATGTTATCACCATGAAGGATCTTCCATAGATATCACCGAGGGTGTGGATAATAGCTCTGGCAGTCTGTGCTATGTTGTCACCATGAAGGATCTTCCCTAGATATCACCGAGGGTGTGGATAATAGCTCTGGCAGTCTGTGCTATGTTGTCACGATGAAGGATCTTCCCTAAATATCACCGAGGGTGTGGATAATAGCTCTGGCAGTCTGTGCTATGTTGTCACCATGAAGGATCTTCCCTAGATATCACCGAGGGTGTGGATAATAGCTCTGGCAGTCTGTGCTATGTTATCACCATAAAGGATCTTCCCTAGATATCACCGAGAGTGTGGATAATAGCTCTGGCAGTCTGTGCTATGTTGTCACCATGAAGGACCTTCCCTAGATATCACCGAGGGTGTGGATAATAGCTCTGGCAGTCTGTGCTATGTTGTCACCATGAAGGATCTCCCCTAAATATCACCGAGGGTGTGGATAATAGCTCTGGGTGTCTGTGCTATGTTGTCACCATGAAGGATCTTCCCTAGCTATCACCGAGGGTGTGGATAATAGCTCTGGCAGTCTTTGCTATGTTGTCACCATGAAGGATCTTCAATAGATATCATCGAGGGTGTGGATAATAGCTCTGGCAGTCTGTGCTATGTTATCACCATGAAGGATCTTCCATAGATATCACCGAGGGTGTGGATAATAGCTCTGGCAGTCTGTGCTATGTTGTCACCATGAAGGATCTTCCCTAGCTATCACCGAGGGTGTGGATAATAGCTCTGGCAGTCTGTGCTATGTTGTCACCATGAAGGATCTTCCCTAGATATCACCGAGGGTGTGGATAATAGCTCTGGCAGTCTGTGCTATGTTGTCACCATGAAGGATCTTCCCTAGATATCACCGAGGGTGTGGATAATAGCTCTGGCAGTCTGTGCTATGTTGTCACCATGAAGGATCTTCCCTAGATATCACCGAGGGTGTGGATAATAGCTCTGGCAGTCTGTGCTATGTTGTCAGCATGAAGGATCTTCCCTAGATATCACCGAGGGTGTGGATAATAGCTCTGGCAGTCTGTGCTATGTTGTCACGATGAAGGATCTTCCCTAAATATCACCGAGGGTGTGGATAATAGCTCTGGCAGTCTGTGCTATGTTGTCACCATGAAGGATCTTCCCTAGATATCACCGAGGGTGTGGATAATAGCTCTGGCAGTCTGTGCTATGTTATCACCATAAAGGATCTTCCCTAGATATCACCGAGAGTGTGGATAATAGCTCTGGCAGTCTGTGCTATGTTGTCACCATGAAGGACCTTCCCTAGATATCACCGAGGGTGTGGATAATAGCTCTGGCAGTCTGTGCTATGTGGTCACCATGAAGGATCTTCCCTAAATATCAACGAGGGTGTGGATAATAGCTCTGGGTGTCTGTGCTATGTTGTCACCATGAAGGATCTTCCCTAGCTATCACCGAGGGTGTGGATAATAGCTCTGGCAGTCTTTGCTATGTTGTCACCATGAAGGATCTTCAATAGATATCATCGAGGGTGTGGATAATAGCTCTGGCAGTCTGTGCTATGTTATCACCATGAAGGATCTTCCATAGATATCACCGAGGGTGTGGATAATAGCTCTGGCAGTCTGTGCTATGTTGTCACCATGAAGGATCTTCCCTAGATATCACCGAGGGTGTGGATAATAGCTCTGGCAGTCTGTGCTATGTTGTCACCATGAAGGATCTTCCCTAAATATCACCGATGGTGTGGATAATAGCTCTGTCAGTCTGTGCTATGTTGTCACCATGAAGGATCTTCCCTAGATATCACCGAGGGTGTGGATAATAGCTCTGGCAGTCTGTGCTATGTTGTCACCATGAAGGATCTTCCCTAAATATCACCGAGGGTGTGGATAATAGCTCTGGCAGTCTGTGCTATGTTGTCACCATGAAGGATCTTCCATAGATATCACCGAGGGTGTGGATAATAGCTCTGGCAGTCTGTGCTATGTTGTCACCATGAAGGATCTTCTATAGATATCACCGAGGGTGTGGTTAATAGCCCTGGCAGTCTGAGCTATGTTGTCACCATGAAGGATCTTCCCTAGATATCACCGAGGGTGTGGATAATGGCTCTGGCAGTCTGTGCTATATTGTCACCATGAAGGATCTTCCCTAGATATCACCGAGGGTGTGGATAATGGCTCTGGCAGTCTGTGCTATATTGTCACCATGAAGGATCTTCCCTAGATATCACCGAGGGTGTGGATAATGGCTCTGGCAGTCTGAGCTATGTTGTCACCATGAAGGATCTTCCCTAGATATCACCGAGGGTGTGGATAATGGCTCTGGCAGTCTGTGCTATATTGTCACCATGAAGGATCTTCCCTAGATATCACCGAGGGTGTGGATAATGGCTCTGGCAGTCTGTGCTATATTGTCACCATGAAGGATCTTCCCTAGATATCACCGAGGGTGTGGATAATGGCTCTGGCAGTCTGTGCTATATTGTCACCATGAAGGATCTTCCCTAGATATCACCGAGGGTGTGGATAATGGCTCTGGCAGTCTGTGCTATATTGTCACCATGAAGGATCTTCCCTAGATATCACCGAGGGTGTGGATAATGGCTCTGGCAGTCTGAGCTATGTTGTCACCATGAAGGATCTTCCCTAGATATCACCGAGGGTGTGGATAATGGCTCTGGCAGTCTGTGCTATATTGTCACCATGAAGGATCTTCCCTAGATATCACCGAGGGTGTGGATAATGGCTCTGGCAGTCTGTGCTATATTGTCACCATGAAGGATCTTCCCTAGATATCACCGAGGGTGTGGATAATAGCTCTGGCAGTCTGTGCTATGTTGTCACCATGAAGGATCTTCCATAGATATCACCGAGGGTGTGGATAATGGCTCTGGCAGTCTGTGCTATATTGTCACCATCAAGGATCTTCCCTAGATATCACCGAGGGTGTGGTTAATAGCTCTGGCAGTCTGTGCTATGTTGTCACCATGAAGGATCTTCCCTAGATATCACCGAGGGTGTGGATAATGGCTCTGGCAGTCTGTGCTATATTGTCACCATGAGGGATCTTCCCTAGATATCACCGAGGGTGTGGATAATAGCTCTGGCAGTCTGTGCTATGTTATCACCATGAAGGATCTTCCATAGATATCACCGAGGGTGTGGATAATAGCTCTGGCAGTCTGTGCTATGTTGTCACCATGAAGGCTCTTCCCTAGATATCACCGAGGGTGTGGTTAATAGCTCTGGCAGTCTGTGCTATGTTGTCACCATGAAGGACCTTTCCTAGATATCACCGAGGGCGTGGATAATAGCTCTGGCAGTCTGTGCTATGTTGTCACCATGAAGGATCTTCCCTAGCTATCACCGAGGGTGTGGATAATAGATCTGGCAGTCTGTGCTATGTTGTCTCCATGAAGGATCTTCCCTAGATATAACCGAGGGTGTGGATAATAGCTCTGGCAGTCTGTGCTATGTTATCACCATGAAGGATCTTCCATAGATATCACCGAGGGTGTGGATAATAGCTCTGGCAGTCTGTGCCATGTTGTCACCATGAAGGGTCTTCCCTAGATATCACCGAGGGTGTGGATAATAGCTCTGGGAGCCTGTGCTATGTTGTCACCATGAAGGATCTTCCCTAGCTATCACCGAGGGTGTGGATAATAGCTCTGGCAGTCTGTGCTATGTTGTCACCATGAAGGATCTTCCATAGATATCACTGATGGTGTGGATAATAGCTCTGGCAGTCTGTGCTATATTGTCACTATGAAGGATCTTCCCTAGATATCACCGAGGGTGTGGTTAATAGCTCTGGCAGTCTGTGCTATGTTGTCACCATGAAGGATCTTCCATAGATATCACTGATGGTGTGGATAATAGCTCTGGCAGTCTGTGCTATATTGTCACTATGAAGGACCTTCCCTAGATATCACCGAGGGTGTGGTTAATAGCTCTGGCAGTCTGTGCTATGTTGTCACCATGAAGGATCTTCCCTAGATATCACCGAGGGTGTGGATAATGGCTCTGGCAGTCTGTGCTATATTGTCACCATGAAGGATCTTCCCTAGATATCACCGAGGGTGTGGATAATAGCTCTGGCAGTCTGTGCTATGTTATCACCATGAAGGATCTTACATAGATATCACCGAGGGTGTGGATAATAGCTCTGGCAGTCTGTGCTATGTTGTCACCATGAAGGCTCTTCCCTAGATATCACCGAGGGTGTGGTTAATAGCTCTGGCAGTCTGTGCTATGTTGTCACCATGAAGGATCTTCCATAGATATCACCGAGGGTGTGGATAATAGCTCTGGCAGTCTGTGCTATGTTGTCACCATGAAGGATCTTCCATAGCTATCACCGAGGGTGTGGATAATAGCTCTGGCAGTCTGTGCTATGTTGTCACCATGAAGGACCTTTCCTAGATATCACCGAGGGTGTGGATAATAGCTCTGGCAGTCTGTGCTATGTTGTCACCATGAAGGATCTTCCATAGCTATCACCGAGAGTGTGGATAATAGCTCTGGCAGTCTGTGCTATGTTGTCACCATGAAGGACCTTTCCTAGATATCACCGAGGGTGTGGATAATAGCTCTGGCAGTCTGTGCTATGTTGTCACCATGAAGGATCTTCCCTAGCTATCACCGAGGGTGTGGATAATAGCTCTGGCAGTCTGTGCTATGTTGTCACCATGAAGGATCTTCCCTAGATATCACCGAGGGTGTGGATAATAGCTCTGGCAGTCTGTGCTATGTTATCACCATGAAGGATCTTCCCTAGATATCACTGATGGTGTGGATAATAGCTCTGGCAGTCTGTGCTATGTTATCACCATGAAGGATCTTCCATAGATATCACCGAGGGTGTGGATAATAGCTCTGGCAGTCTGTGCTATGTTGTCACCATGAAGGATCTTCCCTAGATATCACCGAGGGTGTGGATAATAGCTCTGGCAGTCTGTGCTATGTTGTCACCATGAAGGATCTTCCCTAGATATCACCGAGGGTGTGGATAATAGCTCTGGCAGTCTGTGCTATGTTGTCACCATGAAGGATCTTCCCTAACTCTCACCGAGGGTGTGGATAATAGTTCTGGCAGTCTGTGCTATGTTGTCAACAGAAAGGATCTTCCCTAGATATCACCGAGTGTGTGGATAATAGCTCTGGCAGTCTGTGCTATGTTGTCACCATGAAGGATCTTCCCTAGATATCACCGAGGGTGTGGATAATAGCTCTGGCAGTCTGTGCTATGTTGTCACCATGAAGGATCTTCCCTAGATATCACCGAGGGTGTGGTTAATAGCTCTGGCAGTCTGTGCTATGTTGTCACCATGAAGGATTTTCCCTAGATATCACCGAGGGTGTGGATAATAGCTCTGGCAGTCTGTGCTATGTTACCACCATGAAGGATCTTCCATAGATATCACCGAGAGTATGGATAATAGCTCTGGCAGTCTGTGCTATGTTATCACCATGAAGGATCTTCCATAGATATCACCGAGGGTGTGGATAATAGCTCTGGCAGTCTGTGCTATGTTGTCACCATGAAGGATCTTCCCTAGCTATCACCGAGGGTGTGGATAATAGCTCTGGCAATCTGTGCTATGTTGTCACCATGAAGGATCTTCCATAGATATCACCGAGGGTGTGGATAATAGCTCTGGCAGTCTGTGCTATGTTGTCACCATGAAGGATCTTTCCTAGATAACACCGAGGGTGTGGATAATAGCTCTGGCAGTCTGTGCTATGTTGTCACCATGAAGGATCTTCCCTAGCTATCCCCGAGGGTGTGGATAATAGCTCTGGCAGTCTGTGCTATGTTGTCACCATGAAGGATCTTCCCTAGATATCACTGATGGTGTGGATAATAGCTCTGGCAGTCTGTGCTATGTTGTCATCATGAAGGATCTTCCCTAGATATCACCAAGGGTGTGGATAATAGCTCTGGCAGTCTGTGCTATGTTATCACCATGAAGGATCTTCCCTAGATATCACCGAGAGTTTGGATAATAGCTCTGGCAGTCTGTGCTATGTTGTCACCATGAAGGATCTTCCCTAGATATCACCGAGGGTGTGGATAATAGCTCTGGGAGCCTGTGCTATGTTGTCACCATGAAGGATCTTCCCTAGCTATCACCGAGGGTGTGGATAATAGCTCTGGCAGTCTGTGCTATGTTGTCACCATGAAGGATCTTCCATAGATATCACTGATGGTGTGGATAATAGCTCTGGCAGTCTGTGCTATATTGTCACTATGAAGGATCTTCCCTAGATATCACCGAGGGTGTGGATAATAGCTCTGGCAGTCTGTGCTATGTTGTCACCATGAAGGACCTTCCCTAGATATCACCGAGGGTGTGGTTAATAGCTCTGGCAGTCTGTGCTATGTTGTCACCATGAAGGATCTTCCCTAGATATCACCGAGGGTGTGGATAATGGCTCTGGCAGTCTGTGCTATATTGTCACCATGAAGGATCTTCCCTAGATATCACCGAGGGTGTGGATAATAGCTCTGGCAGTCTGTGCTATGTTATCACCATTAAGGATCTTCCATAGATATCACCGAGGGTGTGGATAATAGCTCTGGCAGTCTGTGCTATGTTGTCAGCATGAAGGATCTTCCCTAGATATCACCGAGGGTGTGGATAATAGCTCTGGCAGTCTGTGCTATGTTGTCACGATGAAGGATCTTCCCTAAATATCACCGAGGGTGTGGATAATAGCTCTGGCAGTCTGTGCTATGTTGTCACCATGAAGGATCTTCCCTAGATATCACCGAGGGTGTGGATAATAGCTCTGGCAGTCTGTGCTATGTTATCACCATAAAGGATCTTCCCTAGATATCACCGAGAGTGTGGATAATAGCTCTGGCTGTCTGTGCTATGTTGTCACCATGAAGGACCTTCCCTAGATATCACCGAGGGTGTGGATAATAGCTCTGGCAGTCTGTGCTATGTTGTCACCATGAAGGATCTCCCCTAAATATCACCGAGGGTGTGGATAATAGCTCTGGGTGTCTGTGCTATGTTGTCACCATGAAGGATCTTCCCTAGCTATCACCGAGGGTGTGGATAATAGCTCTGGCAGTCTTTGCTATGATGTCACCATGAAGGATCTTCAATAGATATCATCGAGGGTGTGGATAATAGCTCTGGCAGTCTGTGCTATGTTATCACCATGAAGGATCTTCCATAGATATCACCGAGGGTGTGGATAATAGCTCTGGCAGTCTGTGCTATGTTGTCACCATGAAGGATCTTCCCTAGCTATCACCGAGGATGTGGATAATAGCTCTGGCAGTCTGTGCTATGTTGTCACCATGAAGGATCTTCCCTAGATATCACCGAGGGTGTGGATAATAGCTCTGGCAGTCTGTGCTATGTTGTCACCATGAAGGATCTTCCCTAAATATCACCGAGGGTGTGGATAATAGCTCTGTCAGTCTGTGCTATGTTGTCACCATGAAGGATCTTCCCTAGATATCACCGAGGGTGTGGATAATAGCTCTGGCAGTCTGTGCTATGTTGTCACCATGAAGGATCTTCCCTAAATATCATCGAGGGTGTGGATAATAGCTCTGGCAGTCTGTGCTATGTTGTCACCATGAAGGATCTTCCATAGATATCACCGAGGGTGTGGATAATAGCTCTGGCAGTCTGTGCTATGTTGTCACCATGAAGGATCTTCCCTAGATATCACCGAGGGTGTGGATAATAGCTCTGGCAGTCTGTGCTATGTTGTCACCATGAAGGATCTTCCCTAAATATCACCGAGGGTGTGGATAATAGCTCTGGGTGTCTGTGCTATGTTGTCACCATGAAGGATCTTCCCTAGCTATCACCGAGGGTGTGGATAATAGCTCTGGCAGTCTGTGCTATGTTGTCACCATGAAGGATCTTCAATAGATATCATCGAGGGTGAGGATAATAGCTCTGGCAGTCTGTGCTATGTTATCACCATGAAGGATCTTCCATAGATATCACCGAGGGTGTGGATAATAGCTCTGGCAGTCTGTGCTATGTTGTCACCATGAAGGATCTTCCCTAAATATCACCGAGGGTGTGGATAATAGCTCTGGCAGTCTGTGCTATGTTGTCACCATGAAGGATCTTCCATAGATATCACCGAGGGTGTGGATAATAGCTCTGGCAGTCTGTGCTATGTTGTCACCATGAAGGATCTTCTATAGATATCACCGAGGGTGTGGTTAATAGCCCTGGCAGTCTGTGCTATGTTGTCACCATGAAGGATCTTCCCTAGATATCACCGAGGGTGTGGATAATGGCTCTGGCAGTCTGTGCTATATTGTCACCATGAAGGATCTTCCCTAGATATCACCGAGGGTGTGGTTAATAGCTCTGGCAGTCTGTGCTATGTTGTCACCATGAAGGACCTTCCCTAGATATCACCGAGGGTGTGGTTAATAGCTCTGGCAGTCTGTGCTATGTTGTCACCATGAAGGATCTTCCCTAGATATCACCGAGTGTGTGGATAATGGCTCTGGCAGTCTGTGCTATATTGTCACCATGAAGGATCTTCCCTAGATATCACCGAGGGTGTGGATAATAGCTCTGGCAGTCTGTGCTATGTTATCACCATGAAGGATCTTCCATAGATATCACCGAGGGTGTGGATAATAGCTCTGGCAGTCTGTGCTATGTTGTCACCATGAAGGCTCTTCCCTAGATATCACCGAGGGTGTGGTTAATAGCTCTGGCAGTCTGTGCTATGTTGTCACCATGAAGGACCTTTCCTAGATATCACCGAGGGCGTGGATAATAGCTCTGGCAGTCTGTGCTATGTTGTCACCATGAAGGATCTTCCCTAGCTATCACCGAGGGTGTGGATAATAGATCTGGCAGTCTGTGCTATGTTGTCTCCATGAAGGATCTTCCCTAGATATAACCGAGGGTGTTTATAATAGCTCTGGCAGTCTGTGCTATGTTATCACCATGAAGGATCTTCCATAGATATCACCGAGGGTGTGGATAATAGCTCTGGCAGTCTGTGCCATGTTGTCACCATGAAGGGTCTTCCCTAGATATCACCGAGGGTGTGGATAATAGCTCTGGGAGCCTGTGCTATGTTGTCACCATGAAGGATCTTCCCTAGCTATAACGAGGGTGTGGATAATAGCTCTGGCAGTCTGTGCTATGTTGTCACCATGAAGGATCTTCCATAGATATCACTGATGGTGTGGATAATAGCTCTGGCAGTCTGTGCTATATTGTCACTATGAAGGATCTTCCCTAGATATCACCGAGGGTGTGGTTAATAGCTCTGGCAGTCTGTGCTATGTTGTCACCAAAAAGGACCTTCCCTAGATATCACCGAGGGTGTGGTTAATAGCTCTGGCAGTCTGTGCTATGTTGTCACCATGAAGGATCTTCCCTAGATATCACCGAGGGTGTGGATAATGGCTCTGGCAGTCTGTGCTATATTGTCACCATGAAGGATCTTCCCTAGATATCACCGAGGGTGTGGATAATAGCTCTGGCAGTCTGTGCTATGTTATCACCATGAAGGATCTTCCATAGATATCACCGAGGGTGTGGATAATAGCTCTGGCAGTCTGTGCTATGTTGTCACCATGAAGGCTCTTCCCTAGATATCACCGAGGGTGTGGTTAATAGCTCTGGCAGTCTGTGCTATGTTGTCACCATGAAGGACCTTTCCTAGATATCACCGAGGGTGTGGATAATAGCTCTGGCAGTCTGTGCTATGTTGTCACCATGAAGGATCTTCCCTAGCTATCACCGAGGGTGTGGATAATAGCTCTGGCAGTCTGTGCTATGTTGTCACCATGAAGGATCTTCCCTAGATATCACCGAGGGTGTGGATAATAGCTCTGGCAGTCTGTGCTATGTTATCACCATGAAGGATCTTCCCTAGATATCACTGATGGTGTGGATAATAGCTCTGGCAGTCTGTGCTATGTTATCACCATGAAGGATCTTCCATAGATATCACCGAGGGTGTGGATAATAGCTCTGGCAGACTGTGCTATGTTGTCACCATGAAGGATCTTCCCTAGATATCACCGAGGGTGTGGATAATAGCTCTGGCAGTCTGTGCTATGTTGTCACCATGAAGGATCTTCCCTAGATATCACCGAGGGTGTGGATAATAGCTCTGGCAGTCTGTGCTATGTTGTCACCATGAAGGATCTTCCCTAACTCTCACCGAGGGTGTGGATAATAGTTCTGGCAGTCTGTGCTATGTTGTCAACATGAAGGATCTTCCCTAGATATCACCGAGTGTGTGGATAATAGCTCTGGCAGTCTGTGCTATGTTGTCACCATGAAGGATCTTCCCTAGATATCACCGAGGGTGTGGATAATAGCTCTGGCAGTCTGTGCTATGTTGTCACCATGAAGGATCTTCCCTAGATATCACCGAGGGTGTGGTTAATAGCTCTGGCAGTCTGTGCTATGTTGTCACCATGAAGGATCTTCCCTAGATATCACCGAGGGTGTGGATAATAGCTCTGGCAGTCTGTGCTATGTTACCACCATGAAGGATCTTCCATAGATATCACCGAGAGTATGGATAATAGCTCTGGCAGTCTGTGCTATGTTATCACCATGAAGGATCTTCCATAGATATCACCGAGGGTGTGGATAATAGCTCTGGCAGTCTGTGCTATGTTGTCACCATGAAGGATCTTCCCTAGCTATCACCGAGGGTGTGGATAATAGCTCTGGCAATCTGTGCTATGTTGTAACCATGAAGGATCTTCCATAGATATCACCGAGGGTGTGGATAATAGCTCTGGCAGTCTGTGCTATGTTGTCACCATGAAGGATCTTTCCTAGATATCACCGAGGGTGTGGATAATAGCTCTGGCAGTCTGTGCTATGTTGTCACCATGAAGGATCTTCCCTAGCTATCCCCGAGGGTGTGGATAATAGCTCTGGCAGTCTGTGCTATGTTGTCACCATGAAGGATCTTCCCTAGATATCACTGATGGTGTGGATAATAGCTCTGGCAGTCTGTGCTATGTTGTCATCATGAAGGATCTTCCCTAGATATCACCAAGGGTGTGGATAATAGCTCTGGCAGTCTGTGCTATGTTATCACCATGAAGGATCTTCCCTAGATATCACCGAGAGTTTGGATAATAGCTCTGGCAGTCTGTGCTATGTTGTCACCATGAAGGATCTTCCCTAGATATCACCGAGGGTGTGGATAATAGCTCTGGGAGCCTGTGCTATGTGGTCACCATGAAGGATCTTCCCTAGCTATCACCGAGGGTTTGGATAATAGCTCTGGCAGTCTGTGCTATGTTGTCACCATGAAGGATCTTCCATAGATATCACTGATGGTGTGGATAATAGCTCTGGCAGTCTGTGCTATATTGTCACTATGAAGGATCTTCCCTAGATATCACCGAGGGTGTGGATAATAGCTCTGGCAGTCTGTGCTATGTTGTCACCATGAAGGACCTTCCCTAGATATCACCGAGGGTGTGGTTAATAGCTCTGGCAGTCTGTGCTATGTTGTCACCATGAAGGATCTTCCCTAGATATCACCGAGGGTGTGGATAATGGCTCTGGCAGTCTGTGCTATATTGTCACCATGAAGGATCTTCCCTAGATATCACCGAGGGTGTGGATAATAGCTCTGGCAGTCTGTGCTATGTTATCACCATGAAGGATCTTCCATAGATATCACCGAGGGTGTGGATAATAGCTCTGGCAGTCTGTGCTATGTTGTCACCATGAAGGCTCTTCCCTAGATATCACCGAGGGTGTGGTTAATAGCTCTGGCAGTCTGTGCTATGTTGTCACCATGAAGGACCTTTCCTAGATATCACCGAGGGTGTGGATAATAGCTCTGGCAGTCTGTGCTATGTTGTCACCATGAAGGATCTTCCCTAGCTATCACCGAGAGTGTGGATAATAGCTCTGGCAGTCTGTGTTATGTTGTCACCATGAAGGATCTTCCCTAGATATCACCGAGGGTGTGGATAATAGCTCTGGCAGTCTGTGCTATGTTATCACCATGAAGGATCTTCCCTAGATATCACTGATGGTGTGGATAATAGCTCTGGCAGTCTGTGCTATGTTATCACCATGAAGGATCTTCCATAGATATCACCGAGGGTGTGGATAATAGCTCTGGCAGTCTGTGCTATGTTGTCACCATGAAGGATCTTCACTAGATATCACCGAGGGTGTGGATAATAGCTCTGGCAGTCTGTGCTATGTTGTCACCATGAAGGATCTTCCCTAGATATCACCGAGGGTGTGGATAATAGCTCTGGCAGTCTGTGCTATGTTGTCACCATGAAGGATCTTCCCTAACTCTCACCGAGGGTGTGGATAATAGCTCCGGCAGTCTGTGCTATGTTGTCAACATGAAGGATCTTCCCTAGATATCACCGAGTGTGTGGATAATAGCTCTGGCAGTCTGTGCTATGTTGTCACCATGAAGGATCTTCCCTAGATATCACCGAGGGTGTGGATAATAGCTCTGGCAGTCTGTGCTATGTTATCACCATGAAGGATCTTCCCTAGATATCACCGAGAGTATGGATAATAGCTCTGGCAGTCTGTGCTATGTTGTCACCATGAAGGATCTTCCCTAGATATCACCGAGGGTGTGGTTAATAGCTCTGGCAGTCTGTGCTATGTTATCACCATGAAGGATCTTCCCTAGATATCACCGAGGGTGTGGATAATAGCTCTGGCAGTCTGTGCTATGTTGTCACCATGAAGGATCTTCCCTAAATATCACCGAGGGTGTGGATAATAGCTCTGGCAGTCTGTGCTATGTTGTCACCATGAAGGATCTTCCATAGCTATCCCCGAGGGTGTGGATAATAGCTCTGGCAGTCTGTGCTATGTTGTCACCATGAAGGATCTTCCATAGCTATCCCCGAGGGTGTGGATAATAGCTCTGGCAGTCTGTGCTATGTTGTCACCATGAAGGATCTTCCCTAGGTATCACTGATGGTGTGGATAATAGCTCTGGCAGTCTGTGCTATGTTGTCATCATGAAGGATCTTCCCTAGATATCACTGATGGTGTGGATAATAGCTCTGGCAGTCTGTGCTATGTTGTCATCATGAAGGATATTCCCTAGATATCACCGAGGGTGTGGATAATAGCTCTGGCAGTCTGTGCTATGTTGTCATCATGAAGGATCTTCCATAGATATCACCGAGGGTGTGGATAATAGCTCTGGCAGTCTGTGCTATGTTGTCACCATGAAGGATCTTCCATAGCTATCCCCGAGGGTGTGGATAATAGCTCTGGCAGTCTGTGCTATGTTGTCACCATGAAGGATCTTCCCTAGATATCACTGATGGTGTGGATAATAGCTCTGGCAGTCTGTGCTATGTTGTCATCATGAAGGATCTTCCCTTGATATCACCAAGGGTGTGGATAATAGCTCTGGCAGTCTGTGCTATGTTATCACCATGAAGGATCTTCCCTAGATATCACCGAGAGTTTGGATAATAGCTCTGGCAGTCTGTGCTATGTTGTCACCATGAAGGATCTTCCCTAGATATCACCGAGGGTTTGGATAATAGCTCTGGCAGTCTGTGCTATGTTATCACCATGAAGGATCTTCCATAGATATCACCGAGGGTGTGGATAATAGCTCTGGCAGTCTGTGCTATGTTATCACCATGAAGGATCTTCCCTAGATATCACCGAGGGTGTGGATAATAGCTCTGGCAGTCTGTGCTATGTTATCACCATGAAGGATCTTCCCTAGATATCACCGAGAGTATGGATAATAGCTCTGGCAGTCTGTGCTATGTTGTCACCATGAAGGGTCTTCCCTAAATATCACCGAGGGTGTGGATAATAGCTCTGACAGTCTGTGCTATGTTGTCACCATGAAGGATCTTCCCTAGATATCACCGAGGGTGGGATAATAGCTCTGGCAGTCTGTGCTATGTTGTCACGATGAAGGATCTTCCCTAGATATCACCGAGGGTGTGGCTAATAGCTCTGGCAGTCTGTGCTATGTTATCACCATGAAGGATCTTCCATAGATATCACCCAGGGTGTGGATAATAGCTCTGGAAGTCTGTGATATGTTGCCACCATGAAGGATCTTCCCTAGCTATCACCGAGGGTGTGGATAATAGCTCTGGCAGTCTGTGCTATGTTGTCACCATGAAGGATCTTCCATAGATATCACCGAGGGTGTGGATAATAACTCTGGCAGTCTGTGCTATGTTGTCACCATGAAGGATCTTTCCTAGATATCACCGAGGGTGTGGATAATAGCTCTGGCAATCTGTGCTATGTTGTCACCATTAAGGATCTTCCCTAGCTATCCCCGAGGGTGTGGATAATAGCTCTGGCAGTCTGTGCTATGTTGTCACCATGAAGGATCTTCCCTAGATATCACTGATGGTGTGGATAATAGCTCTGGCAGTCTGTGCTATGTTGTCACCATGAAGGATCTTCCCTAGATATCACCAAGGGTGTGGATAATGGCTCTGGCAGTCTGTGCTATGTTGTCACCAAGAAGGATCTTCCCTAGATATCACCGAGAGTGTGGATAATAGCTCTGGCAGTCTGTGCTATGTTGTCACCATGAAGGATCTTCCAAAGCTATCACCGAGGGTGTGGATAATAGCTCTGGCAGTCTGTGCTATGTTGTCACCATGAAAGATCTTCCCTAGATATCACCGAAGGGTGTGGATAATAGCTCTGGCAGTCTGTGCTATGTTGTCACCATGAAGGATCTTCCCTAGATATCACCGAGGGTGTGGATAATAGCTCTGGCAGTCTGTGCTATGTTATCACCATGAAGGATCTTCCCTAGATATCACCGAGAGTGTGGATAATAGCTCTGGCAGTCTGTGCTATGTTGTCACCATGAAGGACCTTCCCTAGATATCACCGAGGGTGTGGATAATAGCTCTGGCAGTCTGTGCTATGTTGTCACCATGAAGGATCTTCCCTAAATATCACCGAGGGTGTGGATAATAGCTCTGGGTGGCTGTGCTATGTTGTCACCATGAAGGATCTTCCCTAGCTATCACCGAGGGTGTGGATAATAGCTCTGGCAGTCTGTGCTATGTTGTCACCATGAAGGATCTTCAATAGATATCATCGAGGGTGTGGATAACAGCTCTGGCAGTCTGTGCTATGTTATCAACATGAAGGATCTTCCATAGATATCACCGAGGGTGTGGATAATAGCTCTGGCAGTCTGTGCTATGTTGTCACCATGAAGGATCTTCCCTAGCTATCACCGAGGGTGTGGATAATAGCTCTGGCAGTCTGTGCTATGTTGTCACCATGAAGGATCTTCCCTAGATATCACCGAGGGTGTGGATAATAGCTCTGGCAGTCTGTGCTATGTTGTCACCATGAAGGATCTTCCCTAAATATCACCGAGGGTGTGGATAATAGCTCTGTCAGTCTGTGCTATGTTGTCACCATGAAGGATCTTCCCTAGATATCACCGAGGGTGTGGATAATAGCTCTGGCAGTCTGTGCTATGTTGTCACCATGAAGGATCTTCCCTAGATATCACCGAGGGTGGGATAATAGCTCTGGCAGTCTGTGCTATGTTGTCAACATGAAGGATCTTCCCTAGATATCACCGAGGGTGTGGCTAATAGCTCTGGCAGTCTGTGCTATGTTATCACCATGAAGGATCTTCCATAGATATCACCGAGGGTGTGGATAATAGCTCTGGAAGACTGTGCTATGTTGCCACCATGAAGGATCTTCCCTAGCTATCACCGAGGGTGTGGATAATAGCTCTGGCAGTCTGTGCTATGTTGTCACCATGAAGGATCTTCCGTAGATATCACCGAGGGTGTGGATAATAACTCTGGCAGTCTGTGTTATGTTGTCACCATGAAGGATCGTTCCTAGATATCACCGAGGGTGTGGATAATAGCTCTGGCAATCTGTGCTATGTTGTCACCATTAAGGATCTTCCCTAGCTATCCCCGAGGGTGTGGATAATAGCTCTGGCAGTCTGTGCTATGTTGTCACCATGAAGGATCTTCCCTAGATATCACTGATGGTGTGGATAAGAGCTCTGGCAGTCTGTGCTATGTTGTCACCATGAAGGATCTTCCCTAGATATCACCAAGGGTGTGGATAATGGCTCTGGCAGTCTGTGCTATGTTGTCACCAAGAAGGATCTTCCCTAGATATCACCGAGAGTGTGGATAATAGCTCTGGCAGTCTGTGCTATGTTGTCACCATGAAGGATCTTCCAAAGCTATCACCGAGGGTGTGGATAATAGCTCTGGCAGTCTGTGCTATGTTGTCACCATGAAGGATCTTCCCTAGATATCACCGAAGGGTGTGGATAATAGCTCTGGCAGTCTGTGCTATGTTGTCACCATGAAGGATCTTCCCTAGATATCACCGAGGGTGTGGATAATAGCTCTGGCAGTCTGTGCTATGTTATCACCATGAAGGATCTTCCCTAGATATCACCGAGAGTGTGGATAATAGCTCTGGCAGTCTGTGCTATGTTGTCACCATGAAGGACCTTCCCTAGATATCACCGAGGGTGTGAATAATAGCTCTGGCAGTCTGTGCTATGTTGTCACCATGAAGGATCTTCCCTAAATATCACCGAGGGTGTGGATAATAGCTCTGGGTGTCTGTGCTATGTTGTCACCATGAAGGATCTTCCCTAGCTATCACCGAGGGTGTGGATAATAGCTCTGGCAGTCTTTGCTATGTTGTCACCATGAAGGATCTTCAATAGATATCATCGAGGGTGTGGATAATAGCTCTGGCAGTCTGTGCTATGTTATCAACATGAAGGATCTTCCATAGATATCACCGAGGGTGTGGATAATAGCTCTGGCAGTCTGTGCTATGTTGTCACCATGAAGGATCTTCCCTAGCTATCACCGAGGGTGTGGATAATAGCTCTGGCAGTCTGTGCTATGTTGTCACCATGAAGGATCTTCCCTAGATATCACCGAGGGTGTGGATAATAGCTCTGGCAGTCTGTGCTATGTTGTCACCATGAAGGATCTTCCCTAAATATCACCGAGGGTGTGGATAATAGCTCTGTCAGTCTGTGCTATGTTGTCACCATGAAGGATCTTCCCTAGATATCACCGAGGGTGTGGATATTAGCTCTGGCAGTCTGTGCTATGTTGTCACCATGAAGGATCTTCCCTAGATATCACCGAGGGTATGGATAATAGCTCTGGCAGTCTGTGCTATGTTGTCAACATGAAGGATCTTCCCTAGATATCACCGAGGGTGTGGATAATAGCTCTGGCAGTCTGTGCTATGTTGTCACCATGAAGGATCTTCCCTAGATATCACCGAGGGTGTGGATAATAGCTCTGGCAGTCTGTGCTATGTTATCACCATGAAGGATCTTCCATAGATATCACCGAGGGTGGGGATAATAGCTCTGGCAGTCTGTGCTATGTTGTCACCATGAAGGATCTTCCCTAGATATCACCGAGGGTGTGGATAATAGCTCTGGCAGTCTGTGCTATGTTATCACCATGAAGGATCTTCCATAGATATCACCGAGGGTGTGGATAATAGCTCTGGCATTCTGTGCTATGTTGTCACCATGAAGGATCTTCCCTAGATATCACCGAGGGTGTAGATAATAGCTCTGGCAGTCTGTTCTATGTTATCACCATGAAGGATCTTCCCTAAATATCACCGAGGGTGTCGATAATAGCTCTGGCAGTCTGTGCTATGTTATCACCATGAAGGATCTTCCATAGATATCACCGAGGGTGTGGATAATAGCTGTGGCAGTCTGTGCTATGTTGTCACCATGAAGGATCTTCCATAGGTATCACCGAGGGTGTGGATAATAGCTCTGTCAGTCTGTGCTATGTTGTCACCATGAAGGATCTTCCCTAGATATCACCGAGGGTGTGGATATTAGCTCTGGCAGTCTGTGCTATGTTGTCACCATGAAGGATCTTCCCTAGATATCACCGAGGGTATGGATAATAGCTCTGGCAGTCTGTGCTATGTTGTCAACATGAAGGATCTTCCCTAGATATCACCGAGGGTGTGTATAATAGCTCTGGCAGTCTGTGCTATGTTGTCACCATGAAGGATCTTCCCTAGATATCACCGAGGGTGTGGATAATAGCTCTGGCAGTCTGTGCTATGTTATCACCATGAAGGATCTTCCATAGATATCACCGAGGGTGTGGATAATAGCTCTGGCAGTCTGTGCTATGTTGTCACCATGAAGGATCTTCCCTAGATATCACCGAGGGTGTGGATAATAGCTCTGGCAGTCTGTGCTATGTTATCACCATGAAGGATCTTCCATAGATATCACCGAGGGTGTGGATAATAGCTCTGGCATTCTGTGCTATGTTGTCACCATGAAGGATCTTCCCTAGATATCACCGAGGGTGTAGATAATAGCTCTGGCAGTCTGTTCTATGTTATCACCATGAAGGATCTTCCCTAAATATCACCGAGGGTGTCGATAATAGCTCTGGCAGTCTGTGCTATGTTATCACCATGAAGGATCTTCCATAGATATCACCGAGGGTGTGGATAATAGCTGTGGCAGTCTGTGCTAAGTTGTCACCATGAAGGATCTTCCATAGGTATCACCGAGGGTGTGGATAATAGCTCTGGCAGTCTGTGCTATGTTGTCATCATGAAGCATCTTCCCTAGATATCACCGAGGGTGTGGATAATAGCTTTGGCAATCTGTGCTATGTTGTCACCATGAAGGATCTACCCTAGATATCACCGAGGGTGTGGATAATAGCTCTGGCATTCTGTGCTATGTTGTCACCATGAAGGATCTTCCCTAGATATCACCGAGGGTGTGGATAATAGCTCTGGCAGTCTGTGCTATGTTATCACCATGAAGGATCTTCCCTAGATATCACCGAGAGTTTGGATAATAGCTCTGGCAGTCTGTGCTATGTTGTCACCATGAAGGATCTTCCCTAGATATCACCGAGGGTTTGGATAATAGCTCTGGCAGTCTGTCCTATGTTATCACCATGAAGGATCTCCATAGATATCACCGAGGGTGTTGATAATAGCTCTGGCAGTCTGTGCTATGTTGTCACCATGAAGGATCTTCCCTAGATATCACCGAGGGTGTGGATAATAGCTCTGGGAGTCTGTGCTATGTTGTCACCATGAAAGATCTTCCCTAACTATCACCGAGGTTGTGGATAATAGCTCTGGCAGTCAGTGCCATGTTGTCACCATGAAGGATCTTCCATAGATATCACCGAGGGTGTGGATAATAGGTCTGGCAGTCTGTGCTATGTTGTCACCATGAAGGATCTTTCCTAGATATCGCCGAGGGTGTGGATAATAGCTCTGGCAGTCTGTGCTATGTTGTCACCATGAAGGATCTTCCCTAGATATCACCGAGGGTGGGATAATAGCTCTGGCAGTCTGTGCTATGTTGTCACCATGAAGGATCTTCCCTAGATATCACCGAGGGTGTGGATAATAGCTCTGGCAGTCTGTGCTATGTAATCACCATGAAGGATCTTCCATAGATATCACCGAGGGTGTGGATAATAGCTCTGGCAGTCTGTGCTATGTTGTCACCATGAAGGATCTTCCCTAGATATCACCGAGGGTGTGGATATTAGCTCTGGCAGTCTGTGCTATGTTATCACCATGAAGGATCTTCCATAGATATCACCGAGGGTGTGGATAATAGCTCTGGCAGTCTGTGCTATGTTATCACCATGAAGGTTCTTCCCTAGATATCACCGAGGGTGTGGATAATAGCTCTGGCAGTCTGTGCTATGTTGTCACCATGAAGGATCTTCCCTAAATATCACCGAGGGTGTGGATAATAGCTCTGGGTGTCTGTGCTATGTTGTCACCATGAAGGATCTTCCCTAGCTATCACCGAGGGTGTGGATAATAGCTCTGGCAGTCTTTGCTATGTTGTCACCATGAAGGATCTTCAATAGATATCATCGAGGGTGTGGATAATAGCTCTGGCAGTCTGTGCTATGTTATCAACATGAAGGATCTTCCATAGATATCACCGAGGGTGTGGATAATAGCTCTGGCAGTCTGTGCTATGTTGTCACCATGAAGGATCTTCCCTAGCTATCACCGAGGGTGTGGATAATAGCTCTGGCAGTCTGTGCTATGTTGTCACCATGAAGGATCTTCCCTAGATATCACCGAGGGTGTGGATAATAGCTCTGGCAGTCTGTGCTATGTTGTCACCATGAAGGATCTTCCCTAAATATCACCGAGGGTGTGGATAATAGCTCTGTCAGTCTGTGCTATGTTGTCACCATGAAGGATCTTCCCTAGATATCACCGAGGGTGTGGATAATAGCTCTGGCAGTCTGTGCTATGTTGTCACCATGAAGGATCTTCCCTAGATATCACCGAGGGTATGGATAATAGCTCTGGCAGTCTGTGCTATGTTGTCAACATGAAGGATCTTCCCTAGATATCACCGAGGGTGTGGATAATAGCTCTGGCAGTCTGTGCTATGTTGTCACCATGAAGGATCTTCCCTAGATATCACCGAGGGTGTGGATAATAGCTCTGGCAGTCTGTGCTATGTTATCACCATGAAGGATCTTCCATAGATATCACCGAGGGTGTGGATAATAGCTCTGGCAGTCTGTGCTATGTTGTCACCATGAAGGATCTTCCCTAGATATCACCGAGGGTGTGGATAATAGCTCTGGCAGTCTGTGCTATGTTGTCATCATGAAGGATCTTCCCTAGATATCACCAAGGGTGTGGATAATAGCTCTGGCAGTCTGTGCTATGTTATCACCATGAAGGATCTTCCCTAGATATCACCGAGAGTTTGGATAATAGCTTTGGCAGTCTGTGCTATGTTGTCACCATGAAGGATCTTCCCTAGATATCACCGAGGGTTTGGATAATAGCTCTGGCAGTCTGTGCTATGTTATCACCATGAAGGATCTTCCATAGATATCACCGAGGGTGTGGATAATAGCTCTGGCAGTCTGTGCTATGTTATCACCATGAAGGATCTTCCCTAGATATCACCGAGGGTGTGGATAATAGCTCTGGCAGTCTGTGCTATGTTATCACCATGAAGGATCTTCCCTAGATATCACCGAGAGTATGGATAATAGCTCTGGCAGTCTGTGCTATGTTGTCACCATGAAGGATCTTCCCTAAATATCACCGAGGGTGTGGATAATAGCTCTGGCAGTCTGTGCTATGTTGTCACCATGAAGGATCTTCCCTAGATATCACCGAGGGTGGGATAATAGCTCTGGCAGTCTGTGCTATGTTGTCACGATGAAGGATCTTCCCTAGATATCACCGAGGGTGTGGCTAATAGCTCTGGCAGTCTGTGCTATGTTATCACCATGAAGGATCTTCCATAGATATCACCGAGGGTGTGGATAATAGCTCTGGCAGTCTGTGCTATGTTGCCACCATGAAGGATCTTCCCTAGCTATCACCGAGGGTGTGGATAATAGCTCTGGCAGTCTGTGCTATGTTGTCACCATGAAGGATCTTCCATAGATATCACCGAGGGTGTGGATAATAACTCTGGCAGTCTGTGCTATGTTGTCACCATGAAGGATCTTTCCTAGATATCACCGAGGGTGTGGATAATAGCTCTGGCAATCTGTGCTATGTTGTCACCATTAAGGATCTTCCCTAGCTATCACCCGAGGGTGTGGATAATAGCTCTGGCAGTCTGTGCTATGTTGTCACCATGAAGGATCTTCCCTAGATATCACTGATGGTGTGGATAAGAGCTCTGGCAGTCTGTGCTATGTTGTCACGATGAAGGATCTTCCCTAGATATCACCGAGGGTGTGGCTAATAGCTCTGGCAGTCTGTGCTATGTTATCACCATGAAGGATCTTCCATAGATATCACCGAGGGTGTGGATAATAGCTCTGGAAGTCTATGCTATGTTGCCACCATGAAGGATCTTCCCTAGCTATCACCGAGGGTGTGGATAATAGCTCTGGCAGTCTGTGCTATGTTGTCACCATGAAGGATCTTCCATAGATATCACCGAGGGTATGGATAATAACTCTGGCAGTCTGTGCTATGTTGTCACCATGAAGGATCTTTCCTAGATATCACCGAGGGTGTGGATAATAGCTCTGGCAATCTGTGCTATGTTGTCACCATTAAGGATCTTCCCTAGCTATCACCCGAGGGTGTGGATAATAGCTCTGGCAGTCTGTGCTATGTTGTCAACATGAAGGATCCTCCCTAGATATCACTGATGGTGTGGATAAGAGCTCTGGCAGTCTGTGCTATGTTGTCACCATGAAGGATCTTCCCTAGATATCACCAAGGGTGTGGATAATGGCTCTGGCAGTCTGTGCTATGTTGTCACCAAGAAGGATCTTCCCTAGATATCACCGAGAGTGTGGATAATAGCTCTGGCAGTCTGTGCTATGTTGTCACCATGAAGGATCTTCCAAAGCTATCACCGAGGGTGTGGATAATAGCTCTGGCAGTCTGTGCTATGTTGTCACCATGAAGGATCTTCCCTAGATATCACCGAAGGGTGTGGATAATAGCTCTGGCAGTCTGTGCTATGTTGTCACCATGAAGGATCTTCCCTAGATATCACCGAGGGTGTGGATAATAGCTCTGGCAGTCTGTGCTATGTTATCAACATGAAGGATCTTCCATAGATATCACCGAGGGTGTGGATAATAGCTCTGGCAGTCTGTGCTATGTTGTCACCATGAAGGATCTTCCCTAGCTATCACCGAGGGTGTGGATAATAGCTCTGGCAGTCTGTGCTATGTTGTCACCATGAAGGATCTTCCCTAGATATCACCGAGGGTGTGGATAATAGCTCTGGCAGTCTGTGCTATGTTGTCACCATGAAGGATCTTCCCTAAATATCACCGAGGGTGTGGATAATAGCTCTGGCAGTCTGTGCTATGTTGTCACCATGAAGGATCTTCCCTAGATATCACCGAGGGTGTGGATAATAGCTCTGGCAGTCTGTGCTATGTTGTCACCATGAAGGATCTTCCCTAGATATCACCGAGGGTATGGATAATAGCTCTGGCAGTCTGTGCTATGTTGTCAACATGAAGGATCTTCCCTAGATATCACCGAGGGTGTGGATAATAGCTCTGGCAGTCTGTGCTATGTTGTCACCATGAAGGATCTTCCCTAGATATCACCGAGGGTGTGGATAATAGCTCTGGCAGTCTGTGCTATGTTATCACCATGAAGGATCTTCCATAGATATCACCGAGGGTGTGGATAATAGCTCTGGCAGTCTGTGCTATGTTGTCACCATGAAGGATCTTCCCTAGATATCACCGAGGGTGTGGATAATAGCTCTGGCAGTCTGTGCTATGTTATCACCATGAAGGATCTTCCATAGATATCACCGAGAGTGTGGATAATAGCTCTGGCAGTCTGTGCTATGTTGTCACCATGAAGGATCTTCCCTAGATATCACCGAGGGTGTGGATAATAGCTCTGGCAGTCTGTGCTATGTTGTCACCATGAAGGATCTTCCCTAGATATCACCGAGGGTGTGGATAATAGCTCTGGCAGTCTGTGCTATGTTGTCACCATGAAGGATCTTCCCTAGATATCACCGAGGGTGTAGATAATAGCTCTGGCAGTCTGTTCTATGTTATCACCATGAAGGATCTTCCCTAAATATCACCGAGGGTGTCGATAATAGCTCTGGCAGTCTGTGCAATGTTGTCACCATGAAGGATCTTCCCTAGATATCACCGAGGGTGGGATAATAGCTCTGGCAGTCTGTGCTATGTTGTCACCATGAAGGATCTTCCCTAGATATCACCGAGGGTTTGGATAATAGCTCTGGCAGTCTGTGCTATGTTATCACCATGAAGGATCTTCCATAGATATCACCGAGGGTGTGGATAATAGCTGTGGCAGTCTGTGCTATGTTGTCACCATGAAGGATCTTCCATAGGTATCACCGAGGGTGTGGATAATAGCTCTGGCAGTCTGTGCTATGTTGTCATCATGAAGCATCTTCCCTAGATATCACCGAGGGTGTGGATAATAGCTCTGGCAATCTGTGCTATGTTGTCACCATGAAGGATCTACCCTAGATATCACCGAGGGTGTGGATAATAGCTCTGGCATTCTGTGCTATGTTGTCACCATGAAGGATCTTCCCTAGATATCACCGAGGGTGTGGATAATAGCTCTGGCAGTCTGTGCTATGTTATCACCATGAAGGATCTTCCCTAGATATCACCGAGAGTTTGGATAATAGCTCTGGCAGTCTGTGCTATGTTGTAACCATGAAGGATCTTCCCTAGATATCACCGAGGGTTTGGATAATAGCTCTGGCAGTCTGTCCTATGTTATCACCATGAAGGATCTCCATAGATATCACCGAGGGTGTTGATAATAGCTCTGGCAGTCTGTGCTATGTTGTCACCATGAAGGATCTTCCCTAGATATCACCGAGGGTGTGGATAATAGCTCTGGGAGTCTGTGCTATGTTGTCACCATGAAAGATCTTCCCTAACTATCACCGAGGTTGTGGATAATAGCTCTGGCAGTCAGTGCCATGTTGTCACCATGAAGGATCTTCCATAGATATCACCGAGGGTGTGGATAATAGCTCTGGCAGTCTGTGCTATGTTGTCACCATGAAGGATCTTCCCTAGATATCGCCGAGGGTGTGGATAATAGCTCTGGCAGTCTGTGCTATGTTGTCACCATGAATTATCTTCCCTAGATATCACCGAGGGTGGGATAATAGCTCTGGCAGTCTGTGCTATGTTGTCACCATGAAGGATCTTCCCTAGATATCACCGAGGGTGTGGATAATAGCTCTGGCAGTCTGTGCTATGTTGTCACCATGAAGGATCTTCCCTAGATATCACCGAGGGTGTGGATAATAGCTCTGGCAGTCTGTGCTATGTTATCACCATGAAGGATCTTCCATAGATATCACCGAGGGTGTGGATAATAGCTCTGGCAGTCTGTGCTATGTTATCACCATGAAGGATCTTCCCCAGATATCACCGAGGGTGTGGATAATAGCTCTGGCAGTCTGTGCTATGTTGTCACCATGAAGGATCTTCCCTAAATATCACCGAGGGTGTGGATAATAGCTCTGGGTGTCTGTGCTATGTTGTCACCATGAAGGATCTTCCCTAGCTATCACCGAGGGTGTGGATAATAGCTCTAGCAGTCTTTGCTATGTTGTCACCATGAAGGATCTTCAATAGATATCATCGAGGGTGTGGATAATAGCTCTGGCAGTCTGTGCTATGTTATCAACATGAAGGATCTTCCATAGATATCACCGAGGGTGTGGATAATAGCTCTGGCAGTCTGTGCTATGTTGTCACCATGAAGGATCTTCCCTAGCTATCACCGAGGGTGTGGATAATAGCTCTGGCAGTCTGTGCTATGTTGTCACCATGAAGGATCTTCCCTAGATATCACCGAGGGTGTGGATAATAGCTCTGGCAGTCTGTGCTATGTTGTCACCATGAAGGATCTTCCCTAAATATCACCGAGGGTGTGGATAATAGCTCTGTCAGTCTGTGCTATGTTGTCACCATGAAGGATCTTCCCTAGATATCACCGAGGGTGTGGATAATAGCTCTGGCAGTCTGTGCTATGTTGTCACCATGAAGGATCTTCCCTAGATATCACCGAGGGTATGGATAATAGCTCTGGCAGTCTGTGCTATGTTGTCAACATGAAGGATCTTCCCTAGATATCACCGAGGGTGTGGATAATAGCTCTGGCAGTCTGTGCTATGTTGTCACCATGAAGGATCTTCCCTAGATATCACCGAGGGTGTGGATAATAGCTCTGGCAGTCTGTGCTATGTTATCACCATGAAGGATCTTCCATAGATATCACCGAGGGTGTGGATAATAGTTCTGGCAGTCTGTGCTATGTTGTCACCATGAAGGATCTTCCCTAGATATCACCGAGGGTGTGGATAATAGCTCTGGCAGTCTGTGCTATGTTGTCATCATGAAGGATCTTCCCTAGATATCACCAAGGGTGTGGATAATAGCTCTGGCAGTCTGTGCTATGTTATCACCATGAAGGATCTTCCCTAGATATCACCGAGAGTTTGGATAATAGCTCTGGCAGTCTGTGCTATGTTGTCACCATGAAGGATCTTCCCTAGATATCACCGAGGGTTTGGATAATAGCTCTGGCAGTCTGTGCTATGTTATCACCATGAAGGCTCTTCCATAGATATCACCGAGGGTGTGGATAATAGCTCTGGCAGTCTGTGCTATGTTATCACCATGAAGGATCTTCCCTAGATATCACCGAGGGTGTGGATAATAGCTCTGGCAGTCTGTGCTATGTTATCACCATGAAGGATCTTCCCTAGATATCACCGAGAGTATGGATAATAGCTCTGGCAGTCTGTGCTATGTTGTCACCATGAAGGATCTTCCCTAAATATAACCGAGGGTGTGGATAATAGCTCTGGCAGTCTGTGCTATGTTGTCACCATGAAGGATCTTCCCTAGATATCACCGAGGGTGGGATAATAGCTCTGGCAGTCTGTGCTATGTTGTCACGATGAAGGATCTTCCCTAGATATCACCGAGGGTGTGGCTAATAGCTCTGGCAGTCTGTGCTATGTTATCACCTTGAAGGATCTTCCATAGATATCACCGAGGGTGTGGATAATAGCTCTGGAAGTCTGTGCTATGTTGCCACCATGAAGGATCTTCCCTAGCTATCACCGAGGGTGTGGATAATAGCTCTGGCAGTCTGTGCTATGTTGTCACCATGAAGGATCTTCCATAGATATCACCGAGGGTGTGGATAATAACTCTGGCAGTCTGTGCTATGTTGTCACCATGAAGGATCTTTCCTAGATATCACCGAGGGTGTGGATAATAGCTCTGGCAATCTGTGCTATGTTGTCACCATTAAGGATCTTCCCTAGCTATCCCCGAGGGTGTGGATAATAGCTCTGGCAGTCTGTGCTATGTTGTCACCATGAAGGATCTTCCCTAGATATCACTGATGGTGTGGATAAGAGCTCTGGCAGTCTGTGCTATGTTGTCACCATGAAGGATCTTCCCTAGATATCACCAAGGGTGTGGATAATGGCTCTGGCAGTCTGTGCTATGTTGTCACCAAGAAGGATCTTCCCTAGATATCACCGAGAGTGTGGATAATAGCTCTGGCAGTCTGTGCTATGTTGTCACCATGAAGGATCTTCCAAAGCTATCACCGAGGGTGTGGATAATAGCTCTGGCAGTCTGTGCTATGTTGTCACCATGAAGGATCTTCCCTAGATATCACCGAAGGGTGTGGATAATAGCTCTGGCAGTCTGTGCTATGTTGTCACCATGAAGGATCTTCCCTAGATATCACCGAGGGTGTGGATAATAGCTCTGGCAGTCTGTGCTATGTTATCACCATGAAGGATCTTCGCTAGATATCACCGAGAGTGTGGATAATAGCTCTGGCAGTCTGTGCTATGTTGTCACCATGAAGGATCTTCCCTAGATATCACCGAGGGTTTGGATAATAGCTCTGGCAGTCTGTCCTATGTTATCACCATGAAGGATCTCCATAGATATCACCGAGGGTGTTGATAATAGCTCTGGCAGTCTGTGCTATGTTGTCACCATGAAGGCTCTTCCCTAGATATCACCGAGGGTGTGGATAATAGCTCTGGGAGTCTGTGCTATGTTGTCACCATGAAAGATCTTCCCTAACTATCACCGAGGTTGTGGATAATAGCTCTGGCAGTCAGTGCCATGTTGTCACCATGAAGGATCTTCCATAGATATCACCGAGGGTGTGGATAATAGCTCTGGCAGTCTGTGCTATGTTGTCACCATGAAGGATCTTCCCTAGATATCGCCGAGGGTGTGGATAATAGCTCTGGCAGTCTGTGCTATGTTGTCACCATGAAGGATCTTCCCTAGATATCACCGAGGGTGGGATAATAGCTCTGGCAGTCTGTGCTATGTTGTCACCATGAAGGATTTTCCCTAGATATCACCGAGGGTGTGGATAATAGCTCTGGCAGTCTGTGCTATGTTGTCACCATGAAGGATCTTCCCTAGATATCACCGAGGGTGTGGATAATAGCTCTGGCAGTCTGTGCTATGTTATCACCATGAAGGATCTTCCATAGATATCACCGAGGGTGTGGATAATAGCTCTGGCAGTCTGTGCTATGTTATCACCATGAAGGATCTTCCCTAGATATCACCGAGGGTGTGGATAATAGCTCTGGCAGTCTGTGCTATGTTGTCACCATGAAGGATCTTCCCTAAATATCACCGAGGGTGTGGATAATAGCTCTGGGTGTCTGTGCTATGTTGTCACCATGAAGGATCTTCCCTAGCTATCACCGAGGGTGTGGATAATAGCTCTAGCAGTCTTTGCTATATTGTCACCATGAAGGATCTTCAATAGATATCATCGAGGGTGTGGATAATAGCTCTGGCAGTCTGTGCTATGTTATCAACATGAAGGATCTTCCATAGATATCACCGAGGGTGTGGATAATAGCTCTGGCAGTCTTTGCTATGTTGTCACCATGAAGGATCTTCCCTAGCTATCACCGAGGGTGTGGATAATAGCTCTGGCAGTCTGTGCTATGTTGTCACCATGAAGGATCTTCCATAGATATCACCGAGGGTGTGGATAATAGCTCTGGCAGTCTGTGCTATGTTGTCACCATGAAGGATCTTCCCTAAATATCACCGAGGGTGTGGATAATAGCTCTGTCAGTCTGTGCTATGTTGTCACCATGAAGGATCTTCCCTAGATATCACCGAGGGTGTGGATAATAGCTCTGGCAGTCTGTGCTATGTTGTCACCATGAAGGATCTTCCCTAGATATCACCGAGGGTATGGATAATAGCTCTGGCAGTCTGTGCTATGTTGTCAACATGATGGATCTTCCCTAGATATCACCGAGGGTGTGGATAATAGCTCTGGCAGTCTGTGCTATGTTGTCACCATGAAGGATCTTCCCTAGATATCACCGAGGGTGTGGATAATAGCTCTGGCAGTCTGTGCTATGTTATCACCATGAAGGATCTTCCATAGATATCACCGAGGGTGTGGATAATAGTTCTGGCAGTCTGTGCTATGTTGTCACCATGAAGGATCTTCCCTAGATATCACCGAGGGTGTGGATAATAGCTCTGGCAGTCTGTGCTATGTTGTCATCATGAAGGATCTTCCCTAGATATCACCAAGGGTGTGGATAATAGCTCTGGCAGTCTGTGCTATGTTATCACCATGAAGGATCTTCCCTAGATATCACCGAGAGTTTGGATAATAGCTCTGGCAGTCTGTGCTATGTTGTCACCATGAAGGATCTTCCCTAGATATCACCGAGGGTTTGGATAATAGCTCTGGCAGTCTGTGCTATGTTATCACCATGAAGGCTCTTCCATAGATATCACCGAGGGTGTGGATAATAGCTCTGGCAGTCTGTGCTATGTTATCACCATGAAGGATCTTCCCTAGATATCACCGAGGGTGTGGATAATAGCTCTGGCAGTCTGTGCTATGTTATCACCATGAAGGATCTTCCCTAGATATCACCGAGAGTATGGATAATAGCTCTGTCAGTCTGTGCTATGTTGTCACCATGAAGGATCTTCCCTAAATATAACCGAGGGTGTGGATAATAGCTCTGGCAGTCTGTGCTATGTTGTCACCATGAAGGATCTTCCCTAGATATCACCGAGGGTGGGATAATAGCTCTGGCAGTCTGTGCTATGTTGTCACGATGAAGGATCTTCCCTAGATATCACCGAGGGTGTGGCTAATAGCTCTGGCAGTCTGTGCTATGTTATCACCTTGAAGGATCTTCCATAGATATCACCGAGGGTGTGGATAATAGCTCTGGAAGTCTGTGCTATGTTGCCACCATGAAGGATCTTCCCTAGCTATCACCGAGGGTGTGGATAATAGCTCTGGCAGTCTGTGCTATGTTGTCACCATGAAGGATCTTCCATAGATATCACCGAGGGTGTGGATAATAACTCTGGCAGTCTGTGCTATGTTGTCACCATGAAGGATCTTTCCTAGATATCACCGAGGGTGTGGATAATAGCTCTGGCAATCTGTGCTATGTTGTCACCATTAAGGATCTTCCCTAGCTATCCCCGAGGGTGTGGATAATAGCTCTGGCAGTCTGTGCTATGTTGTCACCATGAAGGATCTTCCCTAGATATCACTGATGGTGTGGATAAGAGCTCTGGCAGTCTGTGCTATGTTGTCACCATGAAGGATCTTCCCTAGATATCACCAAGGGTGTGGATAATGGCTCTGGCAGTCTGTGCTATGTTGTCACCAAGAAGGATCTTCCCTAGATATCACCGAGATTGTGGATAATAGCTCTGGCAGTCTGTGCTATGTTGTCACCATGAAGGATCTTCCAAAGCTATCACCGAGGGTGTGGATAATAGCTCTGGCAGTCTGTGCTATGTTGTCACCATGAAGGATCTTCCCTAGATATCACCGAAGGGTGTGGATAATAGCTCTGGCAGTCTGTGCTATGTTGTCACCATGAAGGATCTTCCCTAGATATCACCGAGGGTGTGGATAATAGCTCTGGCAGTCTGTGCTATGTTATCACCATGAAGGATCTTCCCTAGATATCACCGAGAGTGTGGATAATAGCTCTGGCAGTCTGTGCTATGTTGTCACCATGAAGGACCTTCCCTAGATATCACCGAGGGTTTGGATAATAGCTCTGGCAGTCTGTGCTATGTTGTCACCATGAAGGATCTTCCCTAAATATCACCGAGGGTGTGGATAATAGCTCTGTCAGTCTGTGCTATGTTGTCACCATGAAGGATCTTCCCTAGATATCACCGAGGGTGTGGATAATAGCTCTGGCAGTCTGTGCTATGTTGTCACCATGAAGGATCTTCCCTAGATATCACCGAGGGTGGGATAATAGCTCTGGCAGTCTGTGCTATGTTGTCAACACGAAGGATCTTCCCTAGATATCACCGAGGGTGTGGCTAATAGCTCTGGCAGTCTGTGCTATGTTATCACCATGAAGGATCTTCCATAGATATCACCGAGGGTGTGGATAATAGCTCTGGAAGTCTGTGCTATGTTGCCACCATGAAGGATCTTCCCTAGCTATCACCGAGGGTGTGGATAATAGCTCTGGCAGTCTGTGCTATGTTGTCAACATGAAGGATCTTCCCTAGATATCACCGAGGGTGTGGATAATAGCTCTGGCAGTCTGTGCTATGTTGTCACCATGAAGGATCTTCCCTAGATATCACCGAGGGTGTGGATAATAGCTCTGGCAGTCTGTGCTATGTTATCACCATGAAGGATCTTCCATAGATATCACCGAGGGTGTGGATAATAGTTCTGGCAGTCTGTGCTATGTTGTCACCATGAAGGATCTTCCCTAGATATCACCGAGGGTGTGGATAATAGCTCTGGCAGTCTGTGCTATGTTGTCATCATGAAGGATCTTCCCTAGATATCACCAAGGGTGTGGATAATAGCTCTGGCAGTCTGTGCTATGTTATCACCATGAAGGATCTTCCCTAGATATCACCGAGAGTTTGGATAATAGCTCTGGCAGTCTGTGCTATGTTGTCACCATGAAGGATCTTCCCTAGATATCACCGAGGGTTTGGATAATAGCTCTGGCAGTCTGTGCTATGTTATCACCATGAAGGCTCTTCCATAGATATCACCGAGGGTGTGGATAATAGCTCTGGCAGTCTGTGCTATGTTATCACCATGAAGGATCTTCCCTAGATATCACCGAGGGTGTGGATAATAGCTCTGGCAGTCTGTGCTATGTTATCACCATGAAGGATCTTCCCTAGATATCACCGAGAGTATGGATAATAGCTCTGGCAGTCTGTGCTATGTTGTCACCATGAAGGATCTTCCCTAAATATAACCGAGGGTGTGGATAATAGCTCTGGCAGTCTGTGCTATGTTGTCACCATGAAGGATCTTCCCTAGATATCACCGAGGGTGGGATAATAGCTCTGGCAGTCTGTGCTATGTTGTCACGATGAAGGATCTTCCCTAGATATCACCGAGGGTGTGGCTAATAGCTCTGGCAGTCTGTGCTATGTTATCACCTTGAAGGATCTTCCATAGATATCACCGAGGGTGTGGATAATAGCTCTGGAAGTCTGTGCTATGTTGCCACCATGAAGGATCTTCCCTAGCTATCACCGAGGGTGTGGATAATAGCTCTGGCAGTCTGTGCTATGTTGTCACCATGAAGGATCTTCCATAGATATCACCGAGGGTGTGGATAATAACTCTGGCAGTCTGTGCTATGTTGTCACCATGAAGGATCTTTCCTAGATATCACCGAGGGTGTGGATAATAGCTCTGGCAATCTGTGCTATGTTGTCACCATTAAGGATCTTCCCTAGCTATCCCCGAGGGTGTGGATAATAGCTCTGGCAGTCTGTGCTATGTTGTCACCATGAAGGATCTTCCCTAGATATCACCAAGGGTGTGGATAATGGCTCTGGCAGTCTGTGCTATGTTGTCACCAAGAAGGATCTTCCCTAGATATCACCGAGAGTGTGGATAATAGCTCTGGCAGTCTGTGCTATGTTGTCACCATGAAGGATCTTCCAAAGCTATCACCGAGGGTGTGGATAATAGCTCTGGCAGTCTGTGCTATGTTGTCACCATGAAGGATCTTCCCTAGATATCACCGAAGGGTGTGGATAATAGCTCTGGCAGTCTGTGCTATGTTGTCACCATGAAGGATCTTCCCTAGATATCACCGAGGGTGTGGATAATAGCTCTGGCAGTCTGTGCTATGTTATCACCATGAAGGATCTTCCCTAGATATCACCGAGAGTGTGGATAATAGCTCTGGCAGTCTGTGCTATGTTGTCACCATGAAGGACCTTCCCTAGATATCACCGAGGGTGTGGATAATAGCTCTGGCAGTCTGTGCTATGTTGTCACCATGAAGGATCTTCCCTAAATATCACCGAGGGTGTGGATAATAGCTCTGTCAGTCTGTGCTATGTTGTCACCATGAAGGATCTTCCCTAGATATCACCGAGGGTGTGGATAATAGCTCTGGCAGTCTGTGCTATGTTGTCACCATGAAGGATCTTCCCTAGATATCACCGAGGGTGGGATAATAGCTCTGGCAGTCTGTGCTATGTTGTCAACACGAAGGATCTTCCCTAGATATCACCGAGGGTGTGGCTAATAGCTCTGGCAGTCTGTGCTATGTTATCACCATGAAGGATCTTCCATAGATATCACCGAGGGTGTGGATAATAGCTCTGGAAGTCTGTGCTATGTTGCCACCATGAAGGATCTTCCCTAGCTATCACCGAGGGTGTGGATAATAGCTCTGGCAGTCTGTGCTATGTTGTCACCATGAAGGATCTTCCATAGATATCACCGAGGGTGTGGATAATAACTCTGGCAGTCTGTGCTATGTTGTCACCATGAAGGATCTTTCCTAGATATCACCGAGGGTGTGGATAATAGCTCTGGCAATCTGTGCTATGTTGTCACCATTAAGGATCTTCCCTAGCTATCCCCGAGGGTGTGGATAATAGCTCTGGCAGTCTGTGCTATGTTGTCACCATGAAGGATCTTCCCTAGATATCACTGATGGTGTGGATAAGAGCTCTGGCAGTCTGTGCTATGTTGTCACCATGAAGGATCTTCCCTAGATATCACCAAGGGTGTGGATAATGGCTCTGGCAGTCTGTGCTATGTTGTCAAAAAGAAGGATCTTCCCTAGATATCACCGAGAGTGTGGATAATAGCTCTGGCAGTCTGTGCTATGTTGTCACTATGAAGGATCTTCCAAAGCTATCAATGAGGGTGTGGATAATAGCTCTGGCAGTCTGTGCTATGTTGTCACCATGAAGGATCTTCCCTAGATATCACCGAAGGGTGTGGATAATAGCTCTGGCAGTCTGTGCTATGTTGTCACCATGAAGGATCTTCCCTAGATATCACCGAGGGTGTGGATAATAGCTCTGGCAGTCTGTGCTATGTTATCACCATGAAGGATCTTCCCTAGATATCACCGAGAGTGTGGATAATAGCTCTGGCAGTCTGTGCTATGTTGTCACCATGAAGGACCTTCCCTAGATATCACCGAGGGTGTGGATAATAGCTCTGGCAGGCTGTGCTATGTTGTCACCATGAAGGATCTTCCCTAAATATCACCGAGGGTGTGGATAATAGCTCTGGGTGTCTGTGCTATGTTCTCACCATGAAGGATCTTCCCTAGCTATCACCGAGGGTGTGGATAATAGCTCTGGCAGTCTTTGCTATGTTGTCACCATGAAGGATCTTTAATAGATATCATCGAGGGTGTGGATAATAGCTCTGGCAGTCTGTGCTATGTTATCAACATGAAGGATCTTCCATAGATATCACCGAGGGTGTGGATAATAGCTCTGGCAGTCTGTGCTATGTTGTCACCATGAAGGATCTTCCCTAGCTATCACCGAGGGTGTGGATAATAGCTCTGGCAGTCTGTGCTATGTTGTCACCATGAAGGATCTTCCCTAGATATCACCGAGGGTGTGGATAATAGCTCTGGCAATCTGTGCTATGTTGTCACCATGAAGGATCTTCCCTAAATAACACCGAGGGTGTGGATAATAGCTCTGTCAGTCTGTGCTATGTTGTCACCATGAAGGATCTTCCCTAGATATCACCGAGGGTGTGGATAATAGCTCTGGCAGTCTGTGCTATGTTGTCACCATGAAGGATCTTCCCTAGATATCACCGAGGGTATGGATAATAGCTCTGGCAGTCTGTGCTATGTTGTCAACATGAAGGATCTTCCCTAGATATCACCGAGGGTGTGGATAATAGCTCTGGCAGTCTGTGCTATGTTGTCACCATGAAAGATCTTCCCTAGATATCACCGAGGGTGTGGATAATAGCTCTGGCAGTCTGTGCTATGTTATCACCATGAAGGATCTTCCATAGATATCACCGAGGGTGTGGATAATAGCTCTGGCAGTCTGTGCTATGTTATCACCATGAAGGATCTTCCATAGATATCACCGAGGGTGTGGATAATAGCTCTGGCAGTCTGTGCTATGTTGTCACCATGAAGGATCTTCCCTAGATATCACCGAGGGTGTGGATAATAGCTCTGGCAGTCTGTGCTATGTTGTCACCATGAAGGATCTTCCCTAGATATCACCGAGGGTGTGGATAATAGCTCTGGCAGTCTGTGCTATGTTGTCACCATGAAGGATCTTCCCTAGATATCACCGAGGGTGTAGATAATAGCTCTGGCAGTCTGTTCTATGTTATCACCATGAAGGATCTTCCCTAAATATCACCGAGGGTGTCGATAATAGCTCTGGCAGTCTGTGCTATGTTGTCACCATGAAGGATCTTCCCTAGATATCACCGAGGGTGGGATAATAGCTCTGGCAGTCTATGCTATGTTGTCACCATGAAGGATCTTCCCTAGATATCACCGAGGGTTTGGATAATAGCTCTGGCAGTCTGTGCTATGTTATCACCATGAAGGATCTTCCATAGATATCACCGAGGGTGTGGATAATAGCTGTGGCAGTCTGTGCTATGTTGTCACCATGAAGGATCTTCCATAGGTATCACCGAGGGTGTGGATAATAGCTCTGGCAGTCTGTGCTATGTTGTCACCATGAAGGATCTTCCCTAGATATCACCGAGGGTGTAGATAATAGCTCTGGCAGTCTGTTCTATGTTATCACCATGAAGGATCTTCCCTAAATATCACCGAGGGTGTCGATAATAGCTCTGGCAGTCTGTGCTATGTTGTCACCATGAAGGATCTTCCCTAGATATCACCGAGGGTGGGATAATAGCTCTGGCAGTCTGTGCTATGTTGTCACCATGAAGGATCTTCCCTAGATATCACCGAGGGTGTGGATAATAACTCTGGCAGTCTGTGCTATGTTGTCACCATGAAGGATCTTTCCTAGATATCACCGAGGGTGTGGATAATAGCTCTGGCAATCTGTGCTATGTTGTCACCATTAAGGATCTTCCCTAGCTATCCCCGAGGGTGTGGATAATAGCTCTGGCAGTCTGTGCTATGTTGTCACCATGAAGGATCTTCCCTAGATATCACTGATGGTGTGGATAAGAGCTCTGGCAGTCTGTGCTATGTTGTCACCATGAAGGATCTTCCCTAGATATCACCAAGGGTGTGGATAATGGCTCTGGCAGTCTGTGCTATGTTGTCACCAAGAAGGATCTTCCCTAGATATCACCGAGAGTGTGGATAATAGCTCTGGCAGTCTGTGCTATGTTGTCACCATGAAGGATCTTCCAAAGCTATCACCGAGGGTGTGGATAATAGCTCTGGCAGTCTGTGCTATGTTGTCACCATGAAGGATCTTCCCTAGATATCACCGAAGGGTGTGGATAATAGCTCTGGCAGTCTGTGCTATGTTGTCACCATGAAGGATCTTCCCTAGATATCACCGAGGGTGTGGATAATAGCTCTGGCAGTCTGTGCTATGTTATCACCATGAAGGATCTTCCCTAGATATCACCGAGAGTGTGGATAATAGCTCTGGCAGTCTGTGCTATGTTGTCACCATGAAGGACCTTCCCTAGATATCACCGAGAGTGTGGATAATAGCTCTGGCAGTCTGTGCTATGTTGTCACCATGAAGGATCTTCCCTAAATATCACCGAGGGTGTGGATAATAGCTCTGTCAGTCTGTGCTATGTTGTCACCATGAAGGATCTTCCCTAGATATCACCGAGGGTGTGGATAATAGCTCTGGCAGTCTGTGCTATGTTGTCACCATGAAGGATCTTCCCTAGATATCACCGAGGGTGGGATAATAGCTCTGGCAGTCTGTGCTATGTTGTCAACACGAAGGATCTTCCCTAGATATCACCGAGGGTGTGGCTAATAGCTCTGGCAGTCTGTGCTATGTTATCACCATGAAGGATCTTCCATAGATATCACCGAGGGTGTGGATAATAGCTCTGGAAGTCTGTGCTATGTTGCCACCATGAAGGATCTTCCCTAGCTATCACCGAGGGTGTGGATAATAGCTCTGGCAGTCTGTGCTATGTTGTCACCATGAAGGATCTTCCATAGATATCACCGAGGGTGTGGATAATAACTCTGGCAGTCTGTGCTATGTTGTCACCATGAAGGATCTTTCCTAGATATCACCGAGGGTGTGGATAATAGCTCTGGCAATCTGTGCTATGTTGTCACCATTAAGGATCTTCCCTAGCTATCCCCGAGGGTGTGGATAATAGCTCTGGCAGTCTGTGCTATGTTGTCACCATGAAGGATCTTCCCTAGATATCACTGATGGTGTGGATAAGAGCTCTGGCAGTCTGTGCTATGTTGTCACCATGAAGGATCTTCCCTAGATATCACCAAGGGTGTGGATAATGGCTCTGGCAGTCTGTGCTATGTTGTCACCAAGAAGGATCTTCCCTAGATATCACCGAGAGTGTGGATAATAGCTCTGACAGTCTGTGCTATGTTGTCACCATGAAGGATCTTCCAAAGCTATCAATGAGGGTGTGGATAATAGCTCTGGCAGTCTGTCCTATGTTGTCACCATGAAGGATCTTCCCTAGATATCACCGAAGGGTGTGGATAATAGCTCTGGCAGTCTGTGCTATGTTGTCACCATGAAGGATCTTCCCTAGATATCACCGAGGGTGTGGATAATAGCTCTGGCAGTCTGTGCTATGTTATCACCATGAAGGATCTTCCCTAGATATCACCGAGAGTGTGGATAATAGCTCTGGCAGTCTGTGCTATGTTGTCACCATGAAGGACCTTCCCTAGATATCACCGAGGGTGTGGATAATAGCTCTGGCAGGCTGTGCTATGTTGTCACCATGAAGGATCTTCCCTAAATATCACCGAGGGTGTGGATAATAGCTCTGGGTGTCTGTGCTATGTTCTCACCATGAAGGATCTTCCCTAGCTATCACCGAGGGTGTGGATAATAGCTCTGGCAGTCTTTGCTATGTTGTCACCATGAAGGATCTTCAATAGATATCATCGAGGGTGTGGATAATAGCTCTGGCAGTCTGTGCTATGTTATCAACATGAAGGATCTTCCATAGATATCACCGAGGGTGTGGATAATAGCTCTGGCAGTCTGTGCTATGTTGTCACCATGAAGGATCTTCCCTAGCTATCACCGAGGGTGTGGATAATAGCTCTGGCAGTCTGTGCTATGTTGTCACCATGAAGGATCTTCCCTAGATATCACCGAGGGTGTGGATAATAGCTCTGGCAATCTGTGCTATGTTGTCACCATGAAGGATCTTCCCTAAATAACACCGAGGGTGTGGATAATAGCTCTGTCAGTCTGTGCTATGTTGTCACCATGAAGGATCTTCCCTAGATATCACCGAGGGTGTGGATAATAGCTCTGGCAGTCTGTGCTATGTTGTCACCATGAAGGATCTTCCCTAGATATCACCGAGGGTATGGATAATAGCTCTGGCAGTCTGTGCTATGTTGTCAACATGAAGGATCTTCCCTAGATATCACCGAGGGTGTGGATAATAGCTCTGGCAGTCTGTGCTATGTTGTCACCATGAAGGATCTTCCCTAGATATCACCGAGGGTGTGGATAATAGCTCTGGCAGTCTGTGCTATGTTATCACCATGAAGGATCTTCCATAGATATCACCGAGGGTGTGGATAATAGCTCTGGCAGTCTGTGCTATGTTGTCACCATGAAGGATCTTCCCTAGATATCACCGAGGGTGTGGATAATAGCTCTGGCAGTCTGTGCTATGTTATCACCATGAAGGATCTTCCATAGATATCACCGAGGGTGTGGATAATAGCTCTGGCAGTCTGTGCTATGTTGTCACCATGAAGGATCTTCCCTAGATATCACCGAGGGTGTGGATAATAGCTCTGGCAGTCTGTGCTATGTTGTCACCATGAAGGATCTTCCCTAGATATCACCGAGGGTGTGGATAATAGCTCTGGCAGTCTGTGCTATGTTGTCACCATGAAGGATCTTCCCTAGATATCACCGAGGGTGTAGATAATAGCTCTGGCAGTCTGTTCTATGTTATCACCATGAAGGATCTTCCCTAAATATCACCGAGGGTGTCGATAATAGCTCTGGCAGTCTGTGCTATGTTGTCACCATGAAGGATCTTCCCTAGATATCACCGAGGGTGGGATAATAGCTCTGGCAGTCTGTGCTATGTTGTCACCATGAAGGATCTTCCCTAGATATCACCGAGGGTTTGGATAATAGCTCTGGCAGTCTGTGCTATGTTATCACCATGAAGGATCTTCCATAGATATCACCGAGGGTGTGGATAATAGCTGTGGCAGTCTGTGCTATGTTGTCACCATGAAGGATCTTCCATAGGTATCACCGAGGGTGTGGATAATAGCTCTGGCAGTCTGTGCTATGTTGTCATCATGAAGCATCTTCCCTAGATATCACCGAGGGTGTGGATAATAGCTCTGGCAATCTGTGCTATGTTGTCACCATGAAGGATCTACCCTAGATATCACCGAGGGTGTGGATAATAGCTCTGGCATTCTGTGCTATGTTGTCACCATGAAGGATCTTCCCTAGATATCACCGAGAGTGTGGATAATAGCTCTGGCAGTCTGTTCTATGTTATCACCATGAAGGATCTTCCCTAAATATCACCGAGGGTGTCGATAATAGCTCTGGCAGTCTGTGCTATGTTGTCACCATGAAGGATCTTCCCTAGATATCACCGAGGGTGGGATAATAGCTCTGGCAGTCTGTGCTATGTTGTCACCATGAAGGATCTTCCCTAGATATCACCGAGGGTGTGGATAATAGCTCTGGGAGTCCGTGCTATGTTGTCACCATGAAAGATCTTCCCTAACTATCACCGAGGTTGTGGATAATAGCTCTGGCAGTCAGTGCCATGTTGTCACCATGAAGGATCTTCCATAGATATCCCCGAGGGTGTGGATAATAGCTCTGGCAGTCTGTGCTATGTTGTCACCATGAAGGATCTTCCCTAGATATCACTGATGGTGTGGATAAGAGCTCTGGCAGTCTGTGCTATGTTGTCACCATGAAGGATCTTCCCTAGATATCACCAAGGGTGTGGATAATGGCTCTGGCAGTCTGTGCTATGTTGTCAAAAAGAAGGATCTTCCCTAGATATCACCGAGAGTGTGGATAATAGCTCTGGCAGTCTGTGCTATGTTGTCACTATGAAGGATCTTCCAAAGCTATCAATGAGGGTGTGGATAATAGCTCTGGCAGTCTGTGCTATGTTGTCACCATGAAGGATCTTCCCTAGATATCACCGAAGGGTGTGGATAATAGCTCTGGCAGTCTGTGCTATGTTGTCACCATGAAGGATCTTCCCTAGATATCACCGAGGGTGTGGATAATAGCTCTGGCAGTCTGTGCTATGTTATCACCATGAAGGATCTTCCCTAGATATCACCGAGAGTGTGGATAATAGCTCTGGCAGTCTGTGCTATGTTGTCACCATGAAGGACCTTCCCTAGATATCACCGAGGGTGTGGATAATAGCTCTGGCAGGCTGTGCTATGTTGTCACCATGAAGGATCTTCCCTAAATATCACCGAGGGTGTGGATAATAGCTCTGGGTGTCTGTGCTATGTTCTCACCATGAAGGATCTTCCCTAGCTATCACCGAGGGTGTGGATAATAGCTCTGGCAGTCTTTGCTATGTTGTCACCATGAAGGATCTTCAATAGATATCATCGAGGGTGTGGATAATAGCTCTGGCAGTCTGTGCTATGTTATCAACATGAAGGATCTTCCATAGATATCACCGAGGGTGTGGATAATAGCTCTGGCAGTCTGTGCTATGTTGTCACCATGAAGGATCTTCCCTAGCTATCACCGAGGGTGTGGATAATAGCTCTGGCAGTCTGTGCTATGTTGTCACCATGAAGGATCTTCCCTAGATATCACCGAGGGTGTGGATAATAGCTCTGGCAATCTGTGCTATGTTGTCACCATGAAGGATCTTCCCTAAATAACACCGAGGGTGTGGATAATAGCTCTGTCAGTCTGTGCTATGTTGTCACCATGAAGGATCTTCCCTAGATATCACCGAGGGTGTGGATAATAGCTCTGGCAGTCTGTGCTATGTTGTCACCATGAAGGATCTTCCCTAGATATCACCGAGGGTATGGATAATAGCTCTGGCAGTCTGTGCTATGTTGTCAACATGAAGGATCTTCCCTAGATATCACCGAGGGTGTGGATAATAGCTCTGGCAGTCTGTGCTATGTTGTCACCATGAAGGATCTTCCCTAGATATCACCGAGGGTGTGGATAATAGCTCTGGCAGTCTGTGCTATGTTATCACCATGAAGGATCTTCCATAGATATCACCGAGGGTGTGGATAATAGCTCTGGCAGTCTGTGCTATGTTGTCACCATGAAGGATCTTCCCTAGATATCACCGAGGGTGTGGATAATAGCTCTGGCAGTCTGTGCTATGTTATCACCATGAAGGATCTTCCATAGATATCACCGAGGGTGTGGATAATAGCTCTGGCAGTCTGTGCTATGTTGTCACCATGAAGGATCTTCCCTAGATATCACCGAGGGTGTGGATAATAGCTCTGGCAGTCTGTGCTATGTTGTCACCATGAAGGATCTTCCCTAGATATCACCGAGGGTGTGGATAATAGCTCTGGCAGTCTGTGCTATGTTGTCACCATGAAGGATCTTCCCTAGATATCACCGAGGGTGTAGATAATAGCTCTGGCAGTCTGTTCTATGTTATCACCATGAAGGATCTTCCCTAAATATCACCGAGGGTGTCGATAATAGCTCTGGCAGTCTGTGCTATGTTGTCACCATGAAGGATCTTCCCTAGATATCACCGAGGGTGGGATAATAGCTCTGGCAGTCTATGCTATGTTGTCACCATGAAGGATCTTCCCTAGATATCACCGAGGGTTTGGATAATAGCTCTGGCAGTCTGTGCTATGTTATCACCATGAAGGATCTTCCATAGATATCACCGAGGGTGTGGATAATAGCTGTGGCAGTCTGTGCTATGTTGTCACCATGAAGGATCTTCCATAGGTATCACCGAGGGTGTGGATAATAGCTCTGGCAGTCTGTGCTATGTTGTCACCATGAAGGATCTTCCCTAGATATCACCGAGGGTGTAGATAATAGCTCTGGCAGTCTGTTCTATGTTATCACCATGAAGGATCTTCCCTAAATATCACCGAGGGTGTCGATAATAGCTCTGGCAGTCTGTGCTATGTTGTCACCATGAAGGATCTTCCCTAGATATCACCGAGGGTGGGATAATAGCTCTGGCAGTCTGTGCTATGTTGTCACCATGAAGGATCTTCCCTAGATATCACCGAGGGTGTGGATAATAACTCTGGCAGTCTGTGCTATGTTGTCACCATGAAGGATCTTTCCTAGATATCACCGAGGGTGTGGATAATAGCTCTGGCAATCTGTGCTATGTTGTCACCATTAAGGATCTTCCCTAGCTATCCCCGAGGGTGTGGATAATAGCTCTGGCAGTCTGTGCTATGTTGTCACCATGAAGGATCTTCCCTAGATATCACTGATGGTGTGGATAAGAGCTCTGGCAGTCTGTGCTATGTTGTCACCATGAAGGATCTTCCCTAGATATCACCAAGGGTGTGGATAATGGCTCTGGCAGTCTGTGCTATGTTGTCACCAAGAAGGATCTTCCCTAGATATCACCGAGAGTGTGGATAATAGCTCTGGCAGTCTGTGCTATGTTGTCACCATGAAGGATCTTCCAAAGCTATCACCGAGGGTGTGGATAATAGCTCTGGCAGTCTGTGCTATGTTGTCACCATGAAGGATCTTCCCTAGATATCACCGAAGGGTGTGGATAATAGCTCTGGCAGTCTGTGCTATGTTGTCACCATGAAGGATCTTCCCTAGATATCACCGAGGGTGTGGATAATAGCTCTGGCAGTCTGTGCTATGTTATCACCATGAAGGATCTTCCCTAGATATCACCGAGAGTGTGGATAATAGCTCTGGCAGTCTGTGCTATGTTGTCACCATGAAGGACCTTCCCTAGATATCACCGAGAGTGTGGATAATAGCTCTGGCAGTCTGTGCTATGTTGTCACCATGAAGGATCTTCCCTAAATATCACCGAGGGTGTGGATAATAGCTCTGTCAGTCTGTGCTATGTTGTCACCATGAAGGATCTTCCCTAGATATCACCGAGGGTGTGGATAATAGCTCTGGCAGTCTGTGCTATGTTGTCACCATGAAGGATCTTCCCTAGATATCACCGAGGGTGGGATAATAGCTCTGGCAGTCTGTGCTATGTTGTCAACACGAAGGATCTTCCCTAGATATCACCGAGGGTGTGGCTAATAGCTCTGGCAGTCTGTGCTATGTTATCACCATGAAGGATCTTCCATAGATATCACCGAGGGTGTGGATAATAGCTCTGGAAGTCTGTGCTATGTTGCCACCATGAAGGATCTTCCCTAGCTATCACCGAGGGTGTGGATAATAGCTCTGGCAGTCTGTGCTATGTTGTCACCATGAAGGATCTTCCATAGATATCACCGAGGGTGTGGATAATAACTCTGGCAGTCTGTGCTATGTTGTCACCATGAAGGATCTTTCCTAGATATCACCGAGGGTGTGGATAATAGCTCTGGCAATCTGTGCTATGTTGTCACCATTAAGGATCTTCCCTAGCTATCCCCGAGGGTGTGGATAATAGCTCTGGCAGTCTGTGCTATGTTGTCACCATGAAGGATCTTCCCTAGATATCACTGATGGTGTGGATAAGAGCTCTGGCAGTCTGTGCTATGTTGTCACCATGAAGGATCTTCCCTAGATATCACCAAGGGTGTGGATAATGGCTCTGGCAGTCTGTGCTATGTTGTCACCAAGAAGGATCTTCCCTAGATATCACCGAGAGTGTGGATAATAGCTCTGGCAGTCTGTGCTATGTTGTCACCATGAAGGATCTTCCAAAGCTATCAATGAGGGTGTGGATAATAGCTCTGGCAGTCTGTGCTATGTTGTCACCATGAAGGATCTTCCCTAGATATCACCGAAGGGTGTGGATAATAGCTCTGGCAGTCTGTGCTATGTTGTCACCATGAAGGATCTTCCCTAGATATCACCGAGGGTGTGGATAATAGCTCTGGCAGTCTGTGCTATGTTATCACCATGAAGGATCTTCCCTAGATATCACCGAGAGTGTGGATAATAGCTCTGGCAGTCTGTGCTATGTTGTCACCATGAAGGACCTTCCCTAGATATCACCGAGGGTGTGGATAATAGCTCTGGCAGGCTGTGCTATGTTGTCACCATGAAGGATCTTCCCTAAATATCACCGAGGGTGTGGATAATAGCTCTGGGTGTCTGTGCTATGTTCTCACCATGAAGGATCTTCCCTAGCTATCACCGAGGGTGTGGATAATAGCTCTGGCAGTCTTTGCTATGTTGTCACCATGAAGGATCTTCCCTAGCTATCACCGAGGGTGTGGATAATAGCTCTGGCAGTCTGTGCTATGTTGTCACCATGAAGGATCTTCCCTAGATATCACCGAGGGTGTGGATAATAGCTCTGGCAATCTGTGCTATGTTGTCACCATGAAGGATCTTCCCTAAATAACACCGAGGGTGTGGATAATAGCTCTGTCAGTCTGTGCTATGTTGTCACCATGAAGGATCTTCCCTAGATATCACCGAGGGTTTGGATAATAGCTCTGGCAGTCTGTGCTATGTTGTCACCATGAAGGATCTTCCCTAGATATCACCGAGGGTATGGATAATAGCTCTGGCAGTCTGTGCTATGTTGTCAACATGAAGGATCTTCCCTAGATATCACCGAGGGTGTGGATAATAGCTCTGGCAGTCTGTGCTATGTTGTCACCATGAAGGATCTTCCCTAGATATCACCGAGGGTGTGGATAATAGCTCTGGCAGTCTGTGCTATGTTATCACCATGAAGGATCTTCCATAGATATCACCGAGGGTGTGGATAATAGCTCTGGCAGTCTGTGCTATGTTGTCACCATGAAGGATCTTCCCTAGATATCACCGAGGGTGTGGATAATAGCTCTGGCAGTCTGTGCTATGTTATCACCATGAAGGATCTTCCATAGATATCACCGAGGGTGTGGATAATAGCTCTGGCAGTCTGTGCTATGTTGTCACCATGAAGGATCTTCCCTAGATATCACCGAGGGTGTGGATAATAGCTCTGGCAGTCTGTGCTATGTTGTCACCATGAAGGATCTTCCCTAGATATCACCGAGGGTGTGGATAATAGCTCTGGCAGTCTGTGCTATGTTGTCACCATGAAGGATCTTCCCTAGATATCACCGAGGGTGTAGATAATAGCTCTGGCAGTCTGTTCTATGTTATCACCATGAAGGATCTTCCCTAAATATCACCGAGGGTGTCGATAATAGCTCTGGCAGTCTGTGCTATGTTGTCACCATGAAGGATCTTCCCTAGATATCACCGAGGGTGGGATAATAGCTCTGGCAGTCTGTGCTATGTTGTCACCATGAAGGATCTTCCCTAGATATCACCGAGGGTTTGGATAATAGCTCTGGCAGTCTGTGCTATGTTATCACCATGAAGGATCTTCCATAGATATCACCGAGGGTGTGGATAATAGCTGTGGCAGTCTGTGCTATGTTGTCACCATGAAGGATCTTCCATAGGTATCACCGAGGGTGTGGATAATAGCTCTGGCAGTCTGTGCTATGTTGTCATCATGAAGCATCTTCCCTAGATATCACCGAGGGTGTGGATAATAGCTCTGGCAATCTGTGCTATGTTGTCACCATGAAGGATCTACCCTAGATATCACCGAGGGTGTGGATAATAGCTCTGGCATTCTGTGCTATGTTGTCACCATGAAGGATCTTCCCTAGATATCACCGAGGGTGTGGATAATAGCTCTGGCAGTCTGTTCTATGTTATCACCATGAAGGATCTTCCCTAAATATCACCGAGGGTGTCGATAATAGCTCTGGCAGTCTGTGCTATGTTGTCACCATGAAGGATCTTCCCTAGATATCACCGAGGGTGGGATAATAGCTCTGGCAGTCTGTGCTATGTTGTCACCATGAAGGATCTTCCCTAGATATCACCGAGGGTGTGGATAATAGCTCTGGGAGTCCGTGCTATGTTGTCACCATGAAAGATCTTCCCTAACTATCACCGAGGTTGTGGATAATAGCTCTGGCAGTCAGTGCCATGTTGTCACCATGAAGGATCTTCCATAGATATCACCGAGGGTGTGGATAATAGCTCTGGCAGTCTGTGCTATGTTGTCACCATGAAGGATCTTTCCTAGATATCGCCGAGGGTGTGGATAATAGCTCTGCAGTCTGTGCTATGTTGTCACCATGAAGGATCTTCCCTAGATATCACCGAGGGTGTGGATAATAGCTCTGGCAGTCTGTGCTATGTTGTCACCATGAAGGATCTTCCCTAGATATCACCGAGGGTGGGATAATAGCTCTGGCAGTCTGTGCTATGTTGTCACCATGAAGGATCTTCCCTAGATATCACCGAGGGTGTGAATAATAGCTCTGGCAGTCTGTGCTATGTTATCACCATGAAGGATCTTCCATAGATATCACCGAGGGTGTGGATAATAGCTCTGGCAGTCTGTGCTATGTTGTCACCATGAAGGATCTTCCCTAGATATCACCGAGGGTGTGGATAATAGCTCTGGCAGTCTGTGCTATGTTATCACCATGAAGGATCTTCCATAGATATCACCGAGGGTGTGGATAATAGCTCTGGCAGTCTGTGCTATGTTATCACCATGAAGGATCTTCCCTAGATATCACCGAGGGTGTGGATAATAGCTCTGGCAGTCTGTGCTACGTTGTCACCATGAAGGATCTTCCCTAAATATCACCGAGGGTGTGGATAATAGCTCTGGGTGTCTGTGCTATGTTGTCACCATGAAGGATCTTCCCTAGCTATCACCGAGGGTGTGGATAATAGCTCTGGCAGACTTTGCTATGTTGTCACCATGAAGGATCTTCAATAGATATCATCGAGGGTGTGGATAATAGCTCTGGCAGTCTGTGCTATGTTATCAACATGAAGGATCTTCCATAGATATCACCGAGGGTGTGGATAATAGCTCTGGCAGTCTGTGCTATGTTGTCACCATGAAGGATCTTCCCTAGCTATCACCGAGGGTGTGGATAATAGCTCTGGCAGTCTGTGCTATGTTGTCACCATGAAGGATCTTCCCTAGATATCACCGAGGGTGTGGATAATAGCTCTGGCAGTCGGTGCTATGTTGTCACCATGAAGGATCTTCCCTAAATATCACCGAGGGTGTGGATAATAGCTCTGTCAGTCTGTGCTATGTTGTCACCATGAAGGATCTTCCCTAGATATCACCGAGGGTGTGGATAATAGCTCTGGCAGTCTGTGCTATGTTGTCACCATGAAGGATCTTCCCTAGATATCACCGAGGGTATGGATAATAGCTCTGGCAGTCTGTGCTATGTTGTCAACATGAAGGATCTTCCCTAGATATCACCGAGGGTGTGGATAATAGCTCTGGCAGTCTGTGCTATGTTGTCACCATGAAGGATCTTCCCTAGATATCACCGAGGGTGTGGATAATAGCTCTGGCAGTCTGTGCTATGTTATCACCATGAAGGATCTTCCATAGATATCACCGAGGGTGTGGATAATAGCTCTGGCAGTCTGTGCTATGTTGTCACCATGAAGGATCTTCCCTAGATATCACCGAGGGTGTGGATAATAGCTCTGGCAGTCTGTGCTATGTTATCACCATGAAGGATCTTCCATAGATATCACCGAGGGTGTGGATAATAGCTCTGGCAGTCTGTGCTATGTTGTCACCATGAAGGATCTTCCCTAGATATCACCGAGGGTGTGAATAATAGCTCTGGCAGTCTGTGCTATGTTGTCACCATGAAGGATCTTCCCTAGATATCACCGAGGGTGTGGATAATAGCTCTGGCAGCCTGTGCTATGTTGTCACCATGAAGGATCTTCCCTAGATATCACCGAGGGTGTAGATAATAGCTCTGGCAGTCTGTTCTATGTTATCACCATGAAGGATCTTCCCTAAATATCACCGAGGGTGTCGATAATAGCTCTGGCAGTCTGTGCTATGTTGTCACCATGAAGGATCTTCCCTAGATATCACCGAGGGTGGGATAATAGCTCTGGCAGTCTGTGCTATTTTGTCACCATGAAGGATCTTCCCTAGATATCACCGAGGGTTTGGATAATAGCTCTGGCAGTCTGTGCTATGTTATCACCATGAAGGATCTTCCATAGATATCACCGAGGGTGTGGATAATAGCTGTGGCAGTCTGTGCTATGTTGTCACCATGAAGGATCTTCCATAGGTATCACCGAGGGTGTGGATAATAGCTCTGGCAGTCTGTGCTATGTTGTCATCATGAAGCATCTTCCCTAGATATCACCGTGGTTGTGGATAATAGCTCTGGCAATCTGTGCTATGTTGTCACCATGAAGGATCTACCCTAGATATCACCGAGGGTGTGGATAATAGCTCTGGCATTCTGTGCTATGTTGTCACCATGAAGGATCTTCCCTAGATATCACCGAGGGTGTGGATAATAGCTCTGGCAGTCTGTGCTATGTTATCACCATGAAGGATCTTCCCTAGATATCACCGAGAGTTTGGATAATAGCTCTGGCAATCTGTGCTATGTTGTCACCATGAAGGATCTTCCCTAGATATCACCGAGGGTTTGGATAATAGCTCTGGCAGTCTGTCCTATGTTATCACCATGAAGGATCCCCATAGATATCACCGAGGGTGTTGATAATAGCTCTGGCAGTCTGTGCTATGTTGTCACCATGAAGGATCTTCCCTAGATATCACCGAGGGTGTGGATAATAGCTCTGGGAGTCTGTGCTATGTTGTCACCATGAAAGATCTTCCCTAACTATCACCGAGGTTGTGGATAATAGCTGTGGCAGTCAGTGCCATGTTGTCACCATGAAGGATCTTCCATAGATATCACCGAGGGTGTGGATAATAGCTCTGGCAGTCTGTGCTATGTTGTCACCATGAAGGATCTTTCCTAGATATCGCCGAGGGTGTGGATAATAGCTCTGGCAGTCTGTGCTATGTTGTCACCATGAAGGATCTTCCCTAGATATCACCGAGGGTGTGGATAATAGCTCTGGCAGTCTGTGCTATGTTGTCACCATGAAGGATCTTCCCTAGATATCACCGAGGGTGGGATAATAGCTCTGGCAGTCTGTGCTATGTTGTCACCATGAAGGATCTTCCCTAGATATCACCGAGGGTGTGGATAATAGCTCTGGCAGTCTGTGCTATGTTATCACCATGAAGGATCTTCCATATATATCACCGAGGGTGTGGATAATAGCTCTGGCAGTCTGTGCTATGTTGTCACCATGAAGGATCTTCCCTAGATATCACCGAGGGTGTGGATAATAGCTCTGGCAGTCTGTGCTATGTTATCACCATGAAGGATCTTCCATAGATATCACCGAGGGTGTGGATAATAGCTCTGGCAGTCTGTGCTATGTTATCACCATGAAGGATCTTCCCTAGATATCACCGAGAGTATGGATAATAGCTCTGGCAGTCTGTGCTATGTTGTCACCATGAAGGATCTTCCCTAGATATCACCGAGGGTGTGGATAATAGCTCTGGCAGTCTGTGCTTTGTTGTCACCATGAAGGATCTTCCCTAGATATCACCGAGGGTGTAGATAATAGCTCTGGCAGTCTGTTCTATGTTATCACCATGAAGGATCTTCCCTAAATATCACCGAGGGTGTCGATAATAGCTCTGGCAGTCTGTGCTATGTTGTCACCATGAAGGATCTTCCCTAGATATCACCGAGGGTGGGATAATAGCTCTGGCAGTCTGTGCTATGTTGTCACCATGAAGGATCTTCCCTAGATATCACCGAGGGTTTGGATAATAGGTCTGGCAGTCTGTGCTATGTTATCACCATGAAGGATCTTCCATAGATATCAACGAGGGTGTGGATAATAGCTGTGGCAGTCTGTGCTATGTTGTCACCATGAAGGATCTTCCACAGGTATCACCGAGGGTGTGGATAATAGCTCTGGCAGTCTGTGCTATGTTGTCATCATGAAGCATCTTCCCTAGATATCACCGAGGGTGTGGATAATAGCTCTGGCAATCTGTGCTATGTTGTCACCATGAAGGATCTACCCTAGATATCACCGAGAGTGTGGATAATAGCTCTGGCATTCTGTGCTATGTTGTCACCATGAAGGATCTTCCCTAGATATCACCGAGGGTGTGGATAATAGCTCTGGCAGTCTGTGCTATGTTATCACCATGAAGGATCTTCCCTAGATATCACCGAGAGTTTGGATAATAGCTCTGGCAGTCTGTGCTATGTTGTCACCATGAAGGATCTTCCCTAGATATCACCGAGGGTTTGGATAATAGCTCTGGCAGTCTGTCCTATGTTATCACCATAAAGGATCTTCCATAGATATCACCGAGGGTGTTGATAATAGCTCTGGCAGTCTGTGCTATGTTGTCACCATGAAGGATCTTCCCTAGATATCACCGAGGGTGTGGATAATAGCTCTGGGAGTCTGTGCTATGTTGTCACCATGAAAGATCTTCCCTAGCTATCACCGAGGGTGTGGATAATAGCTCTGGCAGTCTGTGCCATGTTGTCACCATGAAGGATCTTCCATAGATATCACCGAGGGTGTGGATAATAGCTCTGGCAGTCTGTGCTATGTTGTCACCATGAAGGATCTTTCCTAGATATCGCCGAGGGTGTGGATAATAGCTCTGGCAGTCTGTGCTATGTTGTCACCATGAAGGATCTTCCCTAGATATCACCGAGGGTGTGGATAATAGCTCTGGCAGTCTGTGCTATGTTGTCACCATGAAGGATCTTCCCTAAATATCACCGAGGGTGGGATAATAGCTCTGGCAGTCTGTGCTATGTTGTCACCATGAAGGATCTTCCCTAGATATCACCGAGGGTGTGGATAATAGCTCTGGCAGTCTGTGCTATGTTATCACCATGAAGGATCTTCCATAGATATCACCGAGGGTGTGGATAATAGCTGTGGCAGTCTGTGCTATGTTGTCACCATGAAGGATCTTCCATAGATATCACCGAGGGTGTGGATAATAGCTCTGGCAGTCTGTGCTATGTTGTCATCATGAAGGATCTTCCCTAGATATCACCGAGGGTGTGGATAATAGCTCTGGCAATCTGTGCTATGTTGTCACCATGAAGGATCTACCCTAGATATCACCGAGGGTGTGGATAATAGCTCTGGCAGTCTGTGCTATGTTGTCACCATGAAGGATCTTCCCTAGATATCACCGAGGGTGTGGATAATAGCTCTGGCAGTCTGTGCTATGTTATCACCATGAAGGATCTTCCATAGATATCACCGAGAGTTTGGATAATAGCTCTGGCAGTCTGTGCTATGTTGTCACCATGAAGGATCTTCCCTAGATATCACCGAGGGTTTGGATAATAGCTCTGGCAGTCTGTGCTATGTTATCACCATGAAGGATCTTCCATAGATATCACCGAGGGTGTGGATAATAGCTCTGGCAGTCTGTGCTATGTTGTCACCATGAAGGATCTTTCCTAGATATCGCCGAGGGTGTGGATAATAGCTCTGGCAGTCTGTGCTATGTTGTCACCATGAAGGATCTTCCCTAGATATCACCAAGGGTGTGGATAATAGCTCTGGCAGTCTGTGCTATGTTGTCATCATGAATGATCTTCCCTAGATATCACCGAGGGTGTGGATAATAGCTCTGGCAGTCTGTGCTATGTTGTCACCATGAAGGATCTTCCCTAGATATCACCGAGGGTGTGGATAATAGCTCTGGCAGTCTGTGCTATGTTATCACCATGAAGGATCTTCCCTAGATATCATCGAGAGTATGGATAATAGCTCTGGCAGTCTGTGCTATGTTGTCACCATGAAGGATCTTCCCTAAATATCACCGAGGGTGTGGATAATAGCTCTGGCAGTCTGTGCTATGTTGTCACCATGAAGGATCTTCCCTAGATATCACCGAGGGTGTGGATAATAGCTCTGGCAGTCTGTGCTATGTTGTCACCATGAAGGATCTTCCCTAGATATCACCGAGTGTGTGGATAATAGCTCTGGCAGTCTGTGCTATGTTATCACCATGAAGGATCTTCCATAGATATCACCGAGGGTGTGGATAATAGCTCTGGCAGTCTGTGCTATGTTGTCACCATGAAGGATCTTCCCTAGATATCACCGATTGTGTGGATAATAGCTCTGGCAGTCTGTGCTATGTTGTCACCATGAAGGATCTTCCCTAACTATCAGCGAGGGTGTGGATAATAGCTCTGGCAGTCTGTGCTATGTTGTCACCATGAAGGATCTTCCCTAGATATCACCGAGGGGGTGGATAATAGCTCTGGCAGTATGTGCTATGTTATCACCATGAAGGATCTTCCCTAGATATCACCGAGAGTGTGGATAATAGCTCTGGCAGTCTGTGCTATGTTGTCACCATGAAGGATCTTCCATAGCTATCACCGAGGGTGTGGATAATAGCTCTGGTAGTCTGTGCTATGTTGTCACCATGAAGGATCTTCCCTAGATATCACCGAGGGTGTGGATAATAGCTCTGGCAGTCTGTGCTATGTTGTCACCATGAAGGATCTTCCCTAGATATCACCGAGGGTGTGGATAATAGCTCTGGCAGTCTGTGCTATGTTATCAAAATGAAGGATCTTCCCTAGATATCACCGAGAGTGTCGATAATAGCTCTGGCAGTCTGTGCTATGTTGTCACCATGAAGGATCTTCCATAGATATCACCGAGGGTGTGGATAATAGCTCTGGCAGTCTGTGCTATGTTGTCACCATGAAGGATCTTCCCTAGATATCACCGAGGGTGTGGATAATAGCTCTGGCAGTCTGTGCTATGTTGTCACCATGAAGGATCCTCCCTAGCTATCACCGAGGGTTTGGATAATAGCTATGGCAATCTGTGCTATGTTGTCACCATGAAGGATCTTCCCTAGATATCACCGAGGGTGTGGATAATAGCTCTGGCAGTCTGTGCTATGTTGTCACCATGAAGGATCTTCCCTAGATATCACCGAGGGTGTGGATAATAGCTCTGGCAGTCTGTGCTATGTTATCACCATGAAGGATCTTCCATAGATATCACCGAGAGTTTGGATAATAGCTCTGGCAGTCTGTGCTATGTTTTCACCATGAAGGATCTTCCCTAGATATCACCGAGGGTTTGGATAATAGCTCTGGCAGTCTGTGCTATGTTATCACCATGAAGGATCTTCCATAGATATCACCGAGGGTGTGGATAATAGCTCTGGCAGTCTGTGCTATGTTGTCACCATGAAGGATCTTCCCTAGATATCACCGAGGGTGTGGATAATAGCTCTGGGAGTCTGTGCTATGTTGTCACCATGAAAGATCTTCCCTAGCTATCACCGAGGGTGTGGATAATAGCTCTGGCAGTCTGTGCTATGTTGTCACCATGAAGGATCTTCCATAGATATCACCGAGGGTGTGGATAATAGCTCTGGCAGTCTGTGCTATGTTGTCACCATGAAGAATCTTTCCTAGATATCGCCGAGGGTGTGGATAATAGCTCTGGCAGTCTGTGCTATGTTGTCACCATGAAGGATCTTCCCTAGATATCACCAAGGGTGTGGATAATAGCTCTGGCAGTCTGTGCTATGTTGTCATCATGAAGGATCTTCCCTAGATATCACCGAGGGTGTGGATAATAGCTCTGGCAGTCTGTGCTATGTTGTCACCATGAAGGATCTTCCCTAGATATCACCGAGGGTGTGGATAATAGCTCTGGCAGTCTGTGCTATGTTATCACCATGAAGGATCTTCCCTAGATATCATCGAGAGTATGGATAATAGCTCTGGCAGTCTGTGCTATGTTGTCACCATGAAGGATCTTCCCTAAATATCACCGAGGGTGTGGATAATAGCTCTGGCAGTCTGTGCTATGTTGTCACCATGAAGGATCTTCCCTAGATATCACCGAGGGTGTGGATAATAGCTCTGGCAGTCTGTGCTATGTTGTCACCATGAAGGATCTTCCCTAGATATCACCGAGTGTGTGGATAATAGCTCTGGCAGTCTGTGCTATGTTATCACCATGAAGGATCTTCCATAGATATCACCGAGGGTGTGGATAATAGCTCTGGTAGTCTGTGCTATGTTGTCACCATGAAGGATCTTCCCTAGATATCACCGAGGGTGTGGATAATAGCTCTGGCAGTCTGTGCTATGTTGTCACCATGAAGGATCTTCCCTAACTATCACCGAGGGAGTGGATAATAGCTCTGGCAGTCTGTGCTATGTTGTCACCATGAAGGATCTTCCCTAGATATCACCGAGGGTGTGGATAATAGCTCTGGCAGTCTGTGCTATGTTATCAAAATGAAGGATCTTCCCTAGATATCACCGAGAGTGTCGATAATAGCTCTGGCAGTCTGTGCTATGTTGTCACCATGAAGGATCTTCCATAGATATCACCGAGGGTGTGGATAATAGCTCTGGCAGTCTGTGCTATGTTGTCACCATGAAGGATCTTCCCTAGATATCACCGAGGGTGTGGATAATAGCTCTGGCAGTCTGTGCTATGTTGTCACCATGAAGGATCCTCCCTAGCTATCACCGAGGGTTTGGATAATAGCTATGGCAATCTGTGCTATGTTGTCACCATGAAGGATCTTCCCTAGATATCACCGAGGGTGTGGATAATAGCTCTGGCAGTCTGTGCTATGTTGTCACCATGAAGGATCTTCCCCAGATATCACCGAGGGTGTGGATAATAGCTCTGGCAGTCTGTGCTATGTTGTCACCATGAAGGATCTTCCCTAGATATCACCGAGGGTGTGGATAATAGCTCTGGCAGTCTGTGCTATGTTGTCACCATGAAGGATCTTCCCTAGATATCACCGAGGGTGTGGATAATAGCTCTGGCAGTCTGTGCTATGTTGTCACCATGAAGGACCTTCCCTAGATATAACCGAGGGTGTGGATAATAGCTCTGGCAGTCTGTGCTATGTTGTCACCATGAAGGATCTTCCCTAGATATCACCGAGGGTGTGGATAATAGCTCTGGCAGTCTGTGCTATGTTGTCACCATGAAGGATCTTCCCTAGTTATCACTGAGGGTGTGTATAATAGCTCTGGCAGTCTGTGCTATGTTGTCACCATGAAGGATCTTCCCTAGATATCACCGAGGGTGTGGATAATAGCTCTGGCAGTCTGTGCTATGTTATCACCATGAAGGATCTTCCATAGATATCACCGAGGGTGTGAATAATAGCTCTGGCAGTCTGTGCTATGTTGTCACCATGAAGGATCTTCCCTAGATATCACCGAGGGTGTGGATAATAGCTCTGGCAGTCTGTGCTATGTTGTCACCATGAAGGATCTTCCCTAGATATCACCGAGGGTGTGGATAATAGCTCTGGCAGTGTGTGCTATGTTGTCACCATGAAGGATCTTCCCTAGATATCACCGAGGGTGTGGTTAATAGCTCTGGCAGTCTGTGCTATGTTGTCACCATGAAGGATCTTCCCTAGATATCACCGAGGGTGTGGATAATAGCTCTGGCAGTCTGTGCTATGTTATCACCATGAAGGATCTTCCATAGATATCACCGAGGGTGTGGATAATAGCTCTGGCAGTCTGTGCTATGTTGTCACCATCAAGGATCTTCCCTAGATATCACCGAGGGTGTGGTTAATAGCTCTGGCAGTCTGTGCTATGTTGTCACCATGAAGGATCTTCCCTAGATATCACCGAGGGTGTGGATAATAGCTCTGGCAGTCTGTGCTATGTTATCACCATGAAGGATCTTCCATAGATATCACCGAGGGTGTGGATAATAGCTCTGGCAGTCTGTGCTATGTTGTCACCATCAAGGATCTTCCATAGATATCACCGAGGGTGTGGATAATAGCTCTGGCAGTCTGTGCTATGTTGTCACCATCAAGGATCTTCCCTAGATATCACCGAGGGTGTGGATAATAGCTCTGGCAGTCTGTGCTATGTTGTCACCATGAAGGATCTTCCCTAGATATCACCGAGGGTGTGGTTAATAGCTCTGGCAGTCTGTGCTATGTTGTCACCATGAAGGATCTTTCCTAGATATCACCGAGGGTGTGGATAATAGCTCTGGCAGTCTGTGCTATGTTATCACCATGAAGGATCTTCCATAGATATCACCGAGAGTTTGGATAATAGCTCTGGCAGTCTGTGCTATGTTGTCACCATGAAGGATCTTCCCTAGATATCACCGAGGGTTTTAATAATAGCTCTGGCAGTCTGTGCTATGTTATCACCATGAAGGATCTTCCATAGATATCACCGAGGGTGTGGATAATAGCTCTGGCAGTCTGTGCTATGTTGTCACCATGAAGGATCTTCCCTAGATATCACCGAGGGTGTGGATAATAGCTCTGGGAGTCTGTGCTATGTTGTCACCATGAAAGATCTTCCCTAGCTATCACTGAGGGTGTGGATAATAGCTCTGGCAGTCTGTGCTATGTTGTCACCATGAAGGATCTTCCATAGATATCACCGAGGGTGTGGATAATAGCTCTGGCAGTCTGTGCTATGTTGTCACCATGAAGAATCTTTCCTAGATATCGCCGAGGGTGTGGATAATAGCTCTGGCAGTCTGTGTTATGTTGTCACCATGAAGGATCTTCCCTAGATATCACCAAGGGTGTGGATAATAGCTCTGGCAGTCTGTGCTATGTTGTCATCATGAAGGATCTTCCCTAGATATCACCGAGGGTGTGGATAATAGCTCTGGCAGTCTGTGCTATGTTGTCACCATGAAGGATCTTCCCTAGATATCACCGAGGGTGTGGATAATAGCTCTGGCAGTCTGTGCCATGTTGTCACCATGAAGGATCTTCCATAGATATCATCGAGAGTATGGATAATAGCTCTGGCAGTCTGTGCTATGTTGTCACCATGAAGGATCTTCCCTAGATATCACCGAGGGTGTGGATAATAGCTCTGGCAGTCTGTGCTATGTTGTCACCATGAAGGATCTTCCCTAAATATCACCGAGGGTGGGATAATAGCTCTGGCAGTCTGTGCTATGTTGTCACCATGAAGGATCTTCCCTAGATATCACCGAGGGTGTGGATAATAGCTCTGGCAGTCTGTGCTATGTTATCACCATGAAGGATCTTCCATAGATATCACCGAGGGTGTGGATAATAGCTGTGGCAGTCTGTGCTATGTTGTCACCATGAAGGATCTTCCATAGATATCACCGAGGGTGTGGATAATAGCTCTGGCAGTCTGTGCTATGTTGTCATCATGAAGGATCTTCCCTAGATATCACCGAGGGTGTGGATAATAGCTCTGGCAGTCTGTGCTATGTTGTCACCATGAAGGATCTTCCCTAGATATCACCGAGGGTGTGGATAATAGCTCTGGCAGTCTGTGCTATGTTATCACCATGAAGGATCTTCCATAGATATCACCGAGAATTTGGATAATAGCTCTGGCAGTCTGTGCTATGTTGTCACCATGAAGGATCTTTACTAGATATCACCGAGGGTTTGGATAATAGCTCTGGCAGTCTGTGCTATGTTATCACCATGAAGGATCTTCCATAGATATCACCGAGGGTGTGGATAATAGCTCTGGCAGTCTGTGCTATGTTGTCACCATGAAGGATCTTCCCTAGATATCACCGAGGGTGTGGATAATAGCTCTGGGAGTCTGTGCTATGTTGTCACCATGAAAGATCTTCCCTAGCTATCACCGAGGGTGTGGATAATAGCTCTGGCAGTCTGTGCTATGTTGTCACCATGAAGGATCTTCCATAGATATCACCGAGGGTGTGGATAATAGCTCTGGCAGTCTGTGCTATGTTGTCACCATGAAGAATCTTTCCTAGATATCGCCGAGGGTGTGGATAATAGCTCTGGCAGTCTGTGCTATGTTGTCACCATGAAGGATCTTCCCTAGATATCACCAAGTGTGTGGATAATAGCTCTGGCAGTCTGTGCTATGTTGTCATCATGAAGGATCTTCCCTAGATATCACCGAGGGTGTGGATAATAGCTCTGGCAGTCTGTGCTATGTTGTCACCATGAAGGATCTTCCCTAGATATCACCGAGGGTGTGGATAATAGCTCTGGCAGTCTGTGCTATGTTATCACCATGAAGGATCTTCCCTAGATATCATCGAGAGTATGGATAATAGCTCTGGCAGTCTGTGCTATGTTGTCACCATGAAGGATCTTCCCTAAATATCACCGAGGGTGTGGATAATAGCTCTGGCAGTCTGTGCTATGTTGTCACCATGAAGGATCTTCCCTAGATATCACCGAGGGTGTGGATAATAGCTCTGGCAGTCTGTGCTATGTTGTCACCATGAAGGATCTTCCCTAGATATCACCGAGTGTGTGGATAATAGCTCTGGCAGTCTGTGCTATGTTATCACCATGAAGGATCTTCCATAGATATCACCGAGGGTGTGGATAATAGCTCTGGCAGTCTGTGCTATGTTGTCACCATGAAGGATCTTCCCTAGATATCACCGATTGTGTGGATAATAGCTCTGGCAGTCTGTGCTATGTTGTCACCATGAAGGATCTTCCCTAACTATCAGCGAGGGTGTGGATAATAGCTCTGGCAGTCTGTGCTATGTTGTCACCATGAAGGATCTTCCCTAGATATCACCGAGGGGGTGGATAATAGCTCTGGCAGTATGTGCTATGTTATCACCATGAAGGATCTTCCCTAGATATCACCGAGAGTGTGGATAATAGCTCTGGCAGTCTGTGCTATGTTGTCACCATGAAGGATCTTCCATAGCTATCACCGAGGGTGTGGATAATAGCTCTGGTAGTCTGTGCTATGTTGTCACCATGAAGGATCTTCCCTAGATATCACCGAGGGTGTGGATAATAGCTCTGGCAGTCTGTGCTATGTTGTCACCATGAAGGATCTTCCCTAACTATCACCGAGGGAGTGGATAATAGCTCTGGCAGTCTGTGCTATGTTGTCACCATGAAGGATCTTCCCTAGATATCACCGAGGGTGTGGATAATAGCTCTGGCAGTCTGTGCTATGTTATCACCATGAATGATCTTCCCTAGATATCACCGAGAGTGTCGATAATAGCTCTGGCAGTCTGTGCTATGTTGTCACCATGAAGGATCTTCCATAGATATCATCGAGGGTGTGGATAATAGCTCTGGCAGTCTGTGCTATGTTGTCACCATGAAGGATCTTCCCTAGATATCACCGAGGGTGTGGATAATAGCTCTGGCAGTCTGTGCTATGTTGTCACCATGAAGGATCCTCCCTAGCTATCACCGAGGGTTTGGATAATAGCTATGGCAATCTGTGCTATGTTGTCACCATGAAGGATCTTCCCTAGATATCACCGAGGGTGTGGATAATAGCTCTGGCAGTCTGTGCTATGTTGTCACCATGAAGGATCTTCCCCAGATATCACCGAGGGTGTGGATAATAGCTCTGGCAGTCTGTGCTATGTTGTCACCATGAAGGATCTTCCCTAGATATCACCGAGGGTGTGGATAATAGCTCTGGCAGTCTGTGCTATGTTGTCACCATGAAGGATCTTCCCTAGATATCACCGAGGGTGTGGATAATAGCTCTGGCAGTCTGTGCTATGTTGTCAACATGAAGGACCTTCCCTAGATATCACCGAGGGTGTGGATAATAGCTCTGGCAGTCTGTGCTATGATGTCACCATGAAGGATCTTCCCTAGATATCACCGAGGGTGTGGATAATAGCTCTGGCAGTCTGTGCTATGTTGTCACCATGAAGGATCTTCCCTAGTTATCACTGAGGGTGTGTATAATAGCTCTGGCAGTCTGTGCTATGTTATCACCATGAAGGATCTTCCATAGATATCACCGAGGGTGTGGATAATAGCTCTGGCAGTCTGTGCTATGTTGTCACCATCAAGGATCTTCCCTAGATATCACCGAGGGTGTGGATAATAGCTCTGGCAGTCTGTGCTATGTTGTCACCATGAAGGATCTTCCCTAGATATCACCGAGGGTGTGGTTAATAGCTCTGGCAGTCTGTGCTATGTTGTCACCATGAAGGATCTTCCCTAGATATCACCGAGGGTGTGGATAATAGCTCTGGCAGTCTGTGCTATGTTATCACCATGAAGGATCTTCCATAGATATCACCGAGGGTGTGGATAATAGCTCTGGCAGTCTGTGCTATGTTGTCACCATCAAGGATCTTCCATAGATATCACCGAGGGTGTGGATAATAGCTCTGGCAGTCTGTGCTATGTTGTCACCATCAAGGATCTTCCCTAGATATCACCGAGGGTGTGGATAATAGCTCTGGCAGTCTGTGCTATGTTGTCACCATGAAGGATCTTCCCTAGATATCACCGAGGGTGTGGTTAATAGCTCTGGCAGTCTGTGCTATGTTGTCACCATGAAGGATCTTTCCTAGATATCACCGAGGGTGTGGATAATAGCTCTGGCAGTCTGTGCTATGTTATCACCATGAAGGATCTTCCATAGATATCACCGAGAGTTTGGATAATAGCTCTGGCAGTCTGTGCTATGTTGTCACCATGAAGGATCTTCCCTAGATATCACCGAGGGTTTGGATAATAGCTCTGGCAGTCTGTGCTATGTTATCACCATGAAGGATCTTCCATAGATATCACCGAGGGTGTGGATAATAGCTCTGGCAGTCTGTGCTATGTTGTCACCATGAAGGATCTTCCCTAGATATCACCGAGGGTGTGGATAATAGCTCTGGCAATCTGTGCTATGTTATCACCATGAAGGATCTTCCATAGATATCACCGAGTGTGTGGATAATGGCTCTGGCAGTCTGTGCTATGTTGTCACCATGAAGGATCTTCCCTAGATATCACCAAGGGTGTGGATAATAGCTCTGGCAGTCTGTGCTATGTTGTCATCATGAAGGATCTTCCCTAGATATCACCGAGGGTGTGGATAATAGCTCTGGCAGTCTGTGCTATGTTGTCACCATGAAGGATCTTCCCTAGATATCACCGAGGGTGTGGATAATAGCTCTGGCAGTCTGTGCTATGTTATCACCATGAAGGATCTTCCCTAGATATCATCGAGAGTATGGATAATAGCTCTGGCAGTCTGTGCTATGTTGTCACCATGAAGGATCTTCCCTAAATATCACCGAGGGTGTGGATAATAGCTCTGGCAGTCTGTGCTATGTTGTCACCATGAAGGATCTTCCCTAGATATCACCGAGGGTGTGGATAATAGCTCTGGCAGTCTGTGCTATGTTGTCACCATGAAGGATCTTCCCTAGATATCACCGAGTGTGTGGATAATAGCTCTGGCAGTCTGTGCTATGTTATCACCATGAAGGATCTTCCATAGATATCACCGAGGGTGTGGATAATAGCTCTGGCAGTCTGTGCTATGTTGTCACCATGAAGGATCTTCCCTAGATATCACCGATTGTGTGGATAATAGCTCTGGCAGTCTGTGCTATGTTGTCACCATGAAGGATCTTCCCTAACTATCAGCGAGGGTGTGGATAATAGCTCTGGCAGTCTGTGCTATGTTGTCACCATGAAGGATCTTCCCTAGATATCACCGAGGGGGTGGATAATAGCTCTGGCAGTATGTGCTATGTTATCACCATGAAGGATCTTCCCTAGATATCACCGAGAGTGTGGATAATAGCTCTGGCAGTCTGTGCTATGTTGTCACCATGAAGGATCTTCCATAGCTATCAGCGAGGGTGTGGATAATAGCTCTGGTAGTCTGTGCTATGTTGTCACCATGAAGGATCTTCCCTAGATATCACCGAGGGTGTGGATAATAGCTCTGGCAGTCTGTGCTATGTTGTCACCATGAAGGATCTTCCCTAACTATCACCGAGGGAGTGGATAATAGCTCTGGCAGTCTGTGCTATGTTGTCACCATGAAGGATCTTCCCTAGATATCACCGAGGGTGTGGATAATAGCTCTGGCAGTCTGTGCTATGTTATCACCATGAAGGATCTTCCCTAGATATCACCGAGAGTGTCGATAATAGCTCTGGCAGTCTGTGCTATGTTGTCACCATGAAGGATCTTCCATAGATATCACCGAGGGTGTGGATAATAGCTCTGGCAGTCTGTGCTATGTTGTCACCATGAAGGATCTTCCCTAGATATCACCGAGGGTGTGGATAATAGCTCTGGCAGTCTGTGCTATGTTGTCACCATGAAGGATCCTCCCTAGCTATCACCGAGGGTTTGGATAATAGCTATGGCAGTCTGTGCTATGTTGTCACCATGAAGGATCTTCCCTAGATATCACCGAGGGTGTGGATAATAGCTCTGGCAGTCTGTGCTATGTTGTCACCATGAAGAATCTTCCCCAGATATCACCGAGGGTGTGGATAATAGCTCTGGCAGTCTGTGCTATGTTGTCACCATGACGGATCTTCCCTAGATATCACCGAGGGTGTGGATAATAGCTCTGGCAGTCTGTGCTATGTTGTCACCATGAAGGATCTTCCCTAGATATCACCGAGGGTGTGGATAATAGCTCTGGCAGTCTGTGCTATGTTGTCACCATGAAGGACCTTCCCTAGATATCACCGAGGGTGTGGATAATAGCTCTGGCAGTCTGTGCTATGTTGTCACCATGAAGGATCTTCCCTAGATATCACCGAGGGTGTGGATAATAGCTCTGGCAGTCTGTGCTATGTTGTCACCATGAAGCATCTTCCCTAGATATCACCGAGGGTGTGTATAATAGCTCTGGCAGTCTGTGCTATGTTATCACCATGAAAGATCTTCCATAGATATCACCGAGGGTGTGGATAATAGCTCTGGCAGTCTGTGCTATGTTGTCACCATCAAGGATCTTCCCTAGATATCACCGAGGGTGTGGATAATAGCTCTGGCAGTCTGTGCTATGTTGTCACCATGAAGGATCTTCCCTAGCTATCACCGAGGGTGTGGATAATAGCTCTGGCAGTCTGTGCTATGTTATCAACATGAAGGATCTTCCCTAGATATCACCGAGGGTGTGGTTAATAGCTCTGGCAGTCTGTGCTATGTTGTCACCATGAAGGATCTTCCCTAGATATCACCGAGGGTGTGGATAATAGCTCTGGCAGTCTGTGCTATGTTATCACCATGAAGGATCTTCCATAGATATCACCGAGGGTGTGGATAATAGCTCTGGCAGTCTGTGCTATGTTGTCACCATGAAGGATCTTCCCTAGATATCACCGAGGGTGTGGATAATAGCTCTGGCAGTCTGTGCTATGTTGTCACCATGAAGGATCTTCCCTAGATATCACCGAGGGTGTGGATAATAGCTCTGGCAGTGTGTGCTATGTTGTCACCATGAAGGATCTTCCCTAGATATCACCGAGGGTGTGGTTAATAGCTCTGGCAGTCTGTGCTATGTTGTCACCATGAAGGATCTTCCCTAGATATCACCGAGGTGTGGATAATAGCTCTGGCAGTCTGTGCTATGTTATCACCATGAAGGATCTTCCATAGATATCACCGAGGGTGTGGATAATAGCTCTGGCAGTCTGTGCTATGTTGTCACCATGAAGGATCTTCCCTAGATATCACCGAGGGTGTGGATAATTGCTCTGGCAGTCTGTGCTATGTTGTCACCATGAAGGATCTTCCCTAGATATCACCGAGGGTGTGGATAATAGCTCTGGCAGTGTGTGCTATGTTGTCACCATGAAGGATCTTCCCTAGATATCACCGAGGGTGTGGTTAATAGCTCTGGCAGTCTGTGCTATGTTGTCACCATGAAGGACCTTCCCTAGATATCACCGAGGGGGTGGATAATAGCTCTGGCAGTCTGTGCTATGTTGTCACCATGAAGGACCTTCCCTAGATATCACCGAGGGGGTGGATAATAGCTCTGGCAGTCTGTGCTATGTTATCACCATGAAGGATCTTCCATAGATATCACCGAGGGTGTGGATAATAGCTCTGGCAGTCTGTGCTATGTTATCACCATGAAGGATCTTCCCTAGATATAACCGAGGGTGTGGATAATAGCTCTGGCAGTCTGTGCTATGTTATCACCATGAAGGATCTTCCCTAGATATCACCGAGGGTGTGGATAATAGCTCTGGCAGTCTGTGCTATGTTATCACCATGAAGGATCTTCCCTAGATATCACCGAGAGTGTGGATAATACCTCTGGTAGTCTGTGCTATGTTGTCATCATGAAGTAGATTTGCCTGTATGGGGCGTTTTCTACTTTGGCCTGCTTTAAGGAAGAAGGATGACGCAGAATAAAGGAATGGACTTATTATCTGCATTCTCTTAAAGTAGGACGTTTAGGGGAGCATTGCAAGACCATGCTGTGGGGATATTCTATGACACTTAATATTTTTAATGGCAAAATAAAACCAACAAACAAGTAATATAAAAAAACCTCCAATCATAATAATTTTCTAATTACCTTATTTACATTTCGGTTGTAAAAAGAACATTCCTCAAAGTAAACCAACAACAAAGGAAATAGTTTATTTTTTGTAACCTCTGAAGATGACGAATTGATGTCAGAAATGTTCTTCAAGTAAATAATAAATTGTTGCGTTTATTGATTGTTTTCTGTTATCTATATTCACCATAGTTTGTTCCAAAACAGTAAAGGGAATTTAATGTTTGTTACTTATTTTTCTTTGCGCCAATCTTTTACTGATGAGGATAACCTTCGTATACATTTTTGTGTTACTTTCATCTTATTCTTTTCTTTATACGACTGTTTCTTTGTATTTTTATCCGTTTGTAAGTTGCTTTTGTTAAATGTATTTAGATTTTGACTCATAATTAAATTTTTCTTGTTTTTTCACCAAATAATGTCTATTTTTAAATAAATAAAACCTCTAAACCACAAATAACATTTTATTTAAACCTTATGTACATTTCGATTGCCCAGCAATCATCTTCAGAGGTATTTAAAAAATATAACCAGTTGTATTTTTTAAATACCTCTGAAGATGATTGCTGGGCAATCGAAATGTACATAAGGTTTAAATAAAATGTTATTTGTGGTTTAGAGGTTTTATTTATTTAAAAATAAACATTACGCCACAGTTGCTTCATATAGTTATAAATAATGTCTAAATCATTTAGGCACACAAAACCCGTATTTAGGAGTGTATTTTACACCTTATTAATAATTATAGTAAATTTTACAAATCTCTGAGGTGACTGGTTCTGCTAACGGAAGAAAGATTTCTAGTAGGGGTCAGAAGAATAGCGGCCGAGGCTTTTTGTTTTACGTTGCATACAAATGGAGGGTGGCTCATCAATTGTTTGTCGTCCGAGTATTGTTCTGCTCCACTACTCGTGTCTATGGCCTATGCCATGTGGGACATGCGTAGTGCTGAGAGAATGTATTCTTGGGTAATATCTTGTGTGTGTGTGTGTGTGCGTGCTCGCGCGAGTTTGTAATAATACTATCTGCATTGCAGTTTCTCTGTTATAAAGTGCAGGTAAAATGCACTGGTCAGAAAGGCCTAGTATTTCTCTAATATACAGTATCTGACCGCTACACCCCTATGGATACAAATTCATACCCCTAATTTTCAGTTTATCTACTTCTTCAAGTGACAATGTATCGGGTAGACATCTCATAAACCAGAGTATTTCATAACCAACCTTAACCTGTAAAAGAATAGGATCCTTACCTATATCAAAGCCAGAGGAAGCTTATATCCTCAAATTAAATCTCTTTTTTTTATTCAAAACTATTTCTTGGTCTATCAAAATAAGCGATAGCTTTATTACAAAAAAAAAAAATGCTAATTTTAAATAATTTACCCTATTATATTTAGGTGGCAGAGTGGTCACGTGGTGCGCTACTAACCTAAAGGTTTTGGAATCGATTCTCGGTAGCACCAAAGAATTTATCTGTACTTTTTAGCTCCCAGATCCTCCCAGCTTGGGAAATTAAGTACGTAGGGGGACAAAAGTAGGGTAATAAAGGTGTGGTTAAAGCGTAGTACTTGCCCAAGTAAGATAGCTCGACGCTGTCCAAATTAATGGTAGAGACGAAATTATTATTACTGCCACTGTATAACTATAAGCAGGCCGTTAACATCTCGCACAGACTCCATTAGAGGACAGTCACATTTAAAAACGTTCTTCTGTGGAAGACCCTACCAAGACATGGCGTCGGCCTTTGGGAGTTTAAAGCGGGTTACCCTTCACATTTATGTGGAGCTTTTATTAAGCAGTTTACGTGAAACCTTCGCGGTGGTCTCTGCTGGAAATTAATACAGTTTTATGTACTTGTAATAAATTAATTAACTGCCGAAAAGATTTACAGCTGTTCCGGGACTAGGGCCACCGTCTAAATGCCGCAAAGATATCATTCTAAATGTTTAACTGCCGTATGGTGGTTGCGAAAGGCTGTGATTTAATTAAGCTACTATAAAAGGCTATTAAATAATCAATAAGTTATTAATTAGTTGACTGAGATAATTAGCTTATAATAATTAGTCGATTTAATTTAATAATGATAAGTTAATGAATTAGTTATTTAATAAGCTATAAAAGATCACATATTAGGACTGAGTATATGATTATAGCTATTCTATATATGCCAGTTTGTAATTGTTTTACACCATAATAGTTGTGTACATTCCAGTCCAGGAGGGATATCATGACTGAACCTTCATCGTATCTAGGGATAGGCCGAATCAAAAAGATTTTGATTCCGATTTCAATTCTAAAATTTGTTATTCGATTCTCAATTGTTAAGTAGATTCTCGACTATTTAAAGTTATATAGGCTAACATGATATTCTTTAATAACGGAGCAACTAATACATAAATAAGATATTGTTGATGATTAACTACATTTATAATAAATTTTAACAGTAAAACAACAAGAATCGGAATCGGCACCTAATCTTTATCGAGTTTCGGTGATTACTCGATACAATTAGAATCGACGGTTCCTGGAATCGGCAATTCCCTAGTAATAACGTACCTAATAATGAAGCTTCCAGCCATAACCAACTATTCAAATTCCGAAAACGAGAAACAACGTGCAAAGAATATTAACAGCGCGTTCCAGTCTCCGAACAGCTTTGTTTTTTTGTATGTAAACACTGGCATTTTAAAGCACTTCAAACTCTATGCATGAGTAATGCTGCTTTCACAGCACCAATCAATGTTTACGCTCTTTCTTTCGCCGTGAAAAGCTGTTTTTGTTCAACTGAAGTGGCCACAGTTTACAAATGGGAGCAACTCTGAATGCCTCGTGTAATACGAGCGCCATTGAAAAACGTCATCCATAAATGAACAGTGAATAGTGCTGAAATGAAAATAAAGTGTCCGTTTTTTTCTTTTTTGAAGGGTAATATGATACAGGAATATATATCTATACTAATATATAAAACCTAATGGTGTGTGTGTGTGTGTGTGTGTGTGTGTGTGTGTGTATGTATGTGTGTGTGTATGTGTGTGTGTGTTACTCAATCACGTAAAAATTCCTTTACCCATTGAGCTGAAATGTTTACATAGACATTCTTAGGCTCCGGGTTAACACGTAGGCCTATTTTTATTTAGAAATTCCGTCAGGGCACCGCCCCAGGGACCTTGAAATCCCCCCTAACACTCAATTTTCTATACTCGATTTATACTTAACTTGACTTAACCAGCTACAATCACCTGTAACAATAACTTAGAAACACATTTAAACAGCTGATAGTAATAGCTTTGCTATTCATCTTGCGAGGTTAGTTATAAGTTACTTTACAAATGTTTTGTTACATTATTTTTCCTTCCCTTGGTTTTCAAGACAATAATCAGTAAGTTTATAGTTTGATATATTTATTGGGAACTAAACTTACTATTATATAAAAATCTAATGGTGTCTGTGTGTGTGTGTGTGTGTGTGTGTGTGTGTGTGTGTGTGTGTGTGTGTGTGTGTGTGTGTGTGTGTGTGTGTGTGTGTGTGTGTGTGTGTGTGTGTCTGTGTCTGTGTGTGTATTACTCAGTCACGTAAAATAAACTGGAAACATTAAGCTGAAATTTGGTATTTATTTCCCGTTCCCAAGTGTTCGATTTTAGTGAAACGAACTATACCGGGCGATAAAGAAAGTTAAAAAAAAATTATGAAAACTCTCGCTCACGCCCCAAAAATCTATATTGACAATTATTGTTTGTTATTGCCACGGAAGGTTAATTTTTATATACTTATGAAGTATCCGGTCAAGATAGATTTGGTTGTAGTTTTATACGTTTAACCAATTGTACACATGTAAAGCTAGAATAGAGATCACTTGATGAAGTATTACTCCGCGGAAGTAGACGTCTAATTAGGTAATGTTGTATAAAATTACAACCAAATCTATCCCGACTGGACACTTTACAAATATATTTTAATATAGGTAGTATTGCATAAAATTATGACCAAATCTATCGTAATTAGATACTGGATATAGGTGGGCCTATATTTAAATATATGTTTACGTAGTACGGCGCGCCGTTGCTACGCGAACGTAGTACTTCTTATTATTAGTTTGATAAAAATTTTATTTATTTCCCTGAGCGAGAGTCTCCATTATTTTTTCGTATCCCTGATGACTTTCTGCGTCACCCCGTACAATCTTTTCCCTATCGACACGTGGTAACAGGAAATAAATACCTGAAATTTTACATGGTCATTCTTAGGGTCCCTGGTTTTCACATAGGCCTATTTGTATTTAGAAATTCCGTCAGGGCACCTCCCCACTGACCGTCAAAACTCCCTTAACGGTAAGCTTATAAGCTATTTAATTTCAGTAAATTAAATTCAACCCAAATACAAATACAAATTAAATCAATACAAATATTCGTCAACCCCTTACGAAGGACGGATACTCTGCTAGTATACATACATACACACCCCCACACACACACACCCACCCACCCACCCACACACACACACACACACACACACACACACACACACACACACACACACACACACACATATATATATATATATATATATATATATATATATTAATTATGGTGATATATTTTCTTGTAATATAGTTAATAAAATAAAATATTTCAAAAACAAGAATACTTTTAATGAATATATTTATTCAAAGCTTTTCGCCGATAAAAAGCTTAATAGATAATTATTTTCCTGAAGATGCTGGTACTATTTTATCGGGGAAAAGCTTTGAATAAATATATTCATTAAAAGTATTCTTGTTTTTGAAATATTTTATTTTATTAAATATATATATATATATATATATATATATATATATATATATATATATATATATATATATATTAAAACAACATAGGTTATTCAATATATTATAATATTAATATTTTATTAATATTACAATATAATATTATTGAAATTTTCATTCCTGATGATGTTGGTTTTGCCAACGAAAAGCTTTGGATATAAAATAATAAATATTCTTGTATTTGAATAACCTATGTTGTTTTAAATTATTAAACAAAAAAACGTATTTTATATATATATATATATACATATATATATATATATATATATATATATATATATATATATATATATATATATATCACTTACACTTTAATGCATTTCAACAAGAATCTTACGTGGCATATTTGCGAATCTACTTTCGACAGCTAATAATTACGTGTCCTATTTTCAAGCTTTTTGGAAAACTGCTTAGAAAATAAAAGATTTGTAATTTCTAATGTTTCTAGATGGTACTTCGAAGCTGTAGTGTCTGGTTAGAGCACCCTACTACCTACCCTACCCTACTGGTCCTAAGGGTAGGCACTTGTACAAGTCTAAGGGATCTCACTAGGCTTGCAATGCGCTTTTGCTTCTATACCTACAGTAAATACTGGTTCGTGACACAATTCCCCCATTTTGGACCTGCCGATACTCACTCCATTCGAGAATAACCAGTTTGAGATCCGGTTCGTAGGGGTAGTGATTTCAAATATGGGATCTTAGATAATCAGTAACTCTCTCTCTCTCTCTCTCTCTCTCTCTCTCTCTCTCTCTCTCTCTATATATATATATATATATGTGTGTGTGTGTGTGTGTGTGTGTGTGTGTGTGTGTGTGTGTGTGTGTGTGTGTGTGTGTGTGTGTGTGTGTGTGTGTGTGTGTGTGTGTGTGTGTGTGTGTGTGTGTGTGTGTGTGTGTGTGTGTGCTCTTCTGACGGAGGCATGAAAGGTTATCCTAGGTGATTTACCTACTTCTATCTTGTTCAACCCCCTTTCGTTCATCGTTATTCACAAGCACACTGGCTAGCTATTGTATTTGGATCATGGGATAAAGTGTCCAGACTCCGAACTCTGTGATTAACTTATAGACATTCACCATGGGAAGTCAGGTGAATCTAGGTCCGAGGAAGTAAATGGGTTTCCTCTAGAGGTAGGGTTGTTTCTCCGAAGTAGAAATGTCCTCAACCCTGTCCAGTTGTCTCCCTGTCGCTTACGAAATGTACCTGGGGGAAAAGAGCTGTCTCCCCGCTTTCCACAATAAGCACAGCAGTGTAGCCAACTTAACGTGACTTATCCTAGAGACCTGTTATTTGAAACAATTTGCAAATCCGTTTGATAGCTTTCTGAATGAATAATTCTCGTGAAGGAAGTGCGCACTCGCGTAGTAAAACCATTTTACGTTCCTAAGTTGGTACTCCTGGTTACGGTTAGGGAGCATATTGGTCCTGATTGCAGTCATTACCGCTAAGGCTACAATAGCAATCTTACCAACATCTGCCTTTATTACGCCTTATATATATCATTACAGGCCATTAACGTTGAATGCACAATGCTCCCACTGTAAATTTGACAACGTTGCACCGAGATAGTACGGCTTGTTAATTCCTCAAGTGGTCGCATTATAAATCCGCTGCGATGGTTTAATGGTTGCGATTCTAAGTCGCGCGAAAATAATGTTTTCCTACAGAAAAACCCTAAACTATTGTCCGTAACTAATAATTATTAGCAAACAACAACATAAATGGTTAGGAAGTAAGAAGATTTCTCTTTCTATTTCATACAGATCTGGCGGTAAGACTACTACCTCCTAGAAAGTATCAGGAAGGACTTTGGGGCTTTAAAGCATTTAGTTTTATTATTTGTGTACATAAAGTGGTAAGTAGTACGACCTTGAGCTCCTCGAAGGATAGGGCAGGATTGTGAATTAAAGTAGGGACAACCTACTTAGTAGGGGATGTATAGGGGCCGTAGTAGGGGTCCGGTACCTAGATTATACCTGCTCTCTATTGGAGGTCATAAGGACGTTTACAGATTTGGAAGGAAAAGGAAAAGGAAGGTCATATTAAATTAGTTAGGGATAAGGAAGTGAGATAACGATCCCCTGCAAATAGGGGATCATGAGGCATCGCTTGGACAAGATAGTATGCCTGCCTAGGAGGACATAAGGACGTCTACACATTTGGAAGGAAATGGAAAAAAAGGACAGATTAAATTAGTTAGGGATAAGAAAAGAAGATAACGATCCCCTGCAAGTAGGGGAACATGAGGCATCACTTGGACAAGGTAGTATGCCTGCCTAGGAGGTCATAAGGACGTCTACACATTTGGAAGGAAAAGAGTAGGAAGGGCAGATGAAATTAGGTAGGGATAAAGAAAGGAGATAACGATCCCCTGCAAATAGGGGATCATGAGGCATCGCTTGGACAAGGTAGTATGCCTGCCTAGGAGGTGATAAGGACGTCTACACATTTGGAAGGAAAAGAGTAGGAAGGGCAGATGAAATTAGGTAGGGATAAAGAAAGGAGATAACGATCCCCTGCAAATAGAGGAACGTGAGGCATCACTTGGACAAGGTAGTATGCCTGCCTAGGAGGTGATAAGGACGTCTACACATTTGGAAGGAAAAGAGTAGGAAGGGCAGATGAAATTAGGTAGGGATAAAGAAAGGAGATAACGATCCCCTGCAAATAGAGGAGCGTGAGGCATCGCTTGGACAAGATAGTATGCCTGCCTAGGAGGTCATAAGGACGTCTACACATTTGGAAGGAAAAGAGTAGGAAGGGCAGATAAAATTAGGTAGGGATAAAGAAAGGAGATAACGATCCCCTGCAAATAGAGGAACGTGAGGCATCACTTGGAGAAGGTAAAATGCCTGCTCTCAATGAGTTGAAGAGAGGTGATCAATGCTATTGCTGGCTATTAGGGCGAGCAGAGAGTAGGGAACAGGGTCAGATTAGGGGATTAGAACAACCTAGAAGAGCCCCGATAAAAGTGTTATCTTATCTATCGGGATAAGAAAGACATGTAGATACAAGGGCAGTGAGGGCACAATGGTTCTTTGTACTATGGTTCAAGGCTGTAGGGGAAAACTGACTATAGTTGTCAGATTCGCTTTTGTAAAATAAAAAAGCGAGATAGTTCTTATACTGGACAGGATAGAGAAGAAAATTGAATCGAGTTTTCTATTTCACTCTTGTATTTAATTTGGAACTAATATGACATTCAATTTAAACTATTTCCGAATATAAAGGATTGTGAGTAATAGATAACGTTAAAATAGAAAATGAAAACCCAAATTGTTTGAGATTTCGCGAAGATCGTGGTTCCAATGAGCTGTGATATGGAGAGATGTAGTAAGCTAAGACCAAAGGTGGGTTTAGGCTGTGGAAAGCAGGCATTAGTCTAAACTCTACACCTGGCAATCAAATTTCCAACTGGATTATTGACAATAATAAAACATCGTATCTGCAAGTACAAGTTCCCAACTAAACATCAAATAATATTAGTATAGAAACTAATAGTAATGAAGTCAGAAATCCCCATTCTAGTGGGCGTTTGTAGCTCTGGGAGGGGGGCTGTGCGCTAACTTTAATCCCTAAGACAACACTTTAAATATTACAAGCGAACTTGTGCTACTCTAGCTCCTTAAGTTAAACAACATGTGGCAAAATTAATTAATTAAGGAATAATCAGTCTGAGACATCTTCGAGTATGCGTTAAAATCTTCATGCCCTGTCTGTTACAGCGGTTTCCTCACGGGTTAAAGCCACGGTTCTTCGTGAGTATTCTCAAATACGCGGTCTTTACCAAACGAGATTACGAGCGTTGAATTCCTTTACGGACATTGTTCAAGGATATTTGTTAGCAGGTATTTTACCGTTAACTCGTTTTGTAGGAAAACTATCTTAAAGTAATATTATTTGAAATCCCTTATGAGAGTTTCGATTCTAATACAAAGCTGACCAGTTTGAAGAAGCCTTTCAAATATGCGACAGTTGCGCCCAAGTTACACCAAATATACATGCGTTTGGGAGAACCACATTATTTCCTGTATTAAGTACGATTATAGCCTCTATGATTCCCTTCACACTTTACCCAGGCTCTGGACTGGCTAACTGATAGAAAACCAGTTTCTCCATCATTTTGGAAAACTAGTTTTGTATCACTTAGGCGTGTTTAAAATCATCTAAAAGAGTCATTTTTATATTTTTTAATTATAAAAAACAAAATATTTTAATCATTGTACAGGTATATCATGTAATTTCTTTTTTTTGTAATTTATGCTATTAATTTTTTTTTATGCACTTAGTACTATTTACAAATATTAGTAATGAAGTAAAAACTTTTAGCGGTATTCAGTTTGAACATAGTCTAGCTTTAGTAGGTCAGAGTGCAAGGTCACTAGTTTCTTCGTACTTGGTGATAATTTTATTCATTGTCTCGGCCAGTTGCATATGTAATATGTGTATCTTTTTTTTACATATTGTACGTTTTAATTGTATCTTCATGAATGCGCAGGCTGCATTTTCCGCTTCAGTTTTAAAACAACTAATCAATTCTTTGATTCTAGGATTAGATCTTCGAAGGGTATTGTTCAGTCTGTTGTTCCATCTTTCAAAAGTGTTAAGGTGACACAAACGTCTCTCGTAAGTGTCACTGGACGCTAGTGTCACTGGGTGCAAATGTCACTGGGTGCTAGTGTCACAGGGGGAATTGTCACTGGACGCAAGTGTCACTGGGTGCTAGTGGTACAGGGTGCTAGTGTCACAGGGTGCAATTGTCACTGGACGCAAGTGTCACTGGGTGCAAATGTCACTTGGGGCTAGTGTCACAGGGTGCAATTGTCACTGGACGCAAGTGTCACTGGACGCTAGTGTCACAGGGTGCAATTGTCATTGGACGCAAGTGTCAATAGGTGCAAATGTTACTGGGTGCTAGTGTCTCTGGAAGCAAGTGTCACTGGGTGCATATGTCACTGGGTGCAATTGTCACTGAACGCAAGTGTCACTGGGTGCTAGTGTCTCTGGAATCAAGTGTCAATGGGTGCAAGTGTCACTGGACGCAAGTGTCACTGGAGGCCGGTGTCACATGGTACAAGTGTCACTGGGTGCTAGTGTCTCTGGAAACAAGTGTCACTGGATGCAAGTGTCACTGGATGCAAGTGTCACTGGGTGCTAGTGTCTCTGGAAACAAGTGCCACTGGGTGCAATTGTCACTGGACGCAAGTGTCACTGGTGGCCGGTGTCACATGGTACAAGTGTCACTGGACGCAAGTATCACTGGATGCAAGTGTCAGTGGGTGCAAATGTCACTGGGTGCTATGGGTGCTAGTGTCTCTAGAAGCAAGTGTCACTGGGTGCAAGCAACCACCATCTGGCTGTGCCCTTCCAAACACGAAAGTTTAAGGACGATATAGATATAGTTTTCATGTATTTCAATGGAAGCGTGGATGTAATATTTAAACAGCATGCTTTTCGTTTAATGTTTGCACCGAGATTTACATGAAAGAATATTTCTCCGATATTGTAAAAAACCCAAGAATTTGTAGCACCATGTAGTAATGTTTTGTACAGAACTAATAAAAATAAAAATGGCGACAATAATTTATATAAAACAAACAAGATTACAGCCCCGTATCTCATCGATACAACAATCGCCAGCACTTAGATAAAAAGTCGCCATCGTGTTTGTCGTCCAAATGTGTTCTTTGCATGAAACGTATTTCATTACCAACAAAACGGCGTCATATAAAACAATCGCAAAAAGAGTTGAGGAAACGTGACCCGGGTACAGAGCAGCGGGTCGCCATCTGCAGATGGATAATTACTCGTGTCCAATGTGCGTCGAGTGGGTCTTGGCGTTATGGAACAACCGTGCATTGAAATCATCACGTCGTGTGTGACTGGACGCCTCGTCTTCGCAGCAGGACCACATATCCCTTAATCGTGACCTTTTATCTTCCAAATTATTCTTTAACTATGCAAAGAAGAAAGAAGAATCTATTTTTAATTAATTAAAGGAAAATTATTCATATGTATGTCGATATATGTGTTTCTATACAGTTCTGTTTCCCCCAAAATAAACAGTGCTAAAACAGTTGTATGATTTTATTTTACTTAATTTTATTTTATTTACATAGTTTTCTCTGCAGTAGTCACCAAAAACTAACCTCAAATGAAATACGCGAACACGAATACGTGGTAATAATAAAACGTTGGCACAGCTGATCGAGAAGGCAACTACTGTCACCGGCACACTAGAAGAGACCTAGCCTGAGGCAGGTCAAAACGATAAAGTCATTTCCAAAAACATTTCTACCACAAAAAGTCAGATTTACAGAAAATTACAATGCATAATCAGGATCATATATAATTTTATGCCCCTTTCTCAACAAAATTAGTACTTTTATCTGTCTGTAAATACTTGTATTACTTACTAACATATAGCTACTAAAAAGTACCGTACTGTTAGGTTATGTTTGTATGTCAGGAATACATAGACAGCACTTGCGCAGAACTGAAAACCGAACGTGACTCATTTCTATGCCAGTGCTCTTCTCGTGCATCGGTGACAGTACAGCTGATTCAGTTTCAATACTGTTTATTATGGTGGATACGGTGTATGTGCAAAAACTGTTAGAATAGGTAATCATTTCCCTTAACCCAGACGGGAGGGTTTGAAGTTTAAACCATAAATTTGTCTTGTCTATCTATGGCACAATAATATCCTGATGGATATTTAGCATGTGTATGTCTCTTTAATATTCAGGCGCATTTTCTTCCCGTTCATAGACGACTATGTGAACCGTAGTTACCGACGATTTTAATATTCAGGCGCATTTTCTTCCCGTTCATAGACGACAATGTGAACCGTAGTTACCGACGATTTTAATATTCAGGCGCATTTTCTTCCCGTTCATAGACGACAATGTGAACCGTAGTTACCGACGATTTTAATATTCAGGCGCATTTTCTTCCCGTTCATAGACGACAATGTGAACCGTAGTTACCGACGATTTTAATATTCAGGCGCATTTTCTTCCCGTTCATAGACGACAATGTGAACCGTAGTTACCGACGATTTTAATATTCAGGCGCATTTTCTTCCCGTTCATAGACGACAATGTGAACCGTAGTTACCGACGATTTTAATATTCAGGCGCATTTTCTTCCCGTTCATAGACGACAATGTGAACCGTAGTTACCGACGATTTTAATATTCAGGCGCATTTTCTTCCCGTTCATAGACGACAATGTGAACCGTAGTTACCGACGATTTTAATATTCAGGCGCATTTTCTTCCCGTTCATAGACGACAATGTGAACCGTAGTTACCGACGATTTTAATATTCAGGCGCATTTTCTTCCCGTTCATAGACGACAATGTGAACCGTAGTTACCGACGATTTTAATATTCAGGCGCATTTTCTTCCCGTTCATAGACGACAATGTGAACCGTAGTTACCGACGATTTTAATATTCAGGCGCATTTTCTTCCCGTTCATAGACGACAATGTGAACCGTAGTTACCGACGATTTTAATATTCAGGCGCATTTTCTTCCCGTTCATAGGCGACAATGTGAACCGTAGTTACCGACGATTTTAATATTCAGGCGAATTTTCTTCCCGTTCATAGACGACAATGTGAACCGTAGTTACCGACGATTTTAATATTCAGGCGAATTTTCTTCCCGTTCATAGACGACAATGTGAACCGTAGTTACCGACGATTTTAATATTCAGGCGAATTTTCTTCCCGTTCATAGACGACAATGTGAACCGTAGTTACCGACGATTTTAATATTCAGGCGAATTTTCTTCCCGTTCATAGACGACAATGTGAACCGTAGTTACCGACGATTTTAATATTCAGGCGAATTTTCTTCCCGTTCATAGACGACAATGTGAACCGTAGTTACCGACGATTTTAATATTCAGGCGCATTTTCTTCCCGTTCATAGACGACAATGTGAACCGTAGTTACCGACGATTTTAATATTCAGGCGAATTTTCTTCCCGTTCATAGACGACAATGTGAACCGTAGTTACCGACGATTTTAATATTCAGGCGAATTTTCTTCCCGTTCATAGACGACAATGTGAACCGTAGTTACCGACGATTTTAATATTCAGGCGAATTTTCTTCCCGTTCATAGACGACAATGTGAACCGTAGTTACCGACGATTTTAATATTCAGGCGAATTTTCTTCCCGTTCATAGACGACAATGTGAACCGTAGTTACCGACGATTTTAATATTCAGGCGAATTTTCTTCCCGTTCATAGACGACAATGTGAACCGTAGTTACCGACGATTTTAATATTCAGGCGCATTTTCTTCCCGTTCATAGACGACAATGTGAACCGTAGTTACCGACGATTTTAATATTCAGGCGCATTTTCTTCCCGTTCATAGACGACAATGTGAACCGTAGTTACCGACGATTTTAATATTCAGGCGCATTTTCTTCCCGTTCATAGACGACAATGTGAACCGTAGTTACCGACGATTTTAATATTCAGGCGCATTTTCTTCCCGTTCATAGACGACAATGTGAACCGTAGTTACCGACGATTTTAATATTCAGGCGCATTTTCTTCCCGTTCATAGACGACAATGTGAACCGTAGTTACCGACGATTTTAATATTCAGGCGCATTTTCTTCCCGTTCATAGACGACAATGTGAACCGTAGTTACCGACGATTTTAATATTCAGGCGCATTTTCTTCCCGTTCATAGACGACAATGTGAACCGTAGTTACCGACGATTTTAATATTCAGGCGCATTTTCTTCCCGTTCATAGACGACAATGTGAACCGTAGTTACCGACGATTTTAATATTCAGGCGCATTTTCTTCCCGTTCATAGACGACAATGTGAACCGTAGTTACCGACGATTTTAATATTCAGGCGCATTTTCTTCCCGTTCATAGACGACAATGTGAACCGTAGTTACCGACGATTTTAATATTCAGGCGCATTTTCTTCCCGTTCATAGACGACAATGTGAACCGTAGTTACCGACGATTTTAATATTCAGGCGCATTTTCTTCCCGTTCATAGACGACAATGTGAACCGTAGTTACCGACGATTTTAATATTCAGGCGCATTTTCTTCCCGTTCATAGACGACAATGTGAACCGTAGTTACCGACGATTTTAATATTCAGGCGCATTTTCTTCCCGTTCATAGACGACAATGTGAACCGTAGTTACCGACGATTTTAATATTCAGGCGCATTTTCTTCCCGTTCATAGACGACAATGTGAACCGTAGTTACCGACGATTTTAATATTCAGGCGCATTTTCTTCCCGTTCATAGACGACAATGTGAACCGTAGTTACCGACGATTTTAATATTCAGGCGCATTTTCTTCCCGTTCATAGACGACAATGTGAACCGTAGTTACCGACGATTTTAATATTCAGGCGCATTTTCTTCCCGTTCATAGACGACAATGTGAACCGTAGTTACCGACGATTTTAATATTCAGGCGCATTTTCTTCCCGTTCATAGACGACAATGTGAACCGTAGTTACCGACGATTTTAATATTCAGGCGCATTTTCTTCCCGTTCATAGACGACAATGTGAACCGTAGTTACCGACGATTTTAATATTCAGGCGCATTTTCTTCCCGTTCATAGACGACAATGTGAACCGTAGTTACCGACGATTTTAATATTCAGGCGCATTTTCTTCCCGTTCATAGACGACAATGTGAACCGTAGTTACCGACGATTTTAATATTCAGGCGCATTTTCTTCCCGTTCATAGACGACAATGTGAACCGTAGTTACCGACGATTTTAATATTCAGGCGCATTTTCTTCCCGTTCATAGACGACAATGTGAACCGTAGTTACCGACGATTTTAATATTCAGGCGCATTTTCTTCCCGTTCATAGACGACAATGTGAACCGTAGTTACCGACGATTTTAATATTCAGGCGCATTTTCTTCCCGTTCATAGACGACAATGTGAACCGTAGTTACCGACGATTTTAATATTCAGGCGCATTTTCTTCCCGTTCATAGACGACAATGTGAACCGTAGTTACCGACGATTTTAATATTCAGGCGCATTTTCTTCCCGTTCATAGACGACAATGTGAACCGTAGTTACCGACGATTTTAATATTCAGGCGCATTTTCTTCCCGTTCATAGACGACAATGTGAACCGTAGTTACCGACGATTTTAATATTCAGGCGCATTTTCTTCCCGTTCATAGACGACAATGTGAACCGTAGTTACCGACGATTTTAATATTCAGGCGCATTTTCTTCCCGTTCATAGACGACAATGTGAACCGTAGTTACCGACGATTTTAATATTCAGGCGCATTTTCTTCCCGTTCATAGACGACAATGTGAACCGTAGTTACCGACGATTTTAATATTCAGGCGCATTTTCTTCCCGTTCATAGACGACAATGTGAACCGTAGTTACCGACGATTTTAATATTCAGGCGCATTTTCTTCCCGTTCATAGACGACAATGTGAACCGTAGTTACCGACGATTTTAATATTCAGGCGCATTTTCTTCCCGTTCATAGACGACAATGTGAACCGTAGTTACCGACGATTTTAATATTCAGGCGCATTTTCTTCCCGTTCATAGACGACAATGTGAACCGTAGTTACCGACGATTTTAATATTCAGGCGCATTTTCTTCCCGTTCATAGACGACAATGTGAACCGTAGTTACCGACGATTTTAATATTCAGGCGCATTTTCTTCCCGTTCATAGACGACAATGTGAACCGTAGTTACCGACGATTTTAATATTCAGGCGCATTTTCTTCCCGTTCATAGACGACAATGTGAACCGTAGTTACCGACGATTTTAATATTCAGGCGCATTTTCTTCCCGTTCATAGACGACAATGTGAACCGTAGTTACCGACGATTTTAATATTCAGGCGCATTTTCTTCCCGTTCATAGACGACAATGTGAACCGTAGTTACCGACGATTTTAATATTCAGGCGCATTTTCTTCCCGTTCATAGACGACAATGTGAACCGTAGTTACCGACGATTTTAATATTCAGGCGCATTTTCTTCCCGTTCATAGACGACAATGTGAACCGTAGTTACCGACGATTTTAATATTCAGGCGCATTTTCTTCCCGTTCATAGACGACAATGTGAACCGTAGTTACCGACGATTTTAATATTCAGGCGCATTTTCTTCCCGTTCATAGACGACAATGTGAGCCGTGGCTACCGACGGTTTTAATATTCAAAAAGAGGTTTTATATTTCGGTAAGGAAATATTTTACACCATCTGCAAATACAGTTCTTGCTGCAATGGGTGAATGTTTTAGAACCACACCCAGAGTAAATAGAAACTTAATTCAAAGTTTTTCAATTCCCTTAATTAGTTCACACTCTCCTTACATATGTCTTGTATACATTTTCAATCGTTAATAAAATACGTTTTTATTTATCCAATCAAGATCAAATACATTTCTTTTAACCTGTAGTGGATGACAATTGACGTTAATACAGTTGTTTTTCAAATAATTATTCCTTAATTAAATTTAACAATTGATTAATTTTAGCTTTATATGGGGAAAACCTTTCCAAAAGAAGGGCAAGATATGCAATATAGTTATTTCCTTTCATTTGATTTAAAATAAGTGATAGCATAAGATTTCATAAAACAACTGATTTTATGTTAGAGGTTGTAACTGGTGTTTTAACGCATAGGCTATGTTACTAATTATATTTAATTTTAATTATTTAATAAAGTGTAAATAAAACAAAATATTTTGTTGTTGACCTAAGTAGGAATAGACTTTAAAAACGTTTTGTTCGTATAACTTGAATAATTAATATAGAATATCCTACATGTTTATTAACTAATAGTTTCGAATAATCAAGGAATAATTCTAATAGAAAAAAATCTTTGATTGGATATTCAACAATAACACGTGTTTATTCCTATGGAATTAATTACAATGACTACAAGTAGCCAGGCACTAGTTTTTATTTCAATTAGGTGTAATAATTTTCACCCAACCCACATATATGGTAGTTGTCCATTAAGGCGCGTTTTCTTGAAGAGCTTAATTTATGTTTCTCTGGTAACTTCGATAATAGTTTATTTCCATGGAATAAATCTGCATGAGTTATGTGTGATTCCTTGTTGCGCCGCGTCACCTTGACGGCCCATACACACATGTATTAGCCTTCACTATAGTTGCGTCACTGTACACACACGCCCAATGCGATGTCGGATGAAACTATCGTTCGAGGAGATAAATATGTTTAGAGTAATTAGAGTGGTGGGTTAGCACGATTCCGAAGAATAGAGTGGTGGGCCTAGTACTATACTCGGTGGAAGTAGCACAGGGGCAGCTGACATAGCCTAAGCGCTTAAACAGCTGTTCTAGCACATAATCTATAATATAAAATCAGCTTTTTTATGAAGTCATATGTTATCACTTATTTTTTGCCAAAGGGTACGAAATAACTATATTGCATACCTTACCTCTTTTGTGAAACGATCCTCCCCCCCCGTACAGAACTAAAATTAATTAATTAAATTTAATTAATGATTTAATATTTGAAAAAAACTAAATTGACATCAAATGTCATCCACTACAGGTTTTAAAAAATGTATTTGAACTTGAGTGGGTGAATAAAAAGTATTTTGCTAACGATTGAAAATTTGAACAAACAAGATATGTATATATATATATATATATATATATATATATATATATATATATATATATATATATATATATATATATATCACTTTCACCATATGTACGTAAACAAGAATCTTACTTGGTATTTATGCGAGTTAACTTTTGGTAGTATCTCCATCATCTAGCATCACTGACCGGGGGTTGTAGTAGACTGCAGACTAGTAGAGTCTACTACAACCCCCGGTCAGTGATGCTTTATGATGAAGATACTACCAAAAGTTAACTCGCATAAATACCAAGTAAGATTCTTGTTTAAATACATATAGCGAAAGTGTAAACAAGAAAACAGTGTTGCAAATTTATATATTAACATAACGTACAAGGCTAACGAATAAATTCAGTTTATATGCAAATAGAAAAATAGTCGGAAAGCGACAAGAATAGTTACTAAATATACGGACAAAGTACTTAACCATTGTTCTATTTCAAGTAGTCATAGAGGGACTGCGGGAAACTTTGACAAAAGAAGGGTCCAACTATTTTAAGATCAAAATACCTGGGTTATAATAACACTGTACCGTTAGAGAAAGCTCTTTGTAGATGGGTGTGGAGATAACCAAATTAACTAAAATACGTGAGGGGGAGAGAGGATGCGAGGTTGGAAAAGGAAGTGATCGGAGAGTCTTGGAGGAACTTCAGAAGAAAGCAGACGTATTGGGGGGGGGGCAAGTGTCAGTAATGTTAATAAGGGGTAAATTTTGTTAATAGTATTAACGGAAATGTAATTTTTTGTATGTGTATAATTTAAAAAAGTGCAATGTAAATGATTTATTAAAGAATTAGGAAAAATAAGTTAGTTATATGAAAGTGCATCGAAGCAGCATCAACGGTCAAGATCCCAGGAACTCAGATAACAATAAGTACTTTCTTCTTACAATAAAATTAGCCAACAGAGTTTTATAAGCTTAATAAATTCAGAACAATTTATATTCATTGGTACAAAATAATAATCTAGGTTTTTTTTCAATACGTTCTAATGTATAAAAAAGTTCCATAATAACGACCCCAGAGAAAGAGCAATTAACGCTGTTATTATTAAACTTTATTGTGATAACCTAAAGCCTCGAGAGTCCACCTTTTTTTGTAATTGTAATATTAGTTAGGCAATCAAACTGGTCACTAAATAATATTAAGGTAATTTGGTATAATGTGTGTTAATTAAATGTCAAGAATAAATGCAAGTTATGTTAAATTTGATATTGGTGTTAATTAATTAGAAACCTGAAGGTGAGACAAAAGAATGTTAAGGTAATTAATTATATGGAAAGTTATATTTTATATAACTTAGGTTATAATATATATATATATATATATATATATATATATATATATATATATATATATATACATATATATATATATCGCAATATGTATTCTTGTGTATTAATAAAGAACTAAGTCAAAATACAAATACAAGAATTATATTTGAATTTACAATTCAAAGCTTTTCGTTGGCTAAAAGTACCAACATCATCAGGAATATCCAATTATAATTCTTGTATTTGTATTTTGACTTAGTTTTATATATATATATATATATATATATATATATATATATACATATATATTACATATATATACAAGGAGTGTGTGAACTAATGTAGGAATTGAAAAAATAGAAATAACTAGAACAGCTAGTTTCATTTCAAATATTACCTTAATAAAACCATTTCTCACTCCGTCTGCCTTTTGATATTTCGATTTGAGTCCATGCTTCTCCCTACTTCAGGTACAGAGCGAGCCACATGGCTTGGGAAACATTCGGTAGTGGGTTTTGGGAGAAAGCATAGAAGACAGAGAGATGGTAACAAAAGAAGAATGATGACCAGGAGTAACTGTCTTTCGAATCCACTTCCTTATCAAAGAACACAGCCATTTAAGAATCTACTGTCCAGAATGTGAAACCGCTTTCCCACGAAAACAACTTTACAATCGTGACTACGGCCCGGGTGACTAACGTCGGCCTCGAGCGTAGAGTCTTTCGATCTCACTGTAAAGGCTGGACTCATTACACCGTCCCTATGTTAAGACGAACTCCAACCAGACATTCCGGTTTCGGTCACTTTTCCAGAACTATTCGGGAGCAGTAGAACCTTCCGAATAGCTAGGTACCTGAATATAACATCTGATTAGTGCGGTCCAGGTGTTGGGGAACAGTAGTCCGAGTTACGCTTCCCCTACCCTCACTTGTATTTAACTTAGCTATACTTGGAAATAGATATGAACTTTAGTAACACTGACTGTGTGCGAACCTAGACTGTACCATGTCTGCTGGTAGGGGAGGGAGTGTGGAGCGCATGCGCTAACTAGGCGCCTAGTTATGTGGCGCGTACTATACTAAGGGACTACACCCAGGGTTTCGCGAACTCACATACTTGTAAGACACTCCGTACAACGGAACCACGCTAACTCAAGCCTGAAAGCACCCTCGATCGCATCGGGTGACCAAATATTTTGACACAAAAAGATATTTTTGAATATTCAAACGTCAGGGTTACGGAATCGGAATATCATTTTCTCTTTCGTCATCAGCTGATGGCACCGAGATCGTCTTTGTGCTCTATCTATTATTTCATGGCTGTACATGTATCGTGTTGTTGTATTTTAGGTAACATACATATAGCTTTGTAAATATTTTAAATAAAAATTACCCTTTATTGTATTCGTTTTCTTTTTACTTTCGTTAGTAAACTAATGTCATTCTACAAATTATTTATTTGCATTATAACTATTTCACTCTTAGCAGTGCACGATGTTTTATTTATTTTGTAGTATTTAATTGTTTAGTTGAGTTTTTGTTTTATTTGTGTACTTTCATATGAATGAAGTTCTATATATTTATAGCTATCTCACATGTAAAATATATTGCACATAAAAATTACACCAGACGATGTGGAAATCCGCAGGAGTACGGAAGGAATAAAAAACTTGGTTGCGCCAGAAAATGTAAAAATAAAAGACAAATTCTCACTTAACAATATTTTACAAACACAAAAGAGAAACTATTTTCATACGCTATCATAGAACTTCGTTACACTGCATAACAATATAGCCACATTAGAATAGGCCTTACAGCTACGTTGATATAAGGCAGGCAACTTCCCGAGTAGATGTGTGACGTAGGGTGAGAGACATGAACGCGCTGAGTTTTTGCATGGGATACGTTTTCAGGTTTCCGATAGGAGCAGGATGTGGTTTCGCAAGACTCAATTAAACCAGTATAAAACGATGGTGGCCGCTAAATGGTCCGATCGCATCATGTGTTACGAAGCCGCCGGGGGGATCTGGTTACTTGAGCCGGGTTGCGGGTGGCACGCCTACCTGCGACGACTTTGTTTGCCGCTCTGATGTCACAATACGTCGTAGCAAAGAAATGTAACGAGATGACAAAATACTCTTAGTCTACGACGTGTTCGGTTTCATAAGAGTATATGGATCTAGTTGGATAAAGAAACATTCTAGTAAAGAAACATTCTTTATTTAATATTTCTTCATTTTATTCCGATATTAAGTGCTGTTTACACATTTAAAATCTTCAGACAAAGTGAGAAGGGCGTCTCCAGAATTGAAAAACATTTTCTTCTAACAACGATATAAAGTAGCTCTACCTTAATAATACGGTTATGAACCTTCCATGATCCTCTCCAACGCTAGCAGTCATCCTCCTTAATCATGATTTTCGTTCAATGTCATGCTGTGTAGTGTGCTCTTCTTCTGGTGAGAGACCCTGCCTATCCGATGAGGTAATTCCTCCCCCACCAGCACTAGAGGCACATTATGCACTTTTCTTAGCCCTACTCAACTTTCCTTTTGTAGACGTCCTCTTACTAGAAGGTCTACCTTCTTAGGAATATGTGTGGTAGCTCTACTTCGAGTAAGTCACCCTTCCCACTGGAGCACATAATTTCCCCCATTATTCAGTAGTAGGGGATCATTAACGTCCTTTCTTTAGTCCCAACTACCCTCTCTTAATGCTTTTCTTAGAAGGGGGCGTAATGGGTAGACAGCATTAGGTACGCGAGTCTGCACACGTGACGTCATAATACCTACCCATTATCATATACCATGGGGATAATGTGCCTACTTCAATCCTACATACAGTCAATGTACTACGTAACGGTTAAGAGCCATATTAGATATTCACCTTACAAATTCAAATTCGCATTCTTTCCCCAACAATCACTGACGATAACAACATTGAGTGCTGTTCGCCCTAACACACAGTATTACCAACTTTATAATATTATTGTTTTCTATAAATGTCTTCTGATAAGTAGAATATAGGATAATAATTTTAATTTATATTCGCCGCACATAAGTTGGGAGTAAATCATTGATCAGCCGACAGCCGCTGCAGTGGGCTTCTTGAAGCATGCCGACACCTGCCCATAATGTCTGCCCGTCATGAGCCGACCTCTATCTTCCCACTGACACCGCGTATTGTAATACTTACGCCATTGTGTGACGACAGCTAAATCAAACGCCAACTTGGCACAACTTACACGGGAAGTCTTATTATTCCTGAATACATTTGTACGTCCAGTAAGGAAATCACCGCAATGTGCTAAGCATCCGCAACACAGATGTCTCTTCTGTCCTTAAAACAAATTACTATAAATAAATATCCAGGTCAGATTTAAACCGGGGACCATTCCGAATGCCATCTGGATCATTGTGTGTGACATCATAGAATGGGAGGTAGGAAATGACCTGAGCTAGCCGGGGGTTAGCTGAGAAGGGGTTGCAGGTAAGGGTAGAAACGTTTGTAGGAGTGTGACAGTATAGATGAAACATAGATGCTCTTTATCCAGGTTATAGGGGTTGTCCACCACTGATGCACCCCGTCGTAGGAAAATAATTCCAGCAGGTGGAATTAAGCCAGAAGAAAGGAAAGACCAAAAATAACCCGGCAATTAAAATGACGAAACATTATGGTTCTACGTAGGCAGCGTCGCGTGCTCAAAGAACACTTACTCTCTACCGGAGTTGAAGAAAGAATTTAGCACTATGCTCATTAATAGCGGGTCTATTAACGTGAACACGGCTGAGGAATAGATTAAACATGGCGGCTTAACAGCGTCGTTATCAGATACAAACCAGTGCCAACAGAGTGCGCTGACGATAACAGTGCAATCGCCTCGTAACGTAAGGCACGAGTGTAATGGAGCATGAGCAGCGAGCGGGTCGTGGCGCATTATGGGCGATAACAAGACTGTAATTTGTCGATAAAGGGCGTACTGTAGGTGTGCCCGGTAATGGCATCTTTAGGAAGATATCTCGCAGGATTATCGCCCGCAGCGCTATAGCTATAATTGTAATCAGTATAAAAGTGGCTGCAGCATTGCCTATAAGTCGGATGCTGCGGAGTAAAGGCTACCGGCGGACGGCATCCGACCTATATGTGAGTTCACACACAGCCGGATAGCGCGCACACATCTATTTGATTCTTATCGCCGCACCTAACGGACTGAGAGGAATCAAGTATCAAGCTCGTCCTATCCGTTCAAACGGTCATTAATCGTCTTTACATCGGACGGTGTTTCAGTCATTAGTTTTTTTAACACACGAGGACTTACACGAGTGAGGATCTGACGTCACAATTACGAGTTAATGAGATGATCGTACTAGAATGAACTTCGTTGAAGTAAAAAGATGACGTTAAGGTCACTGACCTTGTCATCACTTTTTGAGTCATAGAAATTTATTTAATATAAGTATTTCGTTTTTTTATGTTTGTTCTCTTACCCTCTTGTACACGTAGGGTAAACTGTACGCCCCCCTTTATAATGCTGGCATGAGGTCGCCCCCCTCACATTTGTATTTGTTCAAGAATTACAATCTGATTGTGGAACTGAAACTGTATAGGTCAACTGACCATCTGATAGTTTCATTTACCTTTTAATAAATATTTATTTATTATATTATGTGTATAATATTACTGTAGAAGTTTACATTCCTGTAACACACACACACACACACACACACACACACACACACACACACACACACACACACACACACACACACACACACTGCAACGTCCCCCCCCACCTTCTTACCTCTACTCTACCGTCCCTACCACCGCATCTCCACGCGGCCGCCGTTTTGTTGTGTTGTTTAAATCCTTTCTTGCAGAATACTAAAATTTAATTGTTTACAAGAAAACATATTTATAAACAACCAAAACTCTGCCTATCACCCTGCTGGTAAAACCGTGCTAAACTCCCAGAGTTAAGTGTATGTTTCCTGCTCGCAGGGCCAAACCCACAACAAGCCTATTCCCGCTGACTACTATTTAAAGTACATATAAACCCTCCTAAATAAGTTTATCAATTGTGTATGGTCTCAGTATAGTCACACATGTCAAATTAATAGCCAGCTGGAAAGAAACACATTTAGAATAATACACATAAAAAACACAGAGTCTTACCACCTGATGATGATCTGCAGAACCAGCAAGGGAACGTGCAAAATATGATTGTGCTTAAAAATACCTATTTTAAAAGGCTCCTGTGTCCTCTTAAACACAATCTGCCAGTAGATAAATCTCTGGACTTTTATTACAAAAAACCAACTAATCTATAGACTAGCTCATGAAATTAGTAGAGCGAAACTCTTTAAAACATTAGGCTTTATCTATTGCCATTTAATGAAATTTAATTAAATTTGTTTACTGATTTGATAATCATTTTTATATTAGTTGGAAAAAGCTAAACAGTTTTTATTGGTTATTTGACACAGGATGGAATGCAAATAATGTTGATTTTTATGACATATTTAACTCTATTTATTGAAATAAAAAAGAAAATTTATCCTTCAAAGTATTACACAATTATATTAGCAAAACAATTCATTGACTTACTTCTTGTTTCTTATGCTTTAAAAAATTATACTTTGCATATAGATTTATTACATTTACATTAACATAAAATCATTTTCAAAATTACACATAATAATATTTTATCTCCTATATGGAATTGGTAAATTCATAACTTATGACCTTTAATTTTTAAATTTATAATATTCGAAAATTTCTCATTTTCTTTAAATAAACGGCTTATGGCCAAGAACCTTTTGTAATTCTAATATTCATTATTTTAAATATTCTGAGCACATAAATTCATTTACTTAGCATACAATTTATTTAATTTTTATAAAGAGTGAAGTCATTGTTTTAAGCTTGCAAATTTGTTTGAATTTAATAAAATTAACTAACTAAATTTGACGTGACTGATTTCGAATAAAGAAAATGACTTGCCAAAGATGTTCTTGCCGGTCCTTGGGGTCCCTCGTCTGGATTCCCTGGTCCTTGGACACCGGAAGTCGCCATCCCTGGTTCGTCGGTGGTGGTTTCCCTCTATTCGAGCGTCCTGGAGGCTGAGTCTGGAGCCTTCATCCTTGGTGGTCCTGGATGTCGAAAGCGCTGAGGTTATTGTCCATCTGGCCTGCTGACGGTCTCTACTCGCGGTCCAGCATAGCGTCCCGCGGCACCTCGTGTTAGAAAATTTTTACAGACTGTCTCTAAAAGCTTAGAGACCAAGTATATATAGCGGTGAATTTAACCTACCGCACCCCGCCTGCAAGTTTGCTATCGCTCGATTTATTCCTTGTACAGGCAAGTCGGGCAACGAAACTGTTCTAGCTTGCATAGTTTGATAATTAATTTTAGAACACTGAAAAATGTCTATTTTATTTAAACGGCTGTAACTTTTTTGTTTCTTAAGTTTTTTGAATTCTGTTTTCTTTAATGTTCATTCTAGGTTATTGTGGTTCTTTTGAAATGTCGATGAAAGTTCTACGTGGTTTGGTTCGAAAAATAGCTTTTTTAGGCACTTAGAATTTTTTCGCTTCACTCTCGATGTTCAAATTTAGTTAGTTATTACAACTTTATTTTATAACATTCTTTAATGTGGCTTAACTATTCTATTTACTGTTTTATTTAATTTTTCCCTCTTTAATAATTGTATAATTCCCTACTTGATTATTTTAAAAACAGCTTTATTTCTAAAAAACAGGAAATTACTTATTTCCCACTTGCGACGGTCTCTCACCCCGTTGCAACACACACACACACACACACACACACACACACACACACACACACACACACAAAACCTTCCCAATATAAGAACTCCTGTCGTGTACTATTGTTTAAAGCTTTATTTAATTGTTTTATCTGGTCGTAATAACGCTCGTTCTAATGGGATACAAAAGTTTGTTTACCTTTCTATGGCTTTGAATGAACATATTTCCCCACACGTAGGCTACGAAGAGCCTCCCTTACACCACGACCCCAGTAGCCAGCGAGCTATAGCGCCCATGCTAGATACAATGGATCAATATGTCCCTCCCTGAATAACGTCCCTATTATCCCTTGGTAACTACTTCCTGACCAGAAGGATCTGTATGGGGACACTTCCATCCGAACGACCTTCATGTCGATCTGCTTCGAAAAACTTATAAGAACCATATTTTTATTAACTTATTTCAAGTATAACATAGTAAGTTAAATATAGGCCGGATATTTTCTTCCGACCTTGTAAGTTCGTTGCGATCTAGGTGGCGGAGCAATACGTTCAAGAAGTAGGTCGATATGCACTGGGACACTTTAACACCTTCCTAGGATATCTTGATTTATTCTCCAGTAAATACCTTTATTTGGCATTGGTTTGACCTTTAAAAGTATCACCGATATGAGAACGGTTTGAGAACCATCAAGCCGTATAGGAATCGCCCGAGTCAACTTTAAAGCTTCTTTAAAAAGAGAATCTTAGATGGGTAAATGTTTATAGCGAAGTCGATATAGCAAAAAGTGTTTATATTTACTTACTATAAACACATTCATATAAAAGCGCTCAGTTTATAAATGACTTTATTATTTAAAATTACTTAATACGAATGCTGTTTATTAAATAAATAGGCTAAGCTAACCTTGTAGTTTATATTAAAAGTATAGGTTAGGAAACAAATCTTGTGTTGAAACGTAAGAGTTCCCACGAACGTGTGGGATACTAATTATCTCACATTTTTGTACTAATTGTGTACTTTGAATACTAATTAGGCACTACTTCAAAAGCCATAAATACGCCCCCAAGGACCTCCCACTGTGGTCAGTCAGCACAACAGGGCTACCTTTATATAAGTACTATAGCGAACTACTTTCTAACCAACCACTTTATTTGCCTTGGTATTAGCTCGGGTCATTGCAATGAAAAGGCATTCCATCGTTGCAGTTTCTTACAACGGAAGAGCAGGGAGTGCTGCCTTTTCCCATCCTGGTACCACAAACATTCCCTCCTCCAGATGCTTGGGTTTTTTATCCGACCAAATGTGCCGGCAAGAGGTTGCGATCTGGACGCACGCTGAAGGTAACACGAGTGGGTGACCACGATACCGGATGGGATTGAAAATTGTATAAAGTTTGGAAAGTTACATTATTTCGATCACGTCATGTCAAAAGATAAAATCCACAAAACAAAATTAACTCGAGACAAAATCGTAGAAATGCGACGGAGTTTTGAAAGGAGGAAAACATCTTCGTTGAGGTATCTAAAGATTGGTGCGGCAGAACAACTGAAGATATATCTAGGCAGTGGGCTACCAGAGATAAATTACCCAATCATCTATTATCGCCAGCCTTCTGAAGGAGTCAGTGCGGACAGAGGAATAGGGAATAAGGGAAATTATGGGGTTTTGCAAGGAATTATGTGATCCTGTGTGTTTGTGTGTTACTGAGCAGTGCGTGTATGCGCGCGCGCGTTCTCTACAAGTAAGCCTAAGAAAGTAGAAACGTTACTGATTAGTTCACTAACTCTTTGGAATAACTTACTAGGGTTAAATGATAATAAATAATGCACACAATCCTCTAACCACAAATATTTTAATCCTAACCTGATGTACATTTCTGTTACCAAGAGGCATGACAAGCCAGTACCGTGTCATGCTCCTGACGATATTTACTTGGTATACATAAGGTTAGGGTACATATATTTGTCATTTGAGGTTTTCGTGTATACTTAATTTTACCTAATAATTCGCTCTGTACTAAAGGCTTTTGGTTCCTAACGCTTGACACGAGCAACAACTTCTTAAAACCCTCTCGGCTACGAAGTAGCTAATTAAAAGCCATGTGAGTCGCCGACGTCAACATATCGCTTACCTTCCACGTCAGCGTTGTCTCACGACACAGTAATTAAGCAATGGAAAGTAATTCATACACGTCAACTAAAAGCGAAGGTCATAGCTAGGTTTCCATGTTTGGAAGACAGAGTGCGCTACAAGTCAAGTAGTTACGATTGATGGCGGCGAGCAGAGATTATTGCGCATGTAACATACGCCAGTTACATATGTACTCTGACACTGTCATAAACTTTCAAGTAGGACATAAAGTCAGTTTATGCAACAGTGGCCGCGCGCTGAGCCTGCCGTGTATACATTGCACTTTATTAATACAACGATACGCGCACTGTTTTTATGAGACATTATTTTATGTAGTTTAAACGAAGAATAAAGTGGATTTGTTCGTCACATGTATTCCATTTGCATTTAGCGCACAGTATAGAGACTCTCTGATGCCACCCGTTGAAGTTTTCTCAGCAAAATGAACGTTATACTCCACGGTGACTTTAACTCGGGGCCGTCTTGATCTCGCTTCACTTTACGAAGCAACTAAACTCTTTACACATGTCCTAGGTGAAGCTGTTAGACGTCCACTCAAGTACTTGACCCAGAGGTTCCAATTAGTGAAAGCCACCCTGGATGATTGTAATGATATTCTCCCGTTCTTCAGTACCAAGGAATTTTATGTCATTGACTCGAGCCTAATTATTTTCAAACACTCGCACATACGCATAGTAGACCTACCGACAATTATTAAAGATATAAAACCACCCGATTTAAACCTATCGGCGACATAAAGAGCTTCTATAGAGGTCAAACAGAAAGAACCCTCACATATAGAAGGAACACAAAAGACATAAAAACACAGAACCTAAATCTATTTATATACAGAACACGCTACACACATAAACACAAATTAAGTTCAACATTTCAATAAAAAAAAGCAATAAACTAAACAAAACAGAAATATGGATATGGCTTCTACTACTAAGGGGAAACCGATGGTGCATTATATCGGCTATGCTTATCGAAAGCTCAGAGAAAACGCAACGGTGTAATGGAAATTGGGATTAATAGATAATGTTTTAAAGGATCTCCAGAACCGAGAGACTAAGCGACATCTATATTTAGTTCAGAGGTAAACTCTTTTATGTAGCTCAATGATCTTAAAAGATCCGTGTAAGACTTTATTTCGGCGTTGTACACATTTTTCGCCTGTCTCAATGTTCTGACGTCATAGTTTACCCTCACCATCTGTCAAACCTCCATCCTGTATGTATCTTTCGCAAAATTCTTGGTGTACGCGTCTTTCGTATATTCGTACGGGATACAGGGGAGACATTATTGCATCACGTGTGAAAGGGTTGTTTACTTGAAGGTGACCTACTCTTTATCGGGCCCTTAAAGAGGTGTACAAACATTGCACCTTTAAAAAATTGCTTTGTCAGTTGTAATATTAACTCATTTATAAAATATTAATCGATAGCTGTCGCGACGTTTTCCCGGCTGTAGATAAAGGACCGTCACGTGACCAAACATTTTAATTATAAAGTTATTTATTACACAAACGGTGGGCTAGCAGGTGACATAAAAGCTGGGGCCAGGACAGATGCTTTCCTTGCCGTTATTACACTTGGAAATATAGGCTACACCAGAGACAGCCTACTCATTAACTCAACTCTCCACATAAGTACCTCAATTTACCTGCAAGGAATCCTGCCCGTACGTCCAAATTAGCTTATTTATCTGATACATATGTATCATTAATTTGAATTTTAGTCGCTAAGTAATTCCGAACCCGGTGCCTAATTGATATGCATTAGTGAAGTCTTCCACTAACTCTATACCCAGAGACAAATTTCCTATACAATTATTCCTGTTCTGACCTTGTCGGACAAAACGGATCGCACCTGCGTCCTTGGCAGGGTAGTTTTGTTTCTATAAAATATTACCGCCTTCTTAATTAAAACCCCGGCATCTTGCTTAATAACTGTCTGTAATAAATTAGCCGACGTGAAAGTAATCTTTACATCGGCAAATAAATACGGGAAGCTCAAGAAAATGGGGTTGGTTATTAACAGCATGGTCACCACATTCTAGTAATTTAAAATAAGTCAACAGTATAATTCTTACATATTTATTTTCTGTGACGTCAGAACAGTTTCGCGATAACTTACTGGATCGTCAAACTATCTTCACCTGTTCACCATCTACGTTAAACTCACTTTAATAAATACAAAGTTACAAATAAGTGTTCGAATTTCTTGTACTTTAGTAAGCATAGATTTGGAGTTAAAACGAAATATAAAGTGTTGTAAATGTGTGTGACAAAGTGATTTTAACGAGTGAAACAGTCCCGAGGATGTCGTAAGAGATCGTGAAACTGCTGTCGTCACAGGAAATGAAAAGTACTGTACTTGACGGAAATAGAGAGTTTAACAATTAACAAAATGCATTAATAATTAATAATTTAATTAACCAACTAATAACGTATTCAACAATCTTTAAAAAAATTTGAAATATGTCTATTAGGTCCCTAACGTCTCTATGTCCTTGATAGAGAGCACGTCTGCTTCAGGGAACATCCTCAGGGCAGGCATTATCTTCTCCATTATCCAGTAACAGAAGATCATTAGTTACATAGCTCTGGAAATTAACCCTGCGAATCCTACATCCCTGCCAATCGATAGACACGACTCTACGTCCTTGATAGAGAGCACGTCTAGTCAGGTTTCGAGCCAGCATACGTGTACTATGAACTTTTCCCACATTTCCGAAGCAGGGATTTTTATTTCCTTATTGTAATCCTATACTAACCTAACCTAACCTAAACTAACCTAACCTAACCTAACCTAACCTAACAGTACTTTCCAAGTTCTTCTTAACCTTAATAGCAAGCTGTTCTTCTGGCTGTTCGGCATAAAAACTATCCGAATTCCATTCCAAATTGACATTATAGCCTACAGGGATTTCTAACCGAATCTGACTCAAATCAACCTACATTTATATGATTCTATGACCCCCCCCCCCTTCTACCAGATCACGGAATCCCTTTATTAATTATATCCTAATGGTAATCCCAAACTTCCGTGTCCTTCAGGCAATAACATTTAAATTCCCTTTTTACAATCAACACAAAATGGCAAATTCCAAAGTGAACCTACCATATACTGTTACGCCAAAATAAACTGTACTGAAACTGAATCAGCTGTAGTTGCCTTATTTCATATATAGGGTCATTCTTGGTCTTTTTATAGGATACCTCAGGGGAGGCTCAGAGTGCCCGAATATCGTTCGCCATAAGATGGCGCAACCAGCCTCACTCTCTTAGTCAACATTGCTTTCCTTCAGGAAACTCTTGACAACCGCCTCACTTCTCTTAGAACAAACTTTCCTTACCCAGTCCACTCTCCCGATCTTACACCACCTGACGCTTACCTCTGAGGATTGAGGAAGAAGATTTTCCGTGATGACTCACCAACCAACATCATCTACTTACAGGAAAACATACACCCTTGTGTATAACAAACATGAAACAACCCCTATTTACCAAAATGATACAAAACCTTCAAGAATGGTGTGAGTGTTGCCTCAAATTGTACGGAGGCCATATAGAACATGTTTAAACCCGCCTCTATCCGATTTAACTTCTTTTTACTTCTATGTGTTTGTAACACTATGTATATAAAATCAAATGAAATGAAATAAAATCATGCAACTGCTTTAATACTGTTTATTTTGGCTCATACGGTACAGCAACCTATACACGTTATGCCATGATCCTTCATCACACCCTAGACTATTTTTTACTATACGCTTACCTATAACTTTACTTTACGCTACTATAGCCTAACCTTATATAACCTAACCTTATATAACCTAACCTTATATAACCTAACCTTATATAACCTAACCTTATATAACCTAACCTTATATAACCTCGATATAAGTCAAACTGACTTGTATAAAAATTAACACACCTAAAACTTAAATTTTTTTTTTTTTAGCATTTTGAGTGTTCTAAAGCACAGCATTTATAGAGACTACAAAATTGGGCATAATATACACCGGTAGCACCCCAATAATAACCTTTCCCAGAGAATCCTCCGACCAGTTGAGGCGTAACACAATTACCCGCTTATCTGATGGACACTAATTTGCTCGCTCAGAATCCTTTTCACCTTTGACACCTCCTTCCCGTGCCTATAATTAAATGTCTTCTTGCCAGCGGAAGTCGGTTAAATGTATGCAGTATGATTTACGACAGCGCTCACCTGCGCCGGACGGGCGCACGCGTACACGGCTACTTGCGCATTCTTTGCGTCACTGTACTTGTGCGGCTCCTGTTTCGGTTTTACAAATGAACATGTGCACCTGCTTACGCCAACTTTTTCCATCCTTTTCAGTGCTAACTGAAATTGTACTAAAAATAATGATTTTCTAAAGTTTTTAATTTAAAGATCTCCTAAGGAGGGATAAGTAGGGATTGCGAATATATGTAGGATTAGGGTAGGGACATAAAACCCCTGGGTACGGTAGCCTAGAAAGGAGGGGATAATACGGCATTACGTGTGTATGGCCACATGGTAGACCACTTCTCTACTGGGGTCTGATCCTTCTTGTAAGACCAGTGTATGGAGAGAAAACGCATAACGGTTCCTTTGAATATAGGAACAATGTAGCATCCCTTGCTCAAGGTCACGTAACATATGCAATTCTACCCTTTATTAGGGTCATGAGGTGTTTACTCTAATTTTATCAAGAAGGATGGAACTAGGTAGGATTAAAACAAAATCCTATCATAATGATCCCCTGGTACTGGAAGTATGATAATTATAGCAATTCTAGAGAAATACCTCGTACTATGTTTAAATCTACTCTCTATCGGGGACATGCCTTGTTTACCCTCTTTGTTGTAAAGGATACGAAATAGCAGATGAACGTAGGTAGGAAGGGCATAACGGTCCACGTGTACTAATAGTACAGGAAAATTAATGTTATTAAGAGATACATAATTTGCCGAAGCATAACCTAACCTGTCCTGATATGACCTAAAAACTCCAGCTCAATCAATTCCAAACTAATCAAACATAACATAACCAACCTAATCTAACCATAAACCAAACTAAGCTACCCTAAACTAACCTAGCCTAACCTAACCTTTTCTGATGTTACCCGACCTGATCTGATGTGACGTTAAAACTACAGCCCAATCCATTCCAACCTCAACTCAACACAACATAACCTAACCTAACCATAACCCAACACATCCAAAACATAAATTGACCTAACCTAACCTTAGGTTAGTAATGTTACTTAGAATTGGGTTAGGTACGTGTAAGGAAGGACTATGAATCTGAATTGGTACTTTGCAACGGTATAAAGCAGGGGTCCTCACTAGGAATACTTTGAGAGCCAAACATTTTGCATAAAATGTCACTACGGGCCGCGTAGTGAGGATGCCTGGTATAAAGCATTGTAAGCTTGTGTTAAACACTTCAAATAGCTTTAGATAGAAGTGAAGTAGTATTACGAGTCCTAGAAATAATTTATTGTAAATCGAATAGAGAGTAAAAGGTGTCTGTAGAAATGTTGTACTAAATAAGTTTGAAAATTGAAGGGAAATCGCACTAGAGACAATATAAACAAATTAACGGTTAATAGGGGGAGGTTGCAATTTTCCTTTTGTAAATAAAAAACGATTCGGTAAGAGCAGAGTTAGACTAGTGAAAGTAACTGAGTGTAAACGGTAAGGGTGTTTCAGCGATAAAAATGCCCCTGTCTACCCCTTGAACGTCTCGTATATAGGTGGTTCACACACACACACACACACACACACACACACACACACACACACACACACACACACACACACACACTCACTCACACACACACACACACACACACACACACACACACACACACACACACACACACACACACACACACACACACACACACACACACACATACACACACACACACACATACACACACACAACACTCTCTCTTTCTCTCACATATTTATATAACCTTGATTTCGTGTATATAAGTCATATATATATGTGGTATATTTAAATTCTCTATTTTCTTAAACATGATGATGGTTTTTCCGCGTTACTAAATGAAGTAACAGACATATTTGTTTAACCAATGCACGGGCATAGCATTATCTGCCCACTTCGTTTGACTAAATGAAGTTTAGAATTTCGGCCATTGTTTGATTAAAACATGATCGTTGCTGTACAATAAGCATTGTTGTCACTTGCGTGGTCTACGCCAGCTGTCCGAGCGCGCTCATTACTGCCCATGCGCTCGCTGTTTTCCTCGTTTAATTAATAACGACAACGCAATGAAAATAAGTGCTTTTTATAATGCATTGAGAATTGTGTGATGTAATATATACAGCACTTCGTCCCACACAACCCCCTAATGACCCTGTCTCTTGTACTGCCCACGCTGCTGCGCTCTACAGGGGGAATCGGACGACCGAGGATTATGTTAAGCAACACCGGCTTGGCGCGCATATTCTACTTGCTTTATGGTCTTGCTAAACGTTTGCCTCATGAAATGACGTCACCAAAACCGATTTGTAATTATAGCTTGGTATTTTATCGCAAAAGGGTTTTATACTTATACCAAGTGTGAACAGCTGGGGCACGGCAAGGGGCTACGAATAATATAGAACTTAGGGTGAACCATAGATAAGGGAGTCGAGTTTCCTCGTCTAAAGGCATAGAGAGAAGACTCCTAAAGAGTAACTGAGATTTTCCTTTAATTTCAACTAATTCCATTAATATCACTTAAGGACATGGAAAAGGACTTTAAGACTGGCTTGCATAACATTGGTTATGGTTCAATGAGGTTCTCCTTTGATTATGGCAAAATAATTTGGCTAATGTAGAAGTAAATACTACCTTTGCCAGGGAAAATCTTCCATTTGACGTCACGCTCTAACACATCTATATATTTACATATATATACATTATATATACACATATATACGCTGCGTAGGCTATACGCATACATGCACTTAATTAAAGTTTACATTAAGTGATAACATATGACTTGATACAACAGCTGATTTCATGTTAGAGTTTATGCTGTGGAACAGATATTTAACGCGTAGGTTATGTTACTATATTTATTGTTCATCATGAAGTTAAAATGTTGTTGTTAATTATGTGATAACATATGACTTGATACAACAGCTGATTTCATGTTAGAGGTTATGCTGTGGAACAGATATTTAACGCGTAGGTTATGTTACTATATTTATTGTTCATCATGAAGTTAAAATGTTGTTGTTAATTATGTGATAACATATGACTTGATACAACAGCTGATTTCATGTTAGAGGTTATGCTGTGGAACAGATATTTAACGCGTAGGTTATGTTACTATATTTATTGTTCATCATGAAGTTAAAATGTTGTTGTTAATTATGTGATAACATATGACTTGATACAACAGCTGATTTCATGTTAGAGGTTATGCTGTGGAACAGATATTTAACGCGTAGGTTATGTTACTATATTTATTGTTCATCATGAAGTTAAAATGTTGTTGTTAATTATGTGATAACATATGACTTGATACAACAGCTGATTTCATGTTAGAGGTTATGCTGTGGAACAGATATTTAACGCGTAGGTTATGTTACTATATTTATTGTTCATCATGAAGTTAAAATGTTGTTGTTAATTATGTGATAACATATGACTTGATACAACAGCTGATTTCATGTTAGAGGTTATGCTGTGGAACAGATATTTAACGCGTAGGTTATGTTACTATATTTATTGTTCATCATGAAGTTAAAATGTTGTTGTTAATTATGTGATAACATATGACTTGATACAACAGCTGATTTCATGTTAGAGGTTATGCTGTGGAACAGATATTTAACGCGTAGGTTATGTTACTATATTTATTGTTCATCATGAAGTTAAAATGTTGTTGTTAATTATGTGATAACATATGACTTGATACAACAGCTTATTTCATGTTAGAGGTTATGCTGTGGAACAGATATTTAACGCGTAGGTTATGTTACTATATTTATTGTTCATCATGAAGTTAAAATGTTGTTGTTAATTATTTAATAATGATATTAATGTATGTTACAATAAATCTAACTACCAACATCATAGTAATGCAAACTTCCTTAGGAATGTCTGACACATTTTTAAATTAAATTCGTCAAATATTTGTTTTCAGTAAATTTCCCATAATCTAATAAAGGTTCTGTATTTATGTCATCTTTTTATTATTAACTAGTTTCTATTAAAACCTTATTAGCTACATATGTTTTTAGTGAAGCATTTACTTCTGTAGCCCAGTCCCACTGATTACCACTTTTTTTTAAAAAAAGAACTTTTCAGGAAAATACGCAACGGAGTTCTATCTACCAATTATATTTGTGTAGCGTAGGATTTTGGTTCTCTCACCGTCATCATGATTATTTTCCTTCCGTTTCAAAGTTCCGAATTTGAGATTTTTGTGAGACGCGTCAGAACATTTATCCTTTTGGAATAATATTAGGTACCTGGAGCAGGTTATAGGGATAATACCGAGGTTATAGCGAAGTGTCAACCCCTTGCACTCCTGAAGGATGACAACCTATATGCAGGGAAAAGGAATGTTATAATTATCCTTTGGTTCTAGAAATGGGAGGCGGGATTATGGTTTTATCTGCTAGATTATTACTTTCAATTTGAAAGTTTCTAAATTTAAATAGTTCTGGGGATATGGCAACACGTGTTGGTTTGCGTGCTTAGAATAGACCGACAGTCTGTTGGTAACATAAAGAAATATCTACCTGTTACACAACTTTGTACAGAGGAGAACAAGAAATGGTATAGAATTAGGTGGATTTACTCAAACAAACTAATGCGCCACAATACTAGATATTTTATGGCACACGTGTGCCGAGTAAGCAATTTACAATAGACCTACTCTCCATTGGGGACGTAAAGGGATATCTACGCCTTGCAAGAAGAAGGGTAAGAAGGGGTGGATAAAATTAGGTAAAGCAAACTAGGGGTGAAAAGATGTACCTAACCTCCACCCGGGTTTAAAAATTTACTTTCACCTGATAAACCAATTATGAATAAAACGTTGTAAGATATAAACTCGCCTATATTATACTCCAATAACTAGCTCCATGATCTGAATATATAAAATAGGGAATTAAATAATTTTGCAGGTAGCGTAGAATGACCTGTGCCTGTAACGTTGCAACCACGCGCTTTTTAATGATCCCACGAAGGTCGTTAACACCCGCGGATATAATATATACCTGATACACACGAAATCGTAAACCAAATCGGAGATGTTATTAAAAAGTAACAAGGTTGCTTAAGTCTAATTTATGCCCTAACAACGGCGGAGACAACAGCGCATTCTGCATTAAAACACTGTAAACATGTTGTTAGCTTTATGGCGTTACATTACAAACTCATTAACCGTTTCCAGAGCGGGGTTCGTTAGCTGTTTTATACGCACGCACCTTCATCTTTCATCGCGGCAGGAATTGGCTCAACTTTATTCATTTACTTATCAGACGTGGACGATCGTTCTTGTCGAGGAATATAAATCTCCAACGTCATTGTTGAAAATTTTAAAGGAGGGGATAAGATGGAAATACTTTGTTTTATGTAGAGAAGTTTGAAATGATGCCTTTGAGGGTTGTGGAAGAGGAGGCGAAATATCTTTATACATAGAGACGTAACACTCCCTTTCTTGAAGATTAGAAAGAGTAATGGAGTCACCCGCGTACGATCATTACTATTTCTAGGTCTATCAGTCAGATTGACTATTGTTTGCTTATGATGGATATAGTGTAAGTAGGAATATTTTTCTGAGTGAGACAGTCTGCGCACGTAGCCTATTGGTCCGGAGAGCTATAACAGCAATAGTGATGCCATTACGGTGGCATTGCCAGGAGGTTCAATGGAAAGAGTGCTATCATGGTTCTCCGATTTCTTTCTGTTTGGAGTTTTAAGGCGATTATTATCGTCTACGCAATATAAGAAAAGACTGGGAATATAGGTAGAGTCCAGTTAAAGACATACAGTCCTCGAGGATAAAGAGGGGATAATGCCATGCCATATACAAGGCCACGTAATTGTTGACCTATTCTCATAAAGAGGTGTCCTCTGTTACAGTCCTTAAAAAAAAGTATGATAAAGGTTGATAGAATTAAAAAGGTCAAGGAAAGAGAATGTGATTCCCTAGTAATGAGAATCGGGTCGCTTATCCACGATAGTTAAAGGTGTCTGCCGGATATCAGGCTGATTCTGACTTTGATTCAATCAAATAAATAAATCTACAGAAATAATGACGTGCGAAAGACCGGAGCACAAGGGTCTAAAACAATGTTTTCTTCAGAAAGACGAGATAAGGTTGCAGTTTATCCAAGTTATCCGTAGAATCAATCCTAAAAGAATGCGTATGACAATAAAAGAAGGGCAATTAGTTGTACGAGACACAACACTGTTTACAAGAAGCTTGTATTTCACCCGTGGTAATAGCGCAGGTTTTGTGGGGTTTATAATTTCTCTTGGAATGATAATGTACATCTAAACGTTCTTACCTATAGAAAGGAAATATCAACACTTATGCCATGTCAATACCGTAGCTATGCTATGGACGGACAATAAGCAATGAAGATACTGGGAACAACAAGAACTGAAATAAATATACTGAGTAGAATGCAAGCAAGGAGTAAAGTGATTGAAAGCGATATGCTGGGTTAAACATACGGGAGAAATTATTGACAGAGTGTATGGGTCGGCGTATTGACACTTATACAAGCGATGATCACCTACAATTCCTGCGACCGATGATCACAGTCCTTGTGTTTTTTTTTGCATATACAACCCTAATGCTAACGATTACCGGTATTGATCAGAGATAGACAACTTTTGAGACGAATGCGCGTCTACAAAACCGTAGGCGGCCCACGATTGCCGGTCTTAAAAGTGATCTCGTAAACGTCGCTGGCTGAAGGACGGCAGTGGGGCAACCTGGGAGCGAGTGGAGATAGGAAACGGAACATTACTATAATCAAATTAGGATGTATTAATCAAAACGGTAGAGAGAAAGTAGAAATAATAGGAAACAAAAGAATGAAAAGTAGAACAAAAAAAAAAAAAAAACGATGCAGAATTAAAAAAGAAGATAAAAATATTTGGTAGATGATGGCTCTGTGGTAACTAAGAAAACCTTTGTATTACCTGCAAAACGGAATGAAGGAGGTAATGTCGAGACCGATAAATGGAGGACCGAAACCAAGACGAAGGAGATCCACAAGAAGTGGAAAAGTGGCGCTAAGTAGAGGTTCCGCCACGAGTTATGTATAAATTAATAACAACATGAATAACCTGGTGTAAGATATCTTCTTCTTCTAATTGCTCTCACTTGGTTTACGCCATTCGAGATCTTGCCTCCATATACAATCCAGGTAAGTCCCTTCGTGGTTTTCTTTCCTCATCGAGTCCACTGCAGACCAGGAGGTGGATCTTGTCCATAAAAGATATTTGGCATGCACATATTGTGCACGTTTTGGATTCTAATATTTTCATTTTGCTGAGATGTCCAGCGATATAGTCATGCCCTGTGCCCAGTGTGAAGTTAGCAACAGATGTTTTTCTCGGGAGTGTTCTACTTGCCTCAAACAGCTCAAATACATTATAGCAATTGTCCTTCAATCTTTCCTCCATTATGTTGCTAAAACCTTGTTGGTAAGATGTTGTAATACTTTTTATTCTTGCTTGCAGTAATAGGACTTTTAATGGTTTTTCAAAAACTTTAGTCCCTCTTTTTACAAGTTCATCTGCAGCCTCATTCCTCTGTATTCCCATATGAGACAGGATCCACTGCATTACAATATTGATTACATTGTTTTTTACAATTTTATAATTTTTTTTCATATTCTGTACAATTGCACTGCCTGTATTATCATTATTAGCTATTGTTTGTAATGAGGATTTAAAGTCAAACAATAAAACAATATTGGTATCAAGCCATGGTCAGCTGCTGAAGAGCCTCGTTGATGGCAAAGGTGACAAAGTTGATCGCGGCGTACTTTAAGCTGTACTTGTCACCTGGGTAGTTCTAAGTGATCAACAATGCTGGCGAAAGCCTCCCAAAGTTTGGTGTAAGATATAGGAAGGAGAATAGCACTTGTTGTGCAGAACTCATATTATAGCTCTATCGAGGCCTTTAGGAAACGTCCATCATCGCGGTTAGGTTGGACACGTTCTGACCAACAATGCTGGCGAAAGCATCCCAAAGTTTGGTGTAAGATATAGGAAGGAGAATAGCACTTGTTGTGCAGGACTCATATTATAGCTCTATCGAGGCCTTTAGGAAACGTCCGTCATCGCGGTTAGGTTGGACACGTTCTGACCAACAATGCTGGCGAAAGCCTCCCAAAGTTTGGTGTAAGATATAGGAAGGAGAATAGCACTTGTTGTGCAGAACTCATATTATAGCTCTATCGAGGCCTTTAGGAAACGTCCATCATCGCGGTTAGGTTGGACACGTTCTGACCAACAATGCTGGCGAAAGCATCCCAAAGTTTGGTGTAAGATATAGGAAGGAGAATAGCACTTGTTGTGCAGGACTCATATTATAGCTCTATCGAGGCCTTTAGGAAACGTCCATCATCGAGGTTAGGTTGGACACGTTCTGACCAACAATGCTGGCGAAAGCCTCCCAAAGTTTGGTGTAAGATATAGGAAGGAGAATAGCACTTGTTGTGCAGAACTCATATTATAGCTCTATCGAGGCCTTTAGGAAACGTCCATCATCGAGGTTAGGTTGGACACGTTCTGACCAACAATGCTGGCGAAAGCCTCCCAAAGTTTGGTGTAAGATATAGGAAGGAGAATAGCACTTGTTGTGCAGGACTCATATTATAGCTCTATCGAGGCCTTTAGGAAACGTCCATCATCGCGGTTAGGTTGGACACGTTCTGACCAACAATGCTGGCGAAAGCCTCCCAAAGTTTGGTGTAAGATATAGGAAGGAGAATAGCACTTGTTGTGCAGGACTCATATTATAGCTCTATCGAGGCCTTTAGGAAACGTCCATCATCGCGGTTAGGTTGGACACGTTCTGACCAACAATGCTGGCGAAAGCCTCCCAAAGTTTGGTGTAAGATATAGGAAGGAGAATAGCACTTGTTGTGCAGAACTCATATTATAGCTCTATCGAGGCCTTTAGGAAACGTCCATCATCGAGGTTAGGTTGGACACGTTCTGACCAACAATGCTGGCGAAAGCCTCCCAAAGTTTGGTGTAAGATATAGGAAGGAGAATAGCACTTGTTGTGCAGGACTCATATTATAGCTCTATCGAGGCCTTTAGGAAACGTCCATCATCGCGGTTAGGTTGGACACGTTCTGACCAACAATGCTGGCGAAAGCCTCCCAAAGTTTGGTGTAAGATATAGGAAGGAGAATAGCACTTGTTGTGCAGGACTCATATTATAGCTCTATCGAGGCCTTTAGGAAACGTCCATCATCGAGGTTAGGTTGGACACGTTCTGACCAACAATGCTGGCGAAAGCCTCCCAAAGTTTGGTGTAAGATATAGAAAGAAAAATAGCATTTGTTGTGCAGGACTCATATTATAGCTCTATCGAGGTCTTTAGGAAACGTCCATCATCGCGGTTAGGTTGGACACGTTCTGACCAACAATGCTGGCGAAAGCCTCCCAAAGTTTGGTGTAAGATATAGGAAGGAGAATAGCACTTGTTGTGCAGGACTCATATTATAGCTCTATCGAGGTCTTTAGGAAACGTCCATCATCGCGGTTAGGTTGGACACGTTCTGACCAACAATGCTGGCGAAAGCCTCCCAAAGTTTGGTGTAAGATATAGGAAGGAGAATAGCACTTGTTGTGCAGGACTCATATTATAACTCTATCGAGGCCTTTAGGAAACGTCCATCATCGCGGTTAGGTTGGACACGTTCTGACCAACAATGCTGGCGAAAGCCTCCCAAAGTTTGGTGTAAGATATAGGAAGGAGAATAGCACTTGTTGTGCAGGACTCATATTATAACTCTATCGAGGCCTTTAGGAAACGTCCATCATCGAGGTTAGGTTGGACACGTTCTGACCAACAATGCTGGCGAAAGCCTCCCAAAGTTTGGTGTAAGATATAGGAAGGAGAATAGCACTTGTTGTGCAGGACTCATATTATAGCTCTATCGAGGCCTTTAGGAAACGTCCATCATCGAGGTTAGGTTGGACACGTTCTGACTAACAATGCTGGCGAAAGCCTCCCAAAGTTTGGTGTAAGATATAGGAAGGAGAATAGCACTTGTTGTGCAGGACTCATATTATAGCTCTATCGAGGCCTTTAGGAAACGTCCATCATCGAGGTTAGGTTGGACACGTTCTGACCAACAATGCTGGCGAAAGCCTCCCAAAGTTTGGTGTAAGATATAGGAAGGAGAATAGCACTTGTTGTGCAGGACTCATATTATAACTCTATCGAGGCCTTTAGGAAACGTCCATCATCGCGGTTAGTTTGGACACGTTCTGACCAACAATGCTGGCGAAAGCCTCCCAAAGTTTGGTGTAAGATATAGGAAGGAGAATAGCACTTGTTGTGCAGGACTCATATTATAACTCTATCGAGGCCTTTAGGAAACGTCCATCATCGCGGTTAGTTTGGACACGTTCTGACCAACAATGCTGGCGAAAGCCTCCCAAAGTTTGGTGTAAGATATAGGAAGGAGAATAGCACTTGTTGTGCAGAACTCATATTATAACTCTATCGAGGCCTTTAGGAAACGTCCATCATCGAGGTTAGGTTGGACACGTTCTGACCAACAATGCTGGCGAAAGCCTCCCAAAGTTTGGTGTAAGATATAGGAAGGAGAATAGCACTTGTTGTGCAGGACTCATATTATAACTCTATCGAGGCCTTTAGGAAACGTCCATCATCGCGGTTAGTTTGGACACGTTCTGACCAACAATGCTGGCGAAAGCCTCCCAAAGTTTGGTGTAAGATATAGGAAGGAGAATAGCACTTGTTGTGCAGGACTCATATTATAACTCTATCGAGGCCTTTAGGAAACGTCCATCATCGCGGTTAGTTTGGACACGTTCTGACCAACAATGCTGGCGAAAGCCTCCCAAAGTTTGGTGTAAGATATAGGAAGGAGAATAGCACTTGTTGTGCAGAACTCATATTATAACTCTATCGAGGCCTTTAGGAAACGTCCATCATCGAGGTTAGGTTGGACACGTTCTGACCAACAATGCTGGCGAAAGCCTCCCAAAGTTTGGTGTAAGATATAGGAAGGAGAATAGCACTTGTTGTGCAGGACTCATATTATAACTCTATCGAGGCCTTTAGGAAACGTCCATCATCGCGGTTAGTTTGGACACGTTCTGACCAACAATGCTGGCGAAAGCCTCCCAAAGTTTGGTGTAAGATATAGGAAGGAGAATAGCACTTGTTGTGCAGGACTCATATTATAACTCTATCGAGGCCTTTAGGAAACGTCCATCATCGCGGTTAGTTTGGACACGTTCTGACCAACAATGCTGGCGAAAGCCTCCCAAAGTTTGGTGTAAGATATAGGAAGGAGAATAGCACTTGTTGTGCAGGACTCATATTATAGCTCTATCGAGGCCTTTAGGAAACGTCCATCATCGAGGTTAGGTTGGACACGTTCTGACCAACAATGCTGGCGAAAGCCTCCCAAAGTTTGGTGTAAGATATAGGAAGGAGAATAGCACTTGTTGTGCAGGACTCATATTATAACTCTATCGAGGCCTTTAGGAAACGTCCATCATCGAGGTTAGGTTGGACACGTTCTGACCAACAATGCTGGCGAAAGCCTCCCAAAGTTTGGTGTAAGATATAGGAAGGAGTATAGCACTTGTTGTGCAGAACTCATATTATAACTCTATCGAGGCCTTTAGGAAACGTCCATCATCGAGGTTAGGTGGGACACGTTCTGACCAACAATGCTGGCGAAAGCCTCCCAAAGTTTGGTGTAAGATATAGGAAGGAGAATAGCACTTGTTGTGCAGAACTCATATTATAACTCTATCGAGGTATTTAGGAAACGTCCATCATCGAGGTTAGGTTGGACACGTTCTGACCAACAATGCTGGCGAAAGCCTCCCAAAGTTTGGTGTAAGATATAGGAAGGAGAATAGCACTTGTTGTGCAGGACTCATATTATAACTCTATCGAGGCCTTTAGGAAACGTCCATCATCGAGGTTAGGTTGGACACGTTCTGACCAACAATGCTGGCGAAAGCCTCCCAAAGTTTGGTGTAAGATATAGGAAGGAGAATAGCACTTGTTGTGCAGGACTCATATTATAGCTCTATCGAGGCCTTTAGGAAACGTCCATCATCGAGGTTAGGTTGGACACGTTCTGACCAACAATGCTGGCGAAAACCTCCCAAAGTTTGGTGTAAGATATAGGAAGGAGAATAGCACTTGTTGTGCAGGACTCATATTATAGCTCTATCGAGGCCTTTAGGAAACGTCCATCATCGAGGTTAGGTTGGACACGTTCTGACCAACAATGCTGGCGAAAACCTCCCAAAGTTTGGTGTAAGATATAGGAAGGAGAATAGCACTTGTTGTGCAGGACTCATATTATAGCTCTATCGAGGCCTTTAGGAAACGTCCATCATCGAGGTTAGGTTGGACACGTTCTGACCAACAATGCTGGCGAAAACCTCCCAAAGTTTGGTGTAAGATATAGGAAGGAGAATAGCACTTGTTGTGCAGAACTCATATTATAGCTCTATCGAGGCCTTTAGGAAACGTCCATCATCGAGGTTAGGTTGGACACGTTCTGACCAACAATGCTGGCGAAAACCTCCCAAAGTTTGGTGTAAGATATAGGAAGGAGAATAGCACTTGTTGTGCAGAACTCATATTATAGCTCTATCGAGGCCTTTAGGAAACGTCCATCATCGAGGTTAGGTTGGACACGTTCTGACCAACAATGCTGGCGAAAACCTCCCAAAGTTTGGTGTAAGATATAGGAAGGAGAATAGCACTTGTTGTGCAGAACTCATATTATAGCTCTATCGAGGCCTTTAGGAAACGTCCATCATCGAGGTTAGGTTGGACACGTTCTGACCAACAATGCTGGCGAAAACCTCCCAAAGTTTGGTGTAAGATATAGGAAGGAGAATAGCACTTGTTGTGCAGGACTCATATTATAGCTCTATCGAGGCCTTTAGGAAACGTCCATCATCGAGGTTAGGTTGGACACGTTCTGACCAACAATGCTGGCGAAAGCCTCCCAAAGTTTGGTGTAAGATATAGGAAGGAGAATAGCACTTGTTGTGCAGGACTCATATTATAGCTCTATTGACTTTTTCTTCATTTGGATATGCATTTCTACTGCCTGCTTTCTGCTACATTCATAATTTAATGTTACAGCATTGTTCTGAGTCATTTATGGAAGAAATAAGATGCAATTTTACACAAATCTGGGAGACAGGTAACATACCACAAAAATGGAAACAGGCTATAATTATTCCACTTGTAAAACCAGGAAAATCTCCTGAACTTGCTTCTTCTTACAGGCCTATAGCCTTGACATCATGTCTCGGTAAACTTTTGGAGAGACTGGTTAATAACCGCTTAACTTGGAGGCTTGAAAATTATAATCTGCTGGGTTCATGTCTTTTCGGGTTCAGACCTAAACGAAGCACCTGTGATGCTTTACTAAACTTTACAGAAAGTATATATACCGGATTCTCAAACAAAATGTGTACATCAGCGGTGTTCATCGATTTCGAAGCAGCCTTTGATAAGGTATCACGCATATCTATTATTTCGCAGTGTATGGAAATCGGTTTAAAAGGGAGGATATTGAAATACATTGTAGACTTCCTTAAGGATAGGAAAATTAAAACTAAGATCAATGATACATACTCTGAAGAAGAATGTACTCTAAACGGAATACCACAGGGGTCAGTCATTAGTCCTACTCTTTTTAACATAATGATGCAAAATTTAGGGAATATAGACCTTCCAGGCATCGGCATGGCTATTTTCGCAGATGATGTCACTATCTGGGCCACTGATAAAGACCCAACTGCTTCTACTCACCAACTGGAAAAGGCACTTAACAAAATCTCTGAGTGGTCTGAAAAATGGGGACTAACCATTTCAATGTCAAAAACTGAAGTATGCTTCTTCTCCAGGCGATACTTGCACACAAACTATAAACCAGTTATAAACTTAAATGGAAACGTACTGCGGCATAACCCAAATCCTGTACTTCTGGGTATTAAACTGGATCCAAAACTACTGTGGAAAGAACATGTCCATTTCATAGCGGACAAATGTGCAAATAGAATAAAAGCGTTGAAAGTTATAGCCAGCAGGGCATGGGGAGCAGATACATATATATTAAGGAATTTTTATTTGTCCTTTGTAAGATCAAAAATCATGTATTGTTGTGAAGTTTGGGGTGGAACAGCTGAAACTCATATTCGAAAATTACAAATATTACAGAACTCATCTCTGAGGATTTGTTTGGGTTGTCCAAAAACCACAAGTATACAGTCTATGGAAATTGAACTGTCAGTCATGCCCTTTGACTTATATATAAAAAACAGAATGTGGAAGAAACATTTTCAGATGAAGGCAATTTCACTTAACACTCTTTCTAACATTGCATTGGTAACTAACATCCGACAGTCACTGTTCTACCATCATAACAAACCCTGCGGATCATTAAACACAATGGAATCAGGAAAAATTCCAGTTGTTTTGGAACAACAACCCTGGCTTCGAATCCCAATAAAAACCAATCTTGAAATTCCTGGTTCACTCACAAAAGAAGATTCACCTCACCTACTAAAATCTGTCGCTATGGAATTGATAAACACCACATATAACAACTTTGTAAAAATCTACACAGATGGTTCCGTTGATAAAGAGAACCATAGGGGAGGTGCAGCTTTTCATTGTCCAGAATTAAACGAGGATTACTATGTGCCCTGCGATTCCTCTTCAAGTATGAATGCTGAATTGATGGCCTTAAATGTTGCTTTGGTTTTTAGCAATACTATGGATGCACAGAACATCTGCATTCTCACCGATTCCAGGTCGGCCCTTCAAGCCCTTCAAGTACAGCACACTACAGACTACCATTTTCGAACATCTGAAATAACTAAATTGTTAAAAAACTTAGAACAGAAAAATATTGTATTTCAATGGATCCCCAGTCATTGTGGTGTTCCTGGGAATGAGGAAGCTGACAGATCTGCCAAGGCGTCTTGCAACTTGTTTCCATCTCCTGAAAGTTGTTACTCCTTAACTAATTGCAAAGAGGCAGTTGATAAAGAATCTCACATCTGTTGGAGAAAGAAATGGAGAGAATGCAATACTGGGCGCGAATATTATTCATTACAAAAACAACCTAATGATCCAAAGATCTTCAAGTCATTATCACGTTCAGTTGCATCATTTGCGGCACGAGCTCGTATGGGACACATTGTCACCAATACATATTTGAAAAGGTTTCATATTACTAACGACTCTATCTGTGGAGTGTGCAAGCAAGAAGAGGAAACATTAGAGCACATACTTTTGAAGTGTCCTGTAACAGCAGCAACAAGGAGTCCCTTGATAAAGCAACTAGGACGGGAATGTACCCTGGACAGAATCTTGAAAGAAAGTTGTTTCTGGCCATTGGCAGAGTGTGTGTATAGGAGACATCGAGCCATCGAGGCCAACCTTGGAAGCTCGTAATAAGAAGTAAGTAAGAAGTAAGTATATTATAGCTCTATCGAGGCCTTTAGGAAACGTCCATCATCGCGGTTAGGTTGGACACGTTCTGACCAACAATGCTGGCGAAAGCCTCCCAAAGTTTGGTGTAAGATATAGGAAGGAGAATAGCACTTGTTGTGCAGGACTCATATTATAGCTCTATCGAGGCCTTTAGGAAACGTCCATCATCGAGGTTAGGTTGGACACGTTCTGACCAACAATGCTGGCGAAAGCCTCCCAAAGTTTGGTGTAAGATATAGGAAGGAGAATAGCACTTGTTGTGCAGGACTCATATTATAGCTCTATCGAGGCCTTTAGGAAACGTCCATCATCGAGGTTAGGTTGGACACGTTCTGACCAACAATGCTGGCGAAAGCCTCCCAAAGTTTGGTGTAAGATATAGGAAGGAGAATAGCACTTGTTGTGCAGGACTCATATTATAGCTCTATCGAGGCCTTTAGGAAACGTCCATCATCGAGGTTAGGTTGGACACGTTCTGACCAACAATGCTGGCGAAAGCCTCCCAAAGTTTGGTGTAAGATATAGGAAGGAGAATAGCACTTGTTGTGCAGGACTCATATTATAGCTCTATCGAGGCCTTTAGGAAACGTCCATCATCGCGGTTAGGTTGGACACGTTCTGACCAACAATGCTGGCGAAAGCATCCCAAAGTTTGGTGTAAGATATAGGAAGGAGAATAGCACTTGTTGTGCAGGACTCATATTATAGCTCTATCGAGGCCTTTAGGAAACGTCCATCATCGAGGTTAGGTTGGACACGTTCTGACCAACAATGCTGGCGAAAGCCTCCCAAAGTTTGGTGTAAGATATAGGAAGGAGAATAGCACTTGTTGTGCAGGACTCATATTATAGCTCTATCGAGGCCTTTAGGAAACGTCCATCATCGAGGTTAGGTTGGACACGTTCTGACCAACAATGCTGGCGAAAGCCTCCCAAAGTTTGGTGTAAGATATAGGAAGGAGAATAGCACTTGTTGTGCAGGACTCATATTATAGCTCTATCGAGGCCTTTAGGAAACGTCCATCATCGAGGTTAGGTTGGACACGTTCTGACCAACAATGCTGGCGAAAGCATCCCAAAGTTTGGTGTAAGATATAGAAAGAAGAATAGCATTTGTTGTGCAGGACTCATATTATAGTTCTATCGAGGCCTTTAGGAAACGTCCATCATCGAGGTTAGGTTGGACACGTTCTGACCAACAATGCTGGCGAAAGCATCCCAAAGTTTGGTGTAAGATATAGGAAGTAGAATAGCACTTGTTGTGCAGGACTCATATTATAGCTCTATCGAGGCCTTTAGGAATCGTCCATCATCGAGGTTAGGTTGGACACGTTCTGACCAACAATGCTGGCGAAAGCCTCCCAAAGTTTGGTGTAAGATATAGGAAGGAGAATAGCACTTGTTGTGCAGGACTCATATTATAGCTCTATCGAGGCCTTTAGGAAACGTCCATCATCGAGGTTAGGTTGGACACGTTCTGACCAACAATGCTGGCGAAAGCCTCCCAAAGTTTGATGTAAGATATAGGAAGGAGAATAGCACTTGTTGTGCAGGACTCATATTATAACTCTATCGAGGCCTTTAGGAAACGTCCATCATCGCGGTTAGGTTGGACACGTTCTGACCAACAATGCTGGCGAAAGCCTCCCAAAGTTTGATGTAAGATATAGGAAGGAGAATAGCACTTGTTGTGCAGGACTCATATTATAGCTCTATCGAGGCCTTTAGGAAACGTCCATCATCGAGGTTAGGTTGGACACGTTCTGACCAACAATGCTGGCGAAAGCCTCCCAAAGTTTGGTGTAAGATATAGGAAGGAGAATAGCACTTGTTGTGCAGGACTCATATTATAGCTCTATCGAGGCCTTTAGGAAACGTCCATCATCGAGGTTAGGTTGGACACGTTCTGACCAACAATGCTGGCGAAAGCCTCCCAAAGTTTGATGTAAGATATAGGAAGGAGAATAGCACTTGTTGTGCAGGACTCATATTATAGCTCTATCGAGGCCTTTAGGAAACGTCCATCATCGAGGTTAGGTTGGACACGTTCTGACCAACAATGCTGGCGAAAGCCTCCCAAAGTTTGATGTAAGATATAGGAAGGAGAATAGCACTTGTTGTGCAGGACTCATATTATAGCTCTATCGAGGCCTTTAGGAAACGTCCATCATCGCGGTTAGGTTGGACACGTTCTGACCAACAATGCTGGCGAAAGCCTCCCAAAGTTTGGTGTAAGATATAGGAAGGAGAATAGCACTTGTTGTGCAGGACTCATATTATAGCTCTATCGAGGCCTTTAGGAAACGTCCATCATCGCGGTTAGGTTGGACACGTTCTGACCAATAATGCTGGCGAAAGCCTCCCAAAGTTTGGTGTAAGATATAGGCAGGGGAATAGCACTTGTTGTGCAGGACTCATATTATAGCTCTATCGAGGCCTTTAGGAAACGTCCATCATCGCGGTTAGGTTGGACAGGTTCTGACCAACAATGCTGGCGAAAGCCTCCCAAAGTTTGGTGTAAGATATAGGAAGGAGAATAGCACTTGTTGTGCAGGACTCATATTATAACTCTATCGAGGCCTTTAGGAAACGTCCATCATCGCGGTTAGGTTGGACAGGTTCTGACCAACAATGCTGGCGAAAGCCTCCCAAAGTTTGGTGTAAGATATAGGAAGGAGTATAGCACTTGTTGTGCAGGACTCATATTATAGCTCTATCGAGGCCTTTAGGAAACGTCCATCATCGAGGTTAGGTTGGACACGTTCTGACCAACAATGCTGGCGAAAGCCTCCCAAAGTTTGGTGTAAGATATAGGAAGGAGAATAGCACTTGTTGTGCAGGACTCATATTATAGCTCTATCGAGGCCTTTAGGAAACGTCCATCATCGAGGTTAGGTTGGACACGTTCTGACCAACAATGCTGGCGAAAGCCTCCCAAAGTTTGGTGTAAGATATAGAAAGGAGAATAGCACTTGTTGTGCAGGACTCATATTATAGCTCTATCGAGGCCTTTAGGAAACGTCCATCATCGAGGTTAGGTTGGACACGTTCTGACCAACAATGCTGGCGAAAGCCTCCCAAAGTTTGGTGTAAGATATAGGAAGGAGTATAGCACTTGTTGTGCAGGACTCATATTATAGCTCTATCGAGGCCTTTAGGAAACGTCCATCATCGAGGTTAGGTTGGACACGTTCTGACCAACAATGCTGGCGAAAGCCTCCCAAAGTTTGGTGTAAGATATAGGAAGGAGAATAGCACTTGTTGTGCAGGACTCATATTATAGCTCTATCGAGGCCTTTAGGAAACGTCCATCATCGCGGTTAGGTTGGACACGTTCTGACCAACAATGGCGACCTATCCTAGCCGGGACTCAAGTATGAAGGATCGCATATTGTTTAAACTGAAACCTTCCAAGCGCATATAAATACATCACACAGAGGAAATGCTAATGCCCAACGCAAACAATGAGCCTGATTTCCCTTGCGGTTATTTACAGAACTAAATGACTTATGCATCCAACACGTGCAAGGTCGAAGGATCGGGAAGGACACACTTAAATTACCCCAGCCTATATATCTGGAACTGAATAATGCATGGCGTACGTGTTGTAACTATAGTGGTACTAATTTTACATAGAACCAGTGTATGTATGTGACGAGTGAGTGGGGTTTTCTATCAGAGATTAATTCTCATATAGCAGCGCGACAGGAATACATCCAAGCCAGCCGTTCACAGCTTAATGCATTTTTAATATGGCGTCCACTGTCGCAGTTTGAAATTACATTTTTGAGAAAAAAACATGTTGCAGATAACCTGTCTTTACTTTCAACTATTTTGCTTCGTGTTAGTATATTAAACAAACAACACAACAATATCAACGTCTGGGAAAGATGCACAAAGATTGGGAACAAATACGACTATTATATTAATTCATTATAATAACTCACTCTTATAGCATTATTATGGATTAAGATAAACAAACTAAAAAGTTACATGCTTTGGGTTTTAAGGTATTTAAGGGGAGTAAAATGCCCATCGCCCTTAAACGGCCCATTTTATTCTATACTTAGTCAAGCTGGGGGCTGATAGAGCTAACCAGATATCTTTAGCACTACTGGAGATCGAACCCAGGACCTTTGTGTTATTTGTCAAGTGCTGTATCCTCTTGACCACTCAGCCGCCTATGTAGTGTTAGCATCATCTGCTGTGCAAGGTCTGTACAAACATAAAGTCTACTGGATTAACAGCTATGTCACCCGTAGAAATCTTTTAAGGCGCTCAGTTAATTTGACTATAATTGTCGAATGAAGGTTAGGTTAGGAACATAGTCCTTGTGTAAGAAGGAAATGAGACAAGTTATGACTTTCAGTACAAATACCCCTCGTACTGGATGTATATTAATACGTCATCGTATGGGCAAGTTTAAAGGAAATATTATTGCTAATAAGCGAACAGTATATGTAGTTATATAATTTAATAACTTGTTGTATTAAGATATTTTCTTTCCTTTAGAATAAATTGGAACTCATACAGTAAAAAAAGCAAAAATAAAGTATGAAAACCAAAGGGAGACGTGCTTACGGCTCATTATTTTAAATATTTTTTTCGGATTTGGGGAAATTATTAATTTTACTTGCAACTCGTGCTGCACTCTATTGTTTAGAGGGTAAATCAATTAAAAATTGCTGTTAGTTAATATTGTAACTTTATTATCAAATTGTGAAATGTAGGGCTGGACATCCTTAAGAGACAAGGAAAAATTTACACTTCTAACGGTTGTCACACACACACACACACACACACACACACACACACACACACACACACACACACACACACACACACACACACACACACACACACACACACACACACACACACACACACACACACACACACACACACACACACACACACTTGTTTATTGAACATGTATTAAAACAATTATGTTATTTTAATTATCTTGTACGCTATTGTTTTGGATTTGCTAGTTACATCAGTGTTGTAGACGAAGGATAGACCTATACTGTCTAGGGTTATAGATGTGTCTACCCACCACCCTGCCCAAGGATTGCTAGTGGGGGAGGATCATTGCCATTGTGCAGGGAACCGTTTAGCAATTATATGTGTGTAATTTACACCAAGTACTTTTACTACTTAGGAACAATGCAATGTTTAAATACACCGACATTGTGGAATAACGCATCAACGCCAAACAAAACAATGGCGTCCGTCTCTATCGTAGAAAACAATCTAAACGCCCACGCGAGAAACATTGCGCCGCCATTTTATTATCATATAAATAAGAATAAGTCAATTTATTCAGGTAGCATTAAGGAATTTTGTGTCATTGAATTAATAGCCCGTAATTGTCGCAAGGGAGAGATGAAAGATAGAACAAGTAGATGCGATATTTCAGCATTAGACAAGTGATTGTAATTAGGAGCCCAGCTGACGGTATAATTAGGCCGAAGCGCCGGAGGCGTGGGGCGAAATGACCACACAGTCTGCCGTCATGTATGCTAATACATCCACTCTTATTTATATTACCAGGAGACATTACATTCAAATGACTTAATTATTTCTGTATGCGCTCAAGGTACACTTGGACGCTGTCTAACATAAACAAGTCCGGCTGGATCGGATTTCCAGAGAAGCTATGGGTGAACTCTCCTCTCTTCGCGGAGGAGTCTCCATCTGGCTTTGCCTATTAATCCTTTCGGAGATTTCAAAGCAAGGTATTTAAAAACTTAAACATCTATCTAGGTCTTGCATATATGCAATATGTTCTTATGGGCTGAATTCCAACTCCATAAAAGTCTCTAGATATGAAAAAAGTAATTGTTCTACACAAGTTGATATCGATATTATTTTCAAAACGCATTAAAGTTGGCTTTTGTCTAAGGTGAAACATATAAAAAGAAAGTGTTTTACGAAGGACATTTTCACTTCACCTCGATCTATTTTCGGTAAGTATCAAACAATCGATTTATAGAGAAACAATCGAGTATAGAAATTTGATTTTAACGCTGGTATGATACGTTTTCTATATATCGTTTGAATCTTTATGTTCCGAAGAAGACAATTAACATAGCTGTGTAAACATATGATAATAATGACAAATAATATGGCAAAAAAATAAACATATGATGTAGGAATATATTTACTAGGATGCCTGAGCAAAATCAAAGACATCCATATATCACACAACTCCACCATTGCATCATTTGACATAAAAAGCCTAAACACTAATGCGCTCATAGAAAAATCGTTCCAAATACTACAAAACATGCTCACAGTAAACAAAACTCTACATAAACTCACTCACGAAATCATAACACTCACCAAACTCATCACATCACATAACCCATCAAACAACGACATTTTAATATTATACAACGGAAAATCAAACAACTACACAATTACATTAATACCATACACGAAAACCTCACATTTACTCTCGAGTTAGAATAAAACAATAGAATAAACTTTCTAGACCTTACTATTACCAAACACAACACCAGACATAATTTCCAACTTTACAGAAAATCAACAATACTGTCATTTATAATACATCTAATCACCTCCACACAACACAAACACGCTGCATTTAATTATTGTTACACCGCCTAATCAATATACCAATGCTACAGAAAGACTACGACGAAGAACTTAATACAGTAAAATACATCGCTCAACAAAACTGCTACCAACACACACTCATAGAAAACATACTCAGGAAAATTAAACATAAACATCATCAAAAGGCCACGCTGATAAACCACACAAAAACAACAAATACATAACCCTCACCTAACACAACAAAAAAACACACATACAAAATACCTTCCACATTCAATGTGGAACTAGCAACTTTAGAAAAAATACTAGATATACAAACACTACGCAACAGATAAAGAAAACATGCATATTGAAGCCAACGCCCTTTCCCATTACATAGCACAAAACCAAAACAACCCACCCCTTCCACAGTCGTAAATCCATTTCGACCACCTTTGTACCTAACGCGATGCCGCCAGTAGAGGCTTTGCTTCGTAAAAGGAACGATTGTTTGGAAACGGGTCAGAAAGTAAGAGTACAGTTATGTATTCAAATAGCTAAGTATCTTTTAATTATAGAATAAACAAAGGTGAGAATTGGGTTTGTTTTGAAGTAGAAGGATGGGTCAAGGTGGTCCAACCCTGTAAAGCAACAAATAAAGGATAAGCGTAGTAATACAAGTAATAAAGCGAAAGATAAAAGACTGAATAACGAAATAAAAAGTTCTAAACTTTACTTGTACACATAAAGTGTGACGGAAGATACTTCTTTAAAGTTCCCGGAAGAATCACAATCACACAATCGTCTTTCACACAAACGAATAGAAGACTTTCTAAGAACAGATATTATCCCTGACTGTGTGTGAGGAGATATTTGGCCAGAAAATCTTAAAGTATCAGATAGTTAAACTGCCAAAACCAAACTCTTTAACTTTATGTATCTGGTTGTGTGTGTACAGAACATAAGATGGACACTAAATTGTAAAAGGGTTGAAGCCTTGGAGAAGCCAGCCTATACGTGCGCATTATCGGCTATATCGCAAAGACGAAGAAATGGTTCCGTGAGGAAAAGGCGGCAGGAAGGATGGGGACAGAGAAGAAAATGTGATGCCCAACATCTAATCATGGAAGCGACAGTAGATAACAGGTGGGTGAAGACCGTCTTGGCTCTGTAACCTGCCCAACTATTCAGATCTCCCTAAAGTAAAACCCACAAAAGCCTTTATTATCGCCAATGTTTGCAGAGAGGGACCGTGAAGAAGACCGTCTTGGCTCTGTAACTTGCCCAACTATTCAGATCTCCTTAATGTAAAACCACCAAAGCCTTTATAATCGCAAATGTTTGCAGAGAAGGTCCGTGAAGAAGACCGCCTTGGCTCTGTAACTTGCCCAACTATTCAGATCTCCTTAAAGTAAAACCACCAAAGCCTTTATAATCACCAATGTTTGCAGAGAGGGTCCGTGAAGAAGACCGTCTTGGCTCTGTAACTTGCCCAAATATTCAGATCTCCTTAAAGTAAAACCACCAAAGCCTTTATAATCGCCAATGTTTGCAGGGAAGGTCCGTGAAGAAGTTCGTCTTGGCTATGTAGCTCACCCAACTATTGAGATCTCCTTAAAGTAAAACCACCAAAGCCTTTATAATCGCCAATGTTTGCAGGGAAGGTCCGTGGAGAAGACCGTCTTGGCTATGTAGCTCGCCCAACTATTGAGATCTCCTTAAAGTAAAACCACCAAAGCCTTTATAATCGCCAATGTTTGCAGGGAAGGTCCGTGAAGAAGTTCGTCTTGGCTATGTAGATCACCCAACTATTGAGATCTCCTTAAAGTAAAACCACCAAAGCCTTTATAATCACCAATGCTTGCAGGGAAGGTCCGTGAAGAAGTTCGTCTTGGCTATGTAGCTCGCCCAACTATTCATATCTCCTTAAAGTAAAACCACCAAAGCCTTTATAATCACCAATGTTTGCAGAGAGGGTCCGTGAAGAAGACCGTCTTGGCTATGTAGCTCGCCCAACTATTCAGATCTCCTTAAAGTAAAACCACCAAAGCCTTTATAATCGCCAATGTTTGCAGGGAAGGTCCGTGAAGAAGTTCGTCTTGGCTATGTAGCTCACCCAACTATTGAGATCTCCTTAAAGTAAAACCACCAAAGCCTTTATAAACACCAATGTTTGCAGGGAAGGTCCGTGAAGAAGTTCGTCTTGGCTATGTAGCTCACCCAACTATTGAGATCTCCTTAAAGTAAAACCACCAAAGCCTTTATAATCAACAATGTTTGCAGAGAGGGTCCGTGAAGAAGACCGTCTTGGCTATGTAGCTCGCCCAACTATTCAGATCTCCTTAAAGTAAAACCACCAAAGCCTTTATAATCGCCAATGTTTGCAGGGAAGGTCCGTGAAGAAGTTCGTCTTGGCTATGTAGCTCACCCAACTATTGAGATCTCCTTAAAGTAAAACCACCAAAGCCTTTATAATCACCAATGTTTGCAGGGAAGGTCCGTGAAGAAGTTCGTCTTGGCTATGTAGCTCACCCAACTATTGAGATCTCCTTAAAGTAAAACCACCAAAGCCTTTATAATCGCCAATGTTTGCAGGGAAGGTCCGTGAAGAAGTTCGTCTTGGCTATGTAGCTCACCCAACTATTGAGATCTCCTTAAAGTAAAACCACCAAAGCTTTATAATCGCCAATGTTTGCAGGGAAGGTCCGTGAAGAAGTTCGTCTTGGCTATGTAGCTCACCCAACTATTCAGATCTCCTTAAAGTAAAACCACCAAAGCTTTATAATCGCCAATGTTTGCAGGGAAGGTCCGTGAAGAAGACCGTCTTGGCTATGTAGCTCGCCCAACTATTCAGATCTCCTTAAAGTAAAACCACCAAAGCCTTTATAATCGCTAATGTTTGCAGGGAAGGTCCGTGAAGAAGTTCGTCTTGGCTATGTAGCTCACCCAACTATTGAGATCTCCTTAAAGTAAAACCACCAAAGCCTTTATAATTACCAATGCTTGCAGGGAAGGTCCGTGAAGAAGTTCGTCTTGGCTATGTAGCTCGCCCAACTATTCAGATCTCCTTAAAGTAAAACCACCAAAGCCTTTATAATCACCAATGTTTGCAGAGAGGGTCCGTGAAGAAGATCGTCTTGGCTCTGTAACTTGCCCAAATATTGAGATCTCCTTAAAGTAAAACCACCAAAGCCTTTATAATCGCCAATGTTTGCAGAGAGGGTCCGTGAAGAAGTTCGTCTTGGCTATGTAGCTCGCCCAACTATTTAGATCTCCTTAAAGTAAAACCACCAAAGCCTTTATAATCACCAATGTTTGCATAGAGGGTCCGTGAAGAAGACCGTCTTGGCTATGTAGCTCACCCAACTATTCAGATCTCCTTAAAGTAAAACCACCAAAGCCTTTATAATCACCAATGTTTTCAGGGAAGGTCCGTTAAGAAGACCGTCTTGGCTATGTAGCTCACCCAACTATTCAGATCTCCTTAAAGTAAAACCACCAAAGCCTTTATAATCGCCAATGTTTGCAGGGAAGGTCCGTGAAGAAGACCGTCTTGGCTATGTAGCTCACCCAACTATTCAGATCTCCTTAAAGTAAAACCACCAGAACCTTTATAATCACCAATGTTTGCAGGGAAGGTCCGTGAAGAAGACCGTCTTGGCTATGTAGCTCACACAGCTATTCAGATCTCCTTAAAGTAAAACCACCAAAGCCTTTATAATCGCCAATGTTTGCAGGGAAGGTCCGTGAAGAAGACCGTCTTGGCTATGTAGCTCACCCAACTATTCAGATCTCCTTAAAGTAAAACCACCAAAGCCTTTATAATCGCCAATGGTTGCAGGGAAGGTCCGTGAAGAAGACCGTCTTGGCTATGTAGCTCGCCCAACTATTCAGATCTCCTTAAAGTAAAACCACCAGAACCTTTATAATCACCAATGTTTGCAGGGAAGGTCCGTGAAGAAGACCGTCTTGGCTCTGTAACTTGCCCAACTATTCAGATCTCCTTAAAGTAAAACCACCAAAGCCTTTATAATCGCCAATGTTTGCAGGGAAGGTCAGTGAAGAAGTTCGTCTTGGCTATGTAGCTCACCCAACTATTGAGATCTCCTTAAAGTAAAACCACCAAAGCCTTTATAATCACCAATGCTTGCAGGGAAGGTCCGTGAAGAAGTTCGTCTTGGCTATGTAGCTCGCCCAACTATTCAGATCTCCTTAAAGTAAAACCACCAAAGCCTTTATAATCACCAATGTTTGCAGAGAGGGTCCGTGAAGAAGTTCGTCTTGGCTATGTAGCTCGCCCAACTATTTAGATCTCCTTAAAGTAAAACCACCAAAGCCTTTATAATCACCAATGTTTGCATAGAGGGTCCGTGAAGAAGACCGTCTTGGCTATGTAGCTCGCCCAACTATTTAGATCTCCTTAAAGTAAAACCACCAAAGCCTTTATAATCACCAATGTTTGCAGAGAGGGTCCGTGAAGAAGTTCGTCTTGGCTATGTAGCTCGCCCAACTATTTAGATCTCCTTAAAGTAAAACCACCAAAGCCTTTATAATCACCAATGTTTGCAGAGAGGGTCCGTGAAGAAGTTCGTCTTGGCTATGTAGCTCGCCCAACTATTTAGATCTCCTTAAAGTAAAACCACCAAAGCCTTTATAATCACCAATGTTTGCATAGAGGGTCCGTGAAGAAGACCGTCTTGGCTCTGTAACTTACCCAACTATTCAGATCTCCTTAAAGTAAAACCACCAAAGCCTTTATAATCACCAATGTTTGCAGGGAAGGTCCGTGAAGAAGTTCGTCTTGGCTATGTAGCTCACCCAACTATTGAGATCTCCTTAAAGTAAAACCACCAAAGCCTTTATAATCACCAATGTTTGCAGGGAAGGTCCGTGAAGAAGTTCGTCTTGGCTATGTAGCTCACCCAACTATTGAGATCTCCTTAAGGTAAAACCACCAAAGCCTTTATAATCACCAATGTTTACAGAGAGGGTCTGTGAAGAAGACAGTTTTGGCTCTGTTACTTGCCCAACAATTCAGATTTTCCTAAAGTAAAACCTAAAAATCCTTCATAATCGCCATGTTTGCAGGGAAGGTCCGTGAAGAAGTTCGTCTTGGCTATGTAGCTCACCCAGCTATTGAGATCTCCTTAAAGTAAAACCCCCAAAGGCTTTATAATCGCAAATGTTTGCAGAGAGGGTCCGTGAAGAAGACCGTCTTGGCTATGTAGCTCGCCCAACTATTCAGATCTCCTTAAAGTAAAACCACCAAAGCCTTTATAATCGCCAATGTTTGCAGGGAAGGTCCGTGAAGAAGTTCGTCTTGGCTATGTAGCTCACCCAACTATTGAGATCTCCTTAAAGTAAAACCACCAAAGCCTTTATAAACACCAATGTTTGCAGGGAAGGTCCGTGAAGAAGTTCGTCTTGGCTATGTAGCTCACCCAACTATTGAGATCTCCTTAAAGTAAAACCACCAAAGCCTTTATAATCAACAATGTTTGCAGAGAGGGTCCGTGAAGAAGACCGTCTTGGCTATGTAGCTCGCCCAACTATTCAGATCTCCTTAAAGTAAAACCACCAAAGCCTTTATAATCGCCAATGTTTGCAGGGAAGGTCCGTGAAGAAGTTCGTCTTGGCTATGTAGCTCACCCAACTATTGAGATCTCCTTAAAGTAAAACCACCAAAGCCTTTATAATCACCAATGTTTGCAGGGAAGGTCCGTGAAGAAGTTCGTCTTGGCTATGTAGCTCACCCAACTATTGAGATCTCCTTAAAGTAAAACCACCAAAGCCTTTATAATCGCCAATGTTTGCAGGGAAGGTCCGTGAAGAAGTTCGTCTTGGCTATGTAGCTCACCCAACTATTGAGATCTCCTTAAAGTAAAACCACCAAAGCTTTATAATCGCCAATGTTTGCAGGGAAGGTCCGTGAAGAAGTTCGTCTTGGCTATGTAGCTCACCCAACTATTCAGATCTCCTTAAAGTAAAACCACCAAAGCTTTATAATCGCCAATGTTTGCAGGGAAGGTCCGTGAAGAAGACCGTCTTGGCTATGTAGCTCGCCCAACTATTCAGATCTCCTTAAAGTAAAACCACCAAAGCCTTTATAATCGCTAATGTTTGCAGGGAAGGTCCGTGAAGAAGTTCGTCTTGGCTATGTAGCTCACCTAACTATTGAGATCTCCTTAAAGTAAAACCACCAAAGCCTTTATAATTACCAATGCTTGCAGGGAAGGTCCGTGAAGAAGTTCGTCTTGGCTATGTAGCTCGCCCAACTATTCAGATCTCCTTAAAGTAAAACCACCAAAGCCTTTATAATCACCAATGTTTGCAGAGAGGGTCCGTGAAGAAGATCGTCTTGGCTCTGTAACTTGCCCAAATATTGAGATCTCCTTAAAGTAAAACCACCAAAGCCTTTATAATCGCCAATGTTTGCAGAGAGGGTCCGTGAAGAAGTTCGTCTTGGCTATGTAGCTCGCCCAACTATTTAGATCTCCTTAAAGTAAAACCACCAAAGCCTTTATAATCACCAATGTTTGCATAGAGGGTCCGTGAAGAAGACCGTCTTGGCTATGTAGCTCACCCAACTATTCAGATCTCCTTAAAGTAAAACCACCAAAGCCTTTATAATCACCAATGTTTTCAGGGAAGGTCCGTTAAGAAGACCGTCTTGGCTATGTAGCTCACCCAACTATTCAGATCACCTTAAAGTAAAACCACCAAAGCCTTTATAATCGCCAATGTTTGCAGGGAAGGTCCGTGAAGAAGACCGTCTTGGCTATGTAGCTCACCCAACTATTCAGATCTCCTTAAAGTAAAACCACCAGAACCTTTATAATCACCAATGTTTGCAGGGAAGGTCCGTGAAGAAGACCGTCTTGGCTATGTAGCTCACACAACTATTCAGATCTCCTTAAAGTAAAACCACCAAAGCCTTTATAATCGCCAATGTTTGCAGGGAAGGTCCGTGAAGAAGACCGTCTTGGCTATGTAGCTCACCCAACTATTCAGATCTCCTTAAAGTAAAACCACCAAAGCCTTTATAATCGCCAATGGTTGCAGGGAAGGTCCGTGAAGAAGACCGTCTTGGCTATGTAGCTCGCCCAACTATTCAGATCTCCTTAAAGTAAAACCACCAGAACCTTTATAATCACCAATGTTTGCAGGGAAGGTCCGTGAAGAAGACCGTCTTGGCTCTGTAACTTGCCCAACTATTCAGATCTCCTTAAAGTAAAACCACCAAAGCCTTTATAATCGCCAATGTTTGCAGGGAAGGTCAGTGAAGAAGTTCGTCTTGGCTATGTAGCTCACCCAACTATTGAGATCTCCTTAAAGTAAAACCACCAAAGCCTTTATAATCACCAATGCTTGCAGGGAAGGTCCGTGAAGAAGTTCGTCTTGGCTATGTAGCTCGCCCAACTATTCAGATCTCCTTAAAGTAAAACCACCAAAGCCTTTATAATCACCAATGTTTGCAGAGAGGGTCCGTGAAGAAGTTCGTCTTGGCTATGTAGCTCGCCCAACTATTTAGATCTCCTTAAAGTAAAACCACCAAAGCCTTTATAATCACCAATGTTTGCATAGAGGGTCCGTGAAGAAGACCGTCTTGGCTATGTAGCTCGCCCAACTATTTAGATCTCCTTAAAGTAAAACCACCAAAGCCTTTATAATCACCAATGTTTGCAGAGAGGGTCCGTGAAGAAGTTCGTCTTGGCTATGTAGCTCGCCCAACTATTTAGATCTCCTTAAAGTAAAACCACCAAAGCCTTTATAATCACCAATGTTTGCAGAGAGGGTCCGTGAAGAAGTTCGTCTTGGCTATGTAGCTCGCCCAACTATTTAGATCTCCTTAAAGTAAAACCACCAAAGCCTTTATAATCACCAATGTTTGCATAGAGGGTCCGTGAAGAAGACCGTCTTGGCTCTGTAACTTACCCAACTATTCAGATCTCCTTAAAGTAAAACCACCAAAGCCTTTATAATCACCAATGTTTGCAGGGAAGGTCCGTTAAGAAGACCGTCTTGGCTATGTAGCTCACCCAACTATTCAGATCTCCTTAAAGTAAAACCACCAAAGCCTTTATAATCGCCAATGTTTGCAGGGAAGGTCCGTGAAGAAGACCGTCTTGGCTATGTAGCTCACCCAACTATTCAGATCTCCTTAAAGTAAAACCACCAAAGCCTTTATAATCGCCAATGTTTGCAGGGAAGGTCCGTGAAGAAGTTCGTCTTGGCTATGTAGCTCAACCAACTATTGAGATCTCCTTAAAGTAAAACCACCAAAGCCTTTATAATCACCAATGTTTGCAGGGAAGGTCCGTGAAGAAGTTCGTCTTGGCTATGTAGCTCACCCAACTATTGAGATCTCCTTAAGGTAAAACCACCAAAGCCTTTATAATCACCAATGTTTACAGAGAGGGTCTGTGAAGAAGACAGTTTTGGCTCTGTTACTTGCCCAACAATTCAGATTTTCCTAAAGTAAAACCTAAAAATCCTTCATAATCGCCATGTTTGCAGGGAAGGTCCGTGAAGAAGTTCGTCTTGGCTATGTAGCTCACCCAGCTATTGAGATCTCCTTAAAGTAAAACCCCCAAAGGCTTTATAATCGCAAATGTTTGCAGGGAGGGTCCGTGAAGAAGTTCGTCTTGGCTATGTAGCTCGCCCAACTATTCAGATCTCCTTAAAGTAAAACCACCAAAGCCTTTATAATCACCAATGTTTGCAGAGAGAGTCTGTGAAGAAGACAGTTTTGGCTCTGTTACTTGCCGAACAATTCAGATTTTCCTAAAGTAAAACCTAAAAATCCTTCATAATCGCCATGTTTGCAGGGAAGGTCCGGGAAGAAGTTCGTCTTGGCTATGTAGCTCACTAAACTATTGAGATCTCCTTAAGGTAAAACCACCAAAGGCTTTATAATCGCAAATGTTTGCAGGGAGCGTCCGTGAAGAAGTTCGTCTTGGCTATGTAGCTCACCCAACTATTGAGATCTCCTTAAGGTAAAACCACCAAAGGCTTTATAATCGCAAATGTTTGCAGGGAAGGTCCGTGAAGAAGTTCGTCTTGGCTGTGAAGCTCACCCAACTATTGAGATCTCCTTAAGGTAAAACCACCAAAGCCTTTATAATCACCAATGTTTGCAGAGAGGGTCCGTGAAGAAGTTCGTCTTGGCTATGTAGCTCACCCAACTATTGAGATCTCCTTAAGGTAAAACCACCAAAGGCTTTATAATCGCAAATGTTTGCAGGGAGGGTCCGTGAAGAAGTTCGTCTTGGCTATGTAGCTCACCCAACTATTGAGATCTCCTTAAGGTAAAACCACCAAAGGCTTTATAATCGCAAATGTTTGCAGCGAAGGTCCGTGAAGAAGTTCGTTTTGGCTATGAAGCTCACCCAACTATTGAGATCTCCTTAAGGTAAAACCACCAAAGCCTTTATAATCACCAATGTTTGCAGAGAGGGTCCGTGAAGAAGTTCGTCTTGGCTATGTAGCTCGCCCAACTATTTAGATCTCCTTAAAGTAAAACCACCAAAGCCTTTATAATCACCAATGTTTGCATAGAGGGTCCGTGAAGAAGACCGTCTTGGCTATGTAGCTCACCCAACTATTCAGATCTCCTTAAAGTAAAACCACCAAAGCCTTTATAATCACCAATGTTTTCAGGGAAGGTCCGTTAAGAAGACCGTCTTGGCTATGTAGCTCACCCAACTATTCAGATCTCCTTAAAGTAAAACCACCAAAGCCTTTATAATCGCCAATGTTTGCAGGGAAGGTCCGTGAAGAAGACCGTCTTGGCTATGTAGCTCACCCAACTATTCAGATCTCTTTAAAGTAAAACCACCAAAGCCTTTATAATCACCAATGTTTGCAGGGAAGGTCCGTGAAGAAGTTCGTCTTGGCTATGTAGCTCACCCAACTATTGAGATCTCCTTAAAGTAAAACCACCAAAGCCTTTATAATCACCAATGTTTGCAGGGAAGGTCCGTGAAGAAGTTCGTCTTGGCTATGTAGCTCACCCAACTATTGAGATCTCCTTAAGGTAAAACCACCAAAGCCTTTATAATCACCAATGTTTACAGAGAGGGTCTGTGAAGAAGACAGTTTTGGCTCTGTTACTTGCCCAACAATTCAGATTTTCCTAAAGTAAAACCTAAAAATCCTTCATAATCGCCATGTTTGCAGGAAAGGTCCGTGAAGAAGTTCGTCTTGGCTATGTAGCTCACCCAACTATTGAGATCTCCTTAAGGTAAAACCACCAAAGGCTTTATAATCGCAAATGTTTGCAGGGAGGGTCCGTGAAGAAGTTCGTCTTGGCTATGTAGCTCGCCCAACTATTCAGATCTCCTTAAAGTAAAACCACCAAAGCCTTTATAATCGCGAATGTTTGCAGGGAGGGTCCGTGAAGAAGACCGTCTTGGCTATGTAGCTCGCCCAAATATTCAGATCTCCTTAAAGTAAAACCACCAAAGCCTTTATAATCGCCAATGTTTGCAGGGAAGGTCCGTGAAGAAGTTCGTCTTGGGTATGTAGCTCACCCAACTATTGAGATCTCCTTAAGGTAAAACCAGTAAAGGCTTTATAATCGCAAATGTTTGCAGGGAAGGTCCGTGAAGAAGTTCGTCTTGGCTATGTAGCTCACCCAACTATTGAGATCTCCTTAAGGTAAAACCACCAAAGGCTTTATAATTGCAAATGTTTGCAGGGAAGGTCCGTGAAGAAGTTCGTCTTGGGTATGTAGCTCACCCAACTATTGAGATCTCCTTAAGGTAAAACCACCAAAGGCTTTATAATCGCAAATGTTTGCAGGGTAGGTCCGTGAAGAAGTTCGTCTTGGGTATGTAGCTCACCCAACTATTGAGATCTCCTTAAGGTAAAACCACCAAAGGCTTTATAATCGCAAATGTTTGCAAGGAAGGTCCGTGAAGAAGTTCGTCTTGGGTATGTAGCTCACCCAACTATTGAGATCTCCTTAAGGTAAAACCACCAAAGGCTTTATAATCGCAAATGTTTGCAGGGAAGGTCCGTGAAGAAGTTCGTCTTGGCTATGTAGCTCACCCAACTATTGAGATCTCCTTAAGGTAAAACCACCAAAGGCTTTATAATCGCAAATGTTTGCAGGGAAGGTCCGTGAAGAAGTTCGTCTTGGGTATGTAGCTCACCCAACTATTGAGATCTCCTTAAGGTAAAACCACCAAAGGCTTTATAATCGCAAATGTTTGCAGAGAAGGTCCGTGAAGAAGTTCGTCTTGGCTATGTAGCTCACCCAACTATTGAGATCTCCTTAAGGTAAAACCACCAAAGGCTTTATAATCGCAAATGTTTGCAGGGAAGGTCCGTGAAGAAGTTCGTCTTGGCTATGTAGCTCACCCAACTATTGAGATCTCCTTAAGGTAAAACCACTAAAGGCTTTATAATCGCAAATGTTTGCAGAGAAGGTCCGTGAAGAAGTTCGTCTTGGCTATGTAGCTCACACAACTATTGAGATCTCCTTAAGGTAAAACCACCAAAGGCTTTATAATCGCAAATGTTTGCAGAGAGGGTCCGTGAAGAAGACCGTCTTGGCTATGTGGCTCGCCCAACTGTTCAGATCTCCTTAAAGTAAACCCACCAAAGCCTTTATAATCACCAATGTTTGCAGAGAGGGTCTGTGAAGAAGTTCGTCTTGGCTCTGTAGCTCACCCAACTATTGAGATCTCCTTAAGGTAAAACCACTAAAGGCTTTATAATCGCAAATGTTTGCAGAGAAGGTCCGTGAAGAAGTTCGTCTTGGCTATGTAGCTCACACAACTATTGAGATCTCCTTAAGGTAAAACCACCAAAGGCTTTATAATCGCAAATGTTTGCAGAGAAGGTCCGTGAAGAAGTTCGTCTTGGCTATGTAGCTCACACAACTATTGAGATCTCCTTAAGGTAAAACCACCAAAGGCTTTATAATCGCAAATGTTTGCAGGGAAGGTCCGTGAAGAAGTTCGTCTTTGCTATGTAGCTCACCCAACTATTGAGATCACCTTAAGGTAAAACCACCAAAGGCTTTATAATCGCAAATGTTTGCAGGGAAGGTCCGTGAAGAAGTTCGTCTTGGCTATATAGCTCACCCAACTATTGAGTTCTCCTTAAGGTAAAACCACCAAAGGCTTTATAATCGCCAATGTTTGCAGGGAGGGTCCGTGAAGAAGTTCGTCTTGGCTATGTAGCTCACCCAACTATTGAGATCTCCTTAAGGTAAAACCACCAAAGGCTTTATAATCGCAAATGTTTGCAGGGAGGGTCCGTGAAGAAGTTCGTCTTGGCTATGTAGCTCACCCAACTATTGAGATCTCCTTAAGGTAAAACCACCAAAGGCTTTATAATCGCAAATGTTTGCAGGGAGGGTCCGTGAAGAAGTTCGTCTTGGCTATGTAGCTCGCCCAACTATTCAGATCTCCTTAAAGTAAAACCACCAAAGCCTTTATAATCACCAATGTTTGCAGAGTGGGTCTGTGAAGAAGACAGTTTTGGCTCTGTTACTTGCCCAACAATTCAGATTTTCCTAAAGTAAAACCTAAAAATCCTTCATAATCGCCATGTTTGCAGGGAAGGTCCGTGAAGAAGTTCGTCTTGGCTATGTAGCTCACCCAACTATTGAGATCTCCTTAAGGTAAAACCACCAAAGGCTTTATAATCGCAAATGTTTGCAGGGAGGGTCCGTGAAGAAGTTCGTCTTGGCTATGTAGCTCGCCCAACTATTCAGATCTCCTTAAAGTAAAACCACCAAAGCCTTTATAATCACCAATGTTTGCAGAGTGGGTCTGTGAAGAAGACAGTTTTGGCTCTGTTACTTGCCCAACAATTCAGATTTTCCTAAAGTAAAACCTAAAAATCCTTCATAATCGCCATGTTTGCAGGGAAGGTCCGTGAAGAAGTTCGTCTTGGCTATGTAGCTCATCCAACTATTGAGATCTCCTTAAGGTAAAACCACCAAAGGCTTTATAATCGCAAATGTTTGCAGGGAGGATCCGTGAAGAAGTTCGTCTTGGCTATGTAGCTCGCCCAACTATTCAGATCTCCTTAAAGTAAAACCACCAAAGCCTTTATAATCGCGAATGTTTGCAGGGAGGGTCCGTGAAGAAGACCGTCTTGGCTCTGTAACTTGCCCAACTATTCAGATCTCCTTAAAGTAAAACCACCAAAGCCTTTATAATCACCATGTTTGCAGAGAGGGTCTGTGAAGAAGACCGTCTTGGCTCTGTAACTTGCCCAACTATTCAGATCTCCTTAAAGTAAAACCACCAAAGCCTTTATAATCGCGAATGTTTGCAGGGAAGATCCGTGAAGAAGACCGTCTTGGCTCTGTAACTTGCCCAACTATTTAGATCTCCTTAAAGTAAAACCACCATAGCCTTTATAATCGCCAATGTTTGCAGAGAGGGTCCGTGAAGAAGACCGTCTTGGCTCTGTAACTTGCCCAAATATTCAGATCTCCTTAAAGTAAAACCAACAAGGCCTTTATAACCGCCAATGTTTGCAGGGAAGGTCCGTGAAGAAGTTCGTCTTGGCTCTGTAACTTGCCCAACTATTCAGATCTCCTTAAAGTAAAACCACCAAAGTACTTAATAATCACCATGTCTGCAGGGAAGGTCCGTGAAGATGTTCGTCTTGGCTATGTAGCTCACCCAACTATTGAGATCTCCTTAAAGTAAAACCACCAAAGCCTTTATAATCGCCAATGTTTGCATAGAAAGTCCGTGAAGAAGACCGTCTTGGTTCTGTAACTTGCCCAAATATTCAGATCTTCTTAAAGTAAAACCACCAAAGCCTTTATAATCGCCAATGTTTGCAGGGAAGGTCCGTGAAGAAGTTCGTCTTGGCTATGTAGCTCACCCAACTATTGAGATCTCCTTAAGGTAAAACCACCAAAGCCTTTATAATCGCCAATGTTTGCAGAGAAGGTCCGTGAAGAAGTTCATCTTGGCTATGTAGCTCACCCAACTATTGAGATCTCGTTAAGGTAAAACCACCAAAGCATTTATAATCGCAAATGTTTACAGGGAAGGTCCGTGAAGAAGTTCGTCTTGGCTCTGTAACTTGCCCAAATATTCAGATCTCCTTAAAGTAAAACCACCAAAGCTTTATAATCGCAAATGTTTGCAGAGAGGTTCCGTGAAGAAGACCGTCTTGGCTCTGTAACTTGCCCAACTATTCAGATCTCCTTAAAGTAAAACCACCAAAGCCTTTATAATCACCATGTTTGCAGGGAAGATCCGTGAAGAAGACCGTCTTGGCTCTGTAACTTGCCCAACTATTTAGATCTCCTTAAAGTAAAACCACCAAAGCCTTTATAATCGCCAATGTTTGCAGAGATGGTCCGTGAAGAAGACCGTCTTGGCTCTGTAACGTGACCAAATATTCAGATCTCCTTAAAGTAAAACCACGAAAGCCTTTATAATCGCCAATGTTTGCAGGGAAGGTCCGTGAAGAAGTTCGTCATGGCTATGTAGCTCACCCAACTATTGAGATCTCCTTAAGGTAAAACCACCAAAGCCTTTATAATCACCAATGTTTGCAGAGAGGGTATGTGAAGAAGTTCGTCTTGGCTATGTAGCTCGCCCAACTATTCAGATCTCCTTAAAGTAAAACCACCAAAGCCTTTATAATCGCGAATGTTTGCAGGGAGGGTCCGTGAAGAAGACCGTCTTGGCTCTGTAACTTGCCCAACTATTCAGATCTCCTTAAAGTAAAACCACCAAAGCCTTTATAATCACCATGTTTGCAGAGAGGGTCTGTGAAGAAGACCGTCTTGGCTCTGTAACTTGCCCAACTATTCAGATCTCCTTAAAGTAAAACCACCAAAGCCTTTATAATCGCGAATGTTTGCAGGGAAGATCCGTGAAGAAGACCGTCTTGGCTCTGTAACTTGCCCAACTATTTAGATCTCCTTAAAGTAAAACCACCAAAGCCTTTATAATCGCCAATGTTTGCAGAGAGGGTCCGTGAAGAAGACCGTCTTGGCTCTGTAACTTGCCCAAATATTCAGATCTCCTTAAAGTAAAACCACCAAAGCCTTTATAACCGCCAATGTTTGCAGGGAAGGTCCGTGAAGAAGTTCGTCTTGGCTCTGTAACTTGCCCAACTATTCAGATCTCCTTAAAGTAAAACCACCAAAGCCTTTATAATCACCATGTCTGCAGGGAAGGTCCGTGAAGATGTTCGTCTTGGCTATGTAGCTCACCCAACTATTGAGATCTCCTTAAAGTAAAACCACCAAAGCCTTTATAATCGCCAATGTTTGCATAGAGGGTCCGTGAAGAAGACCGTCTTGGCTCTGTAACTTGCCCAAATATTCAGATCATCTTAAAGTAAAACCACCAAAGCCTTTATAATCGCCAATGTTTGCAGGGAAGGTCCGTGAAGAAGTTCGTCTTGGCTATGTAGCTCACCCAACTATTGAGATCTCCTTAAGGTAAAACCACCAAAGCCTTTATAATCGCCAATGTTTGCAGAGAAGGTCCGTGAAGAAGTTCATCTTGGCTATGTAGCTCACCCAACTATTGAGATCTCGTTAAGGTAAAACCACCAAAGCATTTATAATCGCAAATGTTTACAGGGAAGGTCCGTGAAGAAGTTCGTCTTGGCTCTGTAACTTGCCCAAATATTCAGATCTCCTTAAAGTAAAACCACCAAAGCTTTATAATCGCAAATGTTTGCAGAGAGGTTACGTGAAGAAGACCGTCTTGGCTCTGTAACTTGCCCAACTATTCAGATCTCCTTAAAGTAAAACCACCAAAGCCTTTATAATCACCATGTTTGCAGGGAAGATCCGTGAAGAAGACCGTCTTGGCTCTGTAACTTGCCCAACTATTTAGATCTCCTTAAAGTAAAACCACCAAAGCCTTTATAATCGCCAATGTTTGCAGAGATGGTCCGTGAAGAAGACCGTCTTGGCTCTGTAACTTGCCCAAATATTCAGATCTAATTAAAGTAAAACCACCAAAGCCTTTATAATCGCCAATGTTTGCAGAGATGGTCCGTGAAGAAGACCGTCTTGGCTCTGTAACGTGACCAAATATTCAGATCTCCTTAAAGTAAAACCACGAAAGCCTTTATAATCGCCAATGTTTGCAGGGAAGGTCCGTGAAGAAGTTCGTCATGGCTATGTAGCTCACCCAACTTTTGAGATCTCCTTAAGGTAAAACCACCAAAGCCTTTATAATCACCAATGTTTGCAGAGAGGGTATGTGAAGAAGACAGTTTTGGCTCTGTTACTTGCCCAACAATTCAGATTTTCCTAAAGTAAAAATTAAAAATCCTTCATAATCGCCATGTTTGCAGGGAAGGTCCGTGAAGAAGTTTGTCTTGGCTATGTAGCTCACCCAACTATTGAGATCTCCTTAAAGTAAAACCACCAAAGCCTTTATAATCGCAAATGTTTGCAGGGAGGGTCCGTGAAGAAGACCGTCTTGGCTCTGTAACTTGCCCAACTATTCAGATCTCCTTAAAGTAAAACCACCCAAGCCTTTATAATCACCATGTTTGCAGGGAAGATCCGTGAAGAAGACCGTCTTGGCTCTGTAACTTGCCCAACTATTTAGATCTCCTTAAAGTAAAACCACCAAAGCCTTTATAATCCCCAATGTTTGCAGAGAGGGTCCGTGAAGAAGACCGTCTTGGCTCTGTAACTTGCCCAAATATTCAGATCTCCTTAAAGTAAAACCACCAAAGCCTTTATATTCGCCAATGTTTGCAGAGAGGGTCCGTGAACAAGACCGTCTTGGCTCTGTAACTTGCCCAAATATTCAGATCTCCTTAAAGTAAAACCACCAAAGCCTTCATAATCGCCAATGTTTGCATAGAGGGTCCGTGAAGAAGACCGTCTTGGCTCTGTAACTTGCCCAAATATTCAGATCTCCTTAAAGTAAAACCACCAAAGCCTTTATAATCGCCAATGTTTGCAGAGATGGTCCGTGAAGAAGACCGTCTTGGCTCTGTAACTTGCCCAAATATTCAGATCTCCTTAAAGTATAAACACCGTAGCCTTTATAATCGCCAATGTTTGCAGGGAAGGTCCGTGAAGAAGTTCGTCTTGGCTATGCAGCTCACCCAACTATTGAGATCTCCTTAAAGTAAAACCACCAAAGGTTTTATAATCGCAAATGTTTGCAGGGAGGGTCCGTGAAGAAGTTCGTCTTGGCTCTGTAGCTCGCCCAACTATTCAGATCTCCTTAAAGTAAAACCACCAAAGCCTTTATAATCGCAAATGTTTGCAGAGAGGGTCCGTGAAGAAGACCGTCTTGGCTCTGTAACTTGCCCAACTATTCAGATCTCCTTAATGTAAAAACACCAAAGCCTTTATAATCACCAATGTTTGCAGAGAGGGTCTCTGAAGAAGACAGTTTTGGCTCTGTTACTTGTCCAACAATTCAGATTTTCCTAAAGTAAAACCTAAAAATCCTTCATAATCACCAATGTTTGCCGGGAAGGTCCGTGAAGAAGTTCGTCTTAGCTATGTAGCTCACCCAACTATTGAGATCTCCTTAAGGTAAAACCACCAAAGGCTTTATAATCGCAAATGTTTGCAGAGAGGGTCCGTGAAGAACACCGTCTTGGCTATGTAGCTCGCCCAACTATTCAGATCTCCTTAAAGTAAAACCACCAAAGCCTTTATAATCACCAATGTTTGCAGAGAGAGTCTGTGAAGAAGACAGTTTTGGCTCTGTTACTTGCCGAACAATTCAGATTTTCCTAAAGTAAAACCTAAAAATCCTTCATAATCGCCATGTTTGCAGGGAAGGTCCGGGAAGAAGTTCGTCTTGGCTATGTAGCTCACCCAACTATTGAGATCTCCTTAAGGTAAAACCACCAAAGGCTTTATAATCGCAAATGTTTGCAGGGAGGGTCCGTGAAGAAGTTCGTCTTGGCTATGTTGCTCACCCAACTATTGAGATCTCCTTAAGGTAAAACCACCAAAGGCTTTATAATCGCAAATGTTTGCAGGGAAGGTCCGTGAAGAAGTTCGTCTTGGCTATGAAGCTCACCCAACTATTGAGATCTCCTTAAGGTAAAACCAACAAAGCCTTTATAATCACCAATGTTTGCAGAGAGGGTCCGTGAAGAAGTTCGTCTTGGCTATGTAGCTCACCCAACTATTGAGATCTCCTTAAGGTAAAACCACCAAAGGCTTTATAATCGCAAATGTTTGCAGGGAGGGTCCGTGAAGAAGTTCGTCTTGGCTATGTAGCTCACCCAACTATTGAGATCTCCTTAAGGTAAAACCACCAAAGGCTTTATAATCGCAAATGTTTGCAGCGAAGGTCCGTGAAGAAGTTCGTCTTGGCTATGAAGCTCACCCAACTATTGAGATCTCCTTAAGGTAAAACCACCAAAGGCTTTATAATCACCAATGTTTGCAGAGAGGGTCCGTGAAGAAGTTCGTCTTGGCTATGTAGCTCGCCCAACTATTTAGATCTCCTTAAAGTAAAACCACCAAAGCCTTTATAATCACCAATGTTTGCATTGAGGGTCCGTGAAGAAGTTCGTCTTGGCTATGTAGCTCACCCAACTATTGAGATCTCCTTAAGGTAAAACCACCAAAGCCTTTATAATCACCAATGTTTGCAGAGAGGGTCCGTGAAGAAGTTCGTCTTGGCTATGTAGCTCGCCCAACTATTTAGATCTCCTTAAAGTAAAACCACCAAAGCCTTTATAATCACCAATGTTTGCATAGAGGGTCCGTGAAGAAGACCGTCTTGGCTATGTAGCTCACCCAACTATTCAGATCTCCTTAAAGTCAAACCACCAAAGCCTTTATAATCACCAATGTTTTCAGGGAAGGTCCGTGAAGAAGTTCGTCTTGGCTCTGTAACTTGCCCAAATATTCAGATCTCCTTAAAGTAAAACCACCAAAGCTTTATAATCGCAAATGTTTGCAGAGAGGTTACGTGAAGAAGACCGTCTTGGCTCTGTAACTTGCCCAACTATTCAGATCTCCTTAAAGTAAAACCACCAAAGCCTTTATAATCACCATGTTTGCAGGGAAGATCCGTGAAGAAGACCGTCTTGGCTCTGTAACTTGCCCAACTATTTAGATCTCCTTAAAGTAAAACCACCAAAGCCTTTATAATCGCCAATGTTTGCAGAGATGGTCCGTGAAGAAGACCGTCTTGGCTCTGTAACTTGCCCAAATATTCAGATCTAATTAAAGTAAAACCACCAAAGCCTTTATAATCGCCAATGTTTGCAGAGATGGTCCGTGAAGAAGACCGTCTTGGCTCTGTAACGTGACCAAATATTCAGATCTCCTTAAAGTAAAACCACGAAAGCCTTTATAATCGCCAATGTTTGCAGGGAAGGTCCGTGAAGAAGTTCGTCATGGCTATGTAGCTCACCCAACTTTTGAGATCTCCTTAAGGTAAAACCACCAAAGCCTTTATAATCACCAATGTTTGCAGAGAGGGTATGTGAAGAAGACAGTTTTGGCTCTGTTACTTGCCCAACAATTCAGATTTTCCTAAAGTAAAAATTAAAAATCCTTCATAATCGCCATGTTTGCAGGGAAGGTCCGTGAAGAAGTTTGTCTTGGCTATGTAGCTCACCCAACTATTGAGATCTCCTTAAAGTAAAACCACCAAAGCCTTTATAATCGCAAATGTTTGCAGGGAGGGTCCGTGAAGAAGACCGTCTTGGCTCTGTAACTTGCCCAACTATTCAGATCTCCTTAAAGTAAAACCACCCAAGCCTTTATAATCACCATGTTTGCAGGGAAGATCCGTGAAGAAGACCGTCTTGGCTCTGTAACTTGCCCAACTATTTAGATCTCCTTAAAGTAAAACCACCAAAGCCTTTATAATCCCCAATGTTTGCAGGGAGGGTCCGTGAAGAAGTTCGTCTTGGCTATGTTGCTCACCCAACTATTGAGATCTCCTTAAGGTAAAACCACCAAAGGCTTTATAATCGCAAATGTTTGCAGGGAAGGTCCGTGAAGAAGTTCGTCTTGGCTATGAAGCTCACCCAACTATTGAGATCTCCTTAAGGTAAAACCAACAAAGCCTTTATAATCACCAATGTTTGCAGAGAGGGTCCGTGAAGAAGTTCGTCTTGGCTATGTAGCTCACCCAACTATTGAGATCTCCTTAAGGTAAAACCACCAAAGGCTTTATAATCGCAAATGTTTGCAGGGAGGGTCCGTGAAGAAGTTCGTCTTGGCTATGTAGCTCACCCAACTATTGAGATCTCCTTAAGGTAAAACCACCAAAGGCTTTATAATCGCAAATGTTTGCAGCGAAGGTCCGTGAAGAAGTTCGTCTTGGCTATGAAGCTCACCCAACTATTGAGATCTCCTTAAGGTAAAACCACCAAAGGCTTTATAATCACCAATGTTTGCAGAGAGGGTCCGTGAAGAAGTTCGTCTTGGCTATGTAGCTCGCCCAACTATTTAGATCTCCTTAAAGTAAAACCACCAAAGCCTTTATAATCACCAATGTTTGCATTGAGGGTCCGTGAAGAAGTTCGTCTTGGCTATGTAGCTCACCCAACTATTGAGATCTCCTTAAGGTAAAACCACCAAAGCCTTTATAATCACCAATGTTTGCAGAGAGGGTCCGTGAAGAAGTTCGTCTTGGCTATGTAGCTCGCCCAACTATTTAGATCTCCTTAAAGTAAAACCACCAAAGCCTTTATAATCACCAATGTTTGCATAGAGGGTCCGTGAAGAAGACCGTCTTGGCTATGTAGCTCACCCAACTATTCAGATCTCCTTAAAGTAAAACCACCAAAGCCTTTATAATCACCAATGTTTTCAGGGAAGGTCCGTGAAGAAGTTCGTCTTGGCTCTGTAACTTGCCCAAATATTCAGATCTCCTTAAAGTAAAACCACCAAAGCTTTATAATCGCAAATGTTTGCAGAGAGGTTACGTGAAGAAGACCGTCTTGGCTCTGTAACTTGCCCAACTATTCAGATCTCCTTAAAGTAAAACCACCAAAGCCTTTATAATCACCATGTTTGCAGGGAAGATCCGTGAAGAAGACCGTCTTGGCTCTGTAACTTGCCCAACTATTTAGATCTCCTTAAAGTAAAACCACCAAAGCCTTTATAATCGCCAATGTTTGCAGAGATGGTCCGTGAAGAAGACCGTCTTGGCTCTGTAACTTGCCCAAATATTCAGATCTAATTAAAGTAAAACCACCAAAGCCTTTATAATCGCCAATGTTTGCAGAGATGGTCCGTGAAGAAGACCGTCTTGGCTCTGTAACGTGACCAAATATTCAGATCTCCTTAAAGTAAAACCACGAAAGCCTTTATAATCGCCAATGTTTGCAGGGAAGGTCCGTGAAGAAGTTCGTCATGGCTATGTAGCTCACCCAACTTTTGAGATCTCCTTAAGGTAAAACCACCAAAGCCTTTATAATCACCAATGTTTGCAGAGAGGGTATGTGAAGAAGACAGTTTTGGCTCTGTTACTTGCCCAACAATTCAGATTTTCCTAAAGTAAAAATTAAAAATCCTTCATAATCGCCATGTTTGCAGGGAAGGTCCGTGAAGAAGTTTGTCTTGGCTATGTAGCTCACCCAACTATTGAGATCTCCTTAAAGTAAAACCACCAAAGCCTTTATAATCGCAAATGTTTGCAGGGAGGGTCCGTGAAGAAGACCGTCTTGGCTCTGTAACTTGCCCAACTATTCAGATCTCCTTAAAGTAAAACCACCCAAGCCTTTATAATCACCATGTTTGCAGGGAAGATCCGTGAAGAAGACCGTCTTGGCTCTGTAACTTGCCCAACTATTTAGATCTCCTTAAAGTAAAACCACCAAAGCCTTTATAATCCCCAATGTTTGCAGAGAGGGTCCGTGAAGAAGACCGTCTTGGCTCTGTAACTTGCCCAAATATTCAGATCTCCTTAAAGTAAAACCACCAAAGCCTTTATATTCGCCAATGTTTGCAGAGAGGGTCCGTGAACAAGACCGTCTTGGCTCTGTAACTTGCCCAAATATTCAGATCTCCTTAAAGTAAAACCACCAAAGCCTTCATAATCGCCAATGTTTGCATAGAGGGTCCGTGAAGAAGACCGTCTTGGCTCTGTAACTTGCCCAAATATTCAGATCTCCTTAAAGTAAAACCACCAAAGCCTTTATAATCGCCAATGTTTGCAGAGATGGTCCGTGAAGAAGACCGTCTTGGCTCTGTAACTTGCCCAAATATTCAGATCTCCTTAAAGTATAAACACCGTAGCCTTTATAATCGCCAATGTTTGCAGGGAAGGTCCGTGAAGAAGTTCGTCTTGGCTATGCAGCTCACCCAACTATTGAGATCTCCTTAAAGTAAAACCACCAAAGGTTTTATAATCGCAAATGTTTGCAGGGAGGGTCCGTGAAGAAGTTCGTCTTGGCTCTGTAGCTCGCCCAACTATTCAGATCTCCTTAAAGTAAAACCACCAAAGCCTTTATAATCGCAAATGTTTGCAGAGAGGGTCCGTGAAGAAGACCGTCTTGGCTCTGTAACTTGCCCAACTATTCAGATCTCCTTAATGTAAAAACACCAAAGCCTTTATAATCACCAATGTTTGCAGAGAGGGTCTCTGAAGAAGACAGTTTTGGCTCTGTTACTTGTCCAACAATTCAGATTTTCCTAAAGTAAAACCTAAAAATCCTTCATAATCACCAATGTTTGCCGGGAAGGTCCGTGAAGAAGTTCGTCTTAGCTATGTAGCTCACCCAACTATTGAGATCTCCTTAAGGTAAAACCACCAAAGGCTTTATAATCGCAAATGTTTGCAGAGAGGGTCCGTGAAGAACACCGTCTTGGCTATGTAGCTCGCCCAACTATTCAGATCTCCTTAAAGTAAAACCACCAAAGCCTTTATAATCACCAATGTTTGCAGAGAGAGTCTGTGAAGAAGACAGTTTTGGCTCTGTTACTTGCCGAACAATTCAGATTTTCCTAAAGTAAAACCTAAAAATCCTTCATAATCGCCATGTTTGCAGGGAAGGTCCGGGAAGAAGTTCGTCTTGGCTATGTAGCTCACCCAACTATTGAGATCTCCTTAAGGTAAAACCACCAAAGGCTTTATAATCGCAAATGTTTGCAGGGAGGGTCCGTGAAGAAGTTCGTCTTGGCTATGTTGCTCACCCAACTATTGAGATCTCCTTAAGGTAAAACCACCAAAGGCTTTATAATCGCAAATGTTTGCAGGGAAGGTCCGTGAAGAAGTTCGTCTTGGCTATGAAGCTCACCCAACTATTGAGATCTCCTTAAGGTAAAACCAACAAAGCCTTTATAATCACCAATGTTTGCAGAGAGGGTCCGTGAAGAAGTTCGTCTTGGCTATGTAGCTCACCCAACTATTGAGATCTCCTTAAGGTAAAACCACCAAAGGCTTTATAATCGCAAATGTTTGCAGGGAGGGTCCGTGAAGAAGTTCGTCTTGGCTATGTAGCTCACCCAACTATTGAGATCTCCTTAAGGTAAAACCACCAAAGGCTTTATAATCGCAAATGTTTGCAGCGAAGGTCCGTGAAGAAGTTCGTCTTGGCTATGAAGCTCACCCAACTATTGAGATCTCCTTAAGGTAAAACCACCAAAGGCTTTATAATCACCAATGTTTGCAGAGAGGGTCCGTGAAGAAGTTCGTCTTGGCTATGTAGCTCGCCCAACTATTTAGATCTCCTTAAAGTAAAACCACCAAAGCCTTTATAATCACCAATGTTTGCATTGAGGGTCCGTGAAGAAGTTCGTCTTGGCTATGTAGCTCACCCAACTATTGAGATCTCCTTAAGGTAAAACCACCAAAGCCTTTATAATCACCAATGTTTGCAGAGAGGGTCCGTGAAGAAGTTCGTCTTGGCTATGTAGCTCGCCCAACTATTTAGATCTCCTTAAAGTAAAACCACCAAAGCCTTTATAATCACCAATGTTTGCATAGAGGGTCCGTGAAGAAGACCGTCTTGGCTATGTAGCTCACCCAACTATTCAGATCTCCTTAAAGTAAAACCACCAAAGCCTTTATAATCACCAATGTTTTCAGGGAAGGTCCGTTAAGAAGACCGTCTTGGCTATGTAGCTCACCCAACTATTCAGATCTCCTTAAAGTAAAACCACCAAAGCCTTTATAATCGCCAATGTTTGCAGGGAAGGTCCGTGAAGAAGACCGTCTTGGCTATGTAGCTCACCCAACTATTCAGATCTCTTTAAAGTAAAACCACCAAAGCCTTTATAATCACCAATGTTTGCAGGGAAGGTCCGTGAAGAAGTTCGTCTTGGCTATGTAGCTCACCCAACTATTGAGATCTCCTTAAAGTAAAACCACCAAAGCCTTTATAATCACCAATGTTTGCAGGGAAGGTACGTGAAGAAGTTCGTCTTGGCTATGTAGCTCACCCAACTATTGAGATCTCCTTAAGGTAAAACCACCAAAGCCTTTATAATCACCAATGTTTACAGAGAGGGTCTGTGAAGAAGACAGTTTTGGCTCTGTTACTTGCCCAACAATTCAGATTTTCCTAAAGTAAAACCTAAAAATCCTTCATAATCGCCATGTTTGCAGGGAAGGTCCGTGAAGAAGTTCGTCTTGGCTATGTAGCTCACCCAACTATTGAGATCTCCTTAAGGTAAAACCACCAAAGGCTTTATAATCGCAAATGTTTGCAGGGAGGGTCCGTGAAGAAGTTCGTCTTGGCTATGTAGCTCGCCCAACTATTCAGATCTCCTTAAAGTAAAACCACCAAAGCCTTTATAATCGCGAATGTTTGCAGGGAGGGTCCGAGAAGAAGACTGTCTTGGCTATGTAGCTCGCCCAAATATTCAGATCTCCTTAAAGTAAAACCACCAAAGCCTTTATAATCGCCAATGTTTGCAGGGAAGGTCCGTGAAGAAGTTCGTCTTGGGTATGTAGCTCACCCAACTATTGAGATCTCCTTAAGGTAAAACCACCAAAGGCTTTATAATCGCAAATGTTTGCAGGGAAGGTCCGTGAAGAAGTTCGTCTTGGCTATGTAGCTCACCCAACTATTGAGATCTCCTTAAGGTAAAACCACCAAAGGCTTTATAATCGCAAATGTTTGCAGGGAAGGTCCGTGAAGAAGTTCGTCTTGGGTATGTAGCTCACCCAACTATTGAGATCTCCTTAAGGTAAAACCACCAAAGCCTTTATAATCACCAATGTTTGCAGAGAGGGTATGTGAAGAAGACAGTTTTGGCTCTGTTACTTGCCCAACAATTCAGATTTTCCTAAAGTAAAAATTAAAAATCCTTCATAATCGCCATGTTTGCAGGGAAGGTCCGTGAAGAAGTTTGTCTTGGCTATGTAGCTCACCCAACTATTGAGATCTCCTTAAAGTAAAACCACCAAAGCCTTTGTAATCGCAAATGTTTGCAGGGAGGGTCCGTGAAGAAGACCGTCTTGGCTCTGTAACTTGCCCAACTATTCAGATCTCCTTAAAGTAAAACCACCCAAGCCTTTATAATCACCATGTTTGCAGGGAAGATCCGTGAAGAAGACCGTCTTGGCTCTGTAACTTGCCCAACTATTTAGATCTCCTTAAAGTAAAACCACCAAAGCCTTTATAATCCCCAATGTTTGCAGAGAGGGTCCGTGAAGAAGACCGTCTTGGCTCTGTAACTTGCCCAAATATTCAGATCTCCTTAAAGTAAAACCACCAAAGCCTTTATAATCGCCAATGTTTGCAGAGAGGGTCCGTGAACAAGACCGTCTTGGCTCTGTAACTTGCCCAAATATTCAGATCTCCTTAAAGTAAAACCACCAAAGCCTTTATAATCGCCAATGTTTGCAGAGAAGGTCCGTGAAGAAGACCGTCTTGGCTCTGTAACTTGCCCAAATATTCAGATCTCCTTAAAGTAAAACCACCAAAGCCTTCATAATCGCCAATGTTTGCATAGAGGGTCCGTGAAGAAGACCGTCTTGGCTCTGTAACTTGCCCAAATATTCAGATCTCCTTAAAGTAAAACCACCAAAGCCTTTATAATCGCCAATGTTTGCAGAGATGGTCCGTGAAGAAGACCGTCTTGGCTCTGTAACTTGCCCAAATATTCAGATCCCCTTAAAGTATAAACACCGTAGCCTTTATAATCGCCAATGTTTGCAGGGAAGGTCCGTGAAGAAGTTCGTCTTGGCTATGCAGCTCACCCAACTATTGAGATCTCCTTAAAGTAAAACCACCAAAGGTTTTATAATCGCAAATGTTTGCAGGGAGGGTCCGTGAAGAAGTTCGTCTTGGCTCTGTAGCTCGCCCAACTATTCAGATCTCCTTAAAGTAAAACCACCAAAGCCTTTATAATCGCAAATGTTTGCAGAGAGGGTCCGTGAAGAAGACCGTCTTGGCTCTGTAACTTGCCCAACTATTCAGATCTCCTTAATGTAAAACCACCAAAGCCTTTATAATCACCAATGTTTGCAGAGAGGGTCTCTGAAGAAGACAGTTTTGGCTCTGTTACTTGTCCAACAATTCAGATTTTCCTAAAGTAAAACCTAAAAATCCTTCATAATCACCAATGTTTGCCGGGAAGGTCCGTGAAGAAGTTCGTCTTAGCTATGTAGCTCACCCAACTATTGAGATCTCCTTAAGGTAAAACCACCAAAGGCTTTATAATCGCAAATGTTTGCAGAGAGGGTCCGTGAAGAACACCGTCTTGGCTATGTAGCTCGCCCAACTATTCAGATCTCCTTAAAGTAAAACCACCAAAGCCTTTATAATCACCAATGTTTGCAGAGAGAGTCTGTGAAGAAGACAGTTTTGGCTCTGTTACTTGCCGAACAATTCAGATTTTCCTAAAGTAAAACCTAAAAATCCTTCATAATCGCCATGTTTGCAGGGAAGGTCCGGGAAGAAGTTCGTCTTGGCTATGTAGCTCACCCAACTATTGAGATCTCCTTAAGGTAAAACCACCAAAGGCTTTATAATCGCAAATGTTTGCAGGGAGGGTCCTTGAAGAAGTTCGTCTTGGCTATGTTGCTCACCCAACTATTGAGATCTCCTTAAGGTAAAACCACCAAAGGCTTTATAATCGCAAATGTTTGCAGGGAAGGTCCGTGAAGAAGTTCGTCTTGGCTATGAAGCTCACCCAACTATTGAGATCTCCTTAAGGTAAAACCACCAAAGCCTTTATAATCACCAATGTTTGCAGAGAGGGTCCGTGAAGAAGTTCGTCTTGGCTATGTGGCTCACCCAACTATTGAGATCTCCTTAAGGTAAAACCACCAAAGGCTTTATAATCGCAAATGTTTGCAGGGAGGGTCCGTGAAGAAGTTCGTCTTGGCTATGTAGCTCACCCAACTATTGAGATCTCCTTAAGGTAAAACCACCAAAGGCTTTATAATCGCAAATGTTTGCAGCGAAGGTCCGTGAAGAAGTTCGTCTTGGCTATGAAGCTCACCCAACTATTGAGATCTCCTTAAGGTAAAACCACCAAAGCCTTTATAATCACCAATGTTTGCAGAGAGGGTCCGTGAAGAAGTTCGTCTTGGCTATGTAGCTCGCCCAACTATTTAGATCTCCTTAAAGTAAAACCACCAAAGCCTTTATAATCACCAATGTTTGCATAGAGGGTCCGTGAAGAAGACCGTCTTGGCTATGTAGCTCACCCAACTATTCAGATCTCCTTAAAGTAAAACCACCAAAGCCTTTATAATCACCAATGTTTTCAGGGAAGGTCCGTTAAGAAGACCGTCTTGGCTATGTAGCTCACCCAACTATTCAGATCTCCTTAAAGTAAAACCACCAAAGCCTTTATAATCGCCAATGTTTGCAGGGAAGGTCCGTGAAGAAGACCGTCTTGGCTATGTAGCTCACCCAACTATTCAGATCTCTTTAAAGTAAAACCACCAAAGCCTTTATAATCACCAATGTTTGCAGGGAAGGTCCGTGAAGAAGTTCGTCTTGGCTATGTAGCTCACCCAACTATTGAGATCTCCTTAAAGTAAAACCACCAAAGCCTTTATAATCACCAATGTTTGCAGGGAAGGTCCGTGAAGAAGTTCGTCTTGGCTATGTAGCTCACCTAACTATTGAGATCTCCTTAAGGTAAAACCACCAAAGCCTTTATAATCACCAATGTTTACAGAGAGGGTCTGTGAAGAAGACAGTTTTGGCTCTGTTACTTGCCCAACAATTCAGATTTTCCTAAAGTAAAACCTGAAAATCCTTCATAATCGCCATGTTTGCAGGGAAGGTCCGTGAAGAAGTTCGTCTTGGCTATGTAGCTCACCCAACTATTGAGATCTCCTTAAGGTAAAACCACCAAAGGCTTTATAATCGCAAATGTTTGCAGGGAGGGTCCGTGAAGAAGTTCGTCTTGGCTATGTAGCTCGCCCAACTATTCAGATCTCCTTAAAGTAAAACCACCAAAGCCTTTATAATCGCGAATGTTTGCAGGGAGGGTCCGTGAAGAAGACCGTCTTGGCTATGTAGCTCGCCCAAATATTCAGATCTCCTTAAAGTAAAACCACCAAAGCCTTTATAATCGCCAATGTTTGCAGGGAAGGTCCGTGAAGAAGTTCGTCTTGGGTATGTAGCTCACCCAACTATTGAGATCTCCTTAAGGTAAAACCACCAAAGGCTTTATAATCGCAAATGTTTGCAGGGAAGGTCCGTGAAGAAGTTCGTCTTGGCTATGTAGCTGACCCAACTATTGAGATCTCCTTAAGGTAAAACCACCAAAGGCTTTATAATTGCAAATGTTTGCAGGGAAGGTCCGTGAAGAAGTTCGTCTTGGGTATGTAGCTCACCCAACTATTGAGATCTCCTTAAGGTAAAACCACCAAAGGCTTTATAATCGCAAATGTTTGCAGGGAAGGTCCGTGAAGAAGTTCGTCTTGGGTATGTAGCTCACCCAACTATTGAGATCTCCTTAAGGTAAAACCACCAAAGGCTTTATAATCGCAAATGTTTGAGGGAAGGTCCGTGAAGAAGTTCGTCTTGGGTATGTAGCTCACCCAACTATTGAGATCTCCTTAAGGTAAAACCACCAAAGGCTTTATAATCGCAAATGTTTGCAGGGAAGGTCCGTGAAGAAGTTCGTCTTGGCTATGTAGCTCACCCAACTATTGAGATCTCCTTAAGGTAAAACCACCAAAGGCTTTATAATCGCAAATGTTTGCAGGGAAGGTCCGTGAAGAAGTTCGTCTTGGCTATGTAGCTCACCCAACTATTGAGATCTCCTTAAGGTAAAACCACTAAAGGCTTTATAATCGCAAATGTTTGCAGAGAAGGTCCGTGAAGAAGTTCGTCTTGGCTATGTAGCTCACACAACTATTGAGATCTCCTTAAGGTAAAACCACCAAAGGCTTTATAATCGCAAATGTTTGCAGAGAGGGTCCGTGAAGAAGACCGTCTTGGCTATGTGGCTCGCCCAACTGTTCAGATCTCCTTAAAGTAAACCCACCAAAGCCTTTATAATCACCAATGTTTGCAGAGAGGGTCTGTGAAGAAGTTCGTCTTGGCTCTGTAGCTCACCCAACTATTGAGATCTCCTTAAGGTAAAACCACTAAAGACTTTATAATCGCAAATGTTTGCAGAGAAGGTCCGTGAAGAAGTTCGTCTTGGCTATGTAGCTCACACAACTATTGAGATCTCCTTAAGGTAAAACCACCAAAGGCTTTATAATCGCAAATGTTTGCAGAGAAGGTCCGTGAAGAAGTTCGTCTTGGCTATGTAGCTCACACAACTATTGAGATCTCCTTAAGGTAAAACCACCAAAGGCTTTATAATCGCAAATGTTTGCAGGGAAGGTCCGTGAAGAAGTTCGTCTTGGCTATGTAGCTCACCCAACTATTGAGATCTCCTTAAGGTAAAACCACCAAAGGCTTTATAATCGCAAATGTTTGCAGGGAAGGTCCGTGAAGAAGTTCGTCTTGGCTATATAGCTCACCCAACTATTGAGTTCTCCTTAAGGTAAAACCACCAAAGGCTTTATAATCGCCAATGTTTGCAGGGAGGGTCCGTGAAGAAGTTCGTCTTGGCTATGTAGCTCACCCAACTATTGAGATCTACTTAAGGTAAAACCACCAAAGGCTTTATAATCGCAAATGTTTGCAGGGAGGGTCCGTGAAGAAATTCGTCTTGGCTATGTAGCTCACCCAACTATTGAGATCTCCTTAAGGTAAAACCACCAAAGGCTTTATAATCGCAAATGTTTGCAGGGAGGGTCCGTGAAGAAGTTCGTCTTGGCTATGTAGCTCACCCAACTATTGAGATCTCCTTAAGGTAAAACCACCAAAGGCTTTATAATCGCAAATGTTTGCAGGGAAGGTCCGTGAAGAAGTTCGTCTTGGCTATGTAGCTCGCCCAACTATTCAAATCTCCTTAAAGTAAAACCACCAAAGCCTTCATAATCACCAATGTTTGCAGAGAGGGTCTGTGAAGAAGACAGTTTTGGCTCTGTTACTTGCCCAACAATTCAGATTTTCCTAAAGTAAAACCTAAAAATCCTTCATAATCGCCATGTTTGCAGGGAAGGTCCGTGAAGAAGTTCGTCTTGGCTATGTAGCTCACCCAACTATTGAGATCTCCTTAAGGTAAAACCACCAAAGGCTTTATAATCGCAAATGTTTGCAGGGAGGGTCCGTGAAGAAGTTCGTCTTGGCTATGTAGCTCGCCCAACTATTCAGATCTCCTTAAAGTAAAACCACCAAAGCCTTTATAATCACCACTGTTTTCAGAGTGGGTCTGTGAAGAAGACAGTTTTGGCTCTGTTACTTGCCCAACAATTCAGATTTTCCTAAAGTAAAACCTAAAAATCCTTCATAATCGCCATGTTTGCAGGGAAGGTCCGTGAAGAAGTTCGTCTTGGCTATGTAGCTCATCCAACTATTGAGATCTCCTTAAGGTAAAACCACCAAAGCCTTTATAATCGCGAATGTTTGCAGGGAGGGTCCGTGAAGAAGACCGTCTTGGCTCTGTAACTTGCCCAACTATTCAGATCTCCTTAAAGTAAAACCACCAAAGCCTTTATAATCACCATGTTTGCAGAGAGGGTCTGTGAAGAAGACCGTCTTGGCTCTGTAACTTGCCCAACTATTCAGATCTCCTTAAAGTAAAACCACCAAAGCCTTTATAATCGCGAATGTTTGCAGGGAAGATCCGTGAAGAAGACCGTCTTGGCTCTGTAACTTGCCCAACTATTTAGATCTCCTTAAAGTAAAACCACCAAAGCCTTTATAATCGCCAATGTTTGCAGAGAGGGTCCGTGAAGAAGACCGTCTTGGCTCTGTAACTTGCCCAAATATTCAGATCTCCTTAAAGTAAAACCACCAAAGCCTTTATAATCACCATGTCTGCAGGGAAGGTCCGTGAAGATGTTCGTCTTGGCTATGTAGCTCACCCAACTATTGAGATCTCCTTAAAGTAAAACCACCAAAGCCTTTATAATCGCCAATGTTTGCATAGAGGGTCCGTGAAGAAGACCGTCTTGGCTCTGTAACTTGCCCAAATATTCAGATCTTCTTAAAGTAAAACCACCAAAGCCTTTATAATCGCCAATGTTTGCAGGGAAGGTCCGTGAAGAAGTTCGTCTTGGCTATGTAGCTCACCCAACTATTGAGATCTCCTTAAGGTAAAACCACCAAAGCCTTTATAATCGCCAATGTTTGCAGAGAAGTTCCGTGAAGAAGTTCATCTTGGCTATGTAGGTCACCCAACTATTGAGATCTCGTTAAGGTAAAACCACCAAAGCATTTATAATCGCAAATGTTTACAGGGAAGGACCGTGAAGAAGTTCGTCTTGGCTCTGTAACTTGCCCAAATATTCAGATCTCCTTAAAGTAAAACCACCAAAGCTTTATAATCGCAAATGTTTGCAGAGAGGTTCCGTGAAGAAGACCGTCTTGGCTCTGTAACTTGCCCAACTATTCAGATCTCCTTAAAGTAAAACCACCAAAGCCTTTATAATCACCATGTTTGCAGGGAAGATCCGTGAAGAAGACCGTCTTGGCTCTGTAACTTGCCCAACTATTTAGATCTCCTTAAAGTAAAACCACCAAAGCCTTTATAATCGCCAATGTTTGCAGAGATGGTCCGTGAAGAAGACCGTCTTGGCTCTGTAACTTGCCCAAATATTCAGATCTAATTAAAGTAAAAACACCAAAGCCTTTATAATCGCCAATGTTTGCAGAGATGGTCCGTGAAGAAGACCGTCTTGGCTCTGTAACGTGACCAAATATTCAGATCTCCTTAAAGTAAAACCACCAAAGCCTTTATAATCGCCAATGTTTGCAGGGAAGGTCCGTGAAGAAGTTTGTCTTGGCTATGTAGCTCACCCAACTATTGAGATCTCCTTAAAGTAAAACCACCAAAGCCTTTATAATCGCAAATGTTTGCAGGGAGGGTCCGTGAAGAAGACCGTCTTGGCTCTGTAACTTGCCCAACTATTCAGATCTCCTTAAAGTAAAACCACCCAAGCCTTTATAATCACCATGTTTGCACTGAAGATCCGTGAAGAAGACCGTCTTGGCTCTGTAACTTGCCCAACTATTTAGATCTCCTTAAAGTAAAACCACCAAAGCCTTTATAATCCCCAATGTTTGCAGAGAGGGTCCGTGAAGAAGACCGTCTTGGCTCTGTAACTTGCCCAAATATTCAGATCTCCTTAAAGTAAAACCACCAAAGCCTTTATAATCGCCAATGTTTGCAGAGAGGGTCCGTGAACAAGACCGTCTTGGCTCTGTAACTTGCCCAAATATTCAGATCTCCTTAAAGTAAAACCACCAAAGCCTTTATAATCGCCAATGTTTGCAGAGAAGGTCCGTGAAGAAGACCGTCTTGGCTCTGTAACTTGCCCAAATATTCAGATCTCCTTAAAGTAAAACCAACAAAGCCTTCATAATCGCCAATGTTTGCATAGAGGGTCCGTGAAGAAGACCGTCTTGGCTCTGTAACTTGCCCAAATATTCAGATCTCCTTAAAGTAAAACCACCAAAGCCTTTATAATCGCCAATGTTTGCAGAGATGGTCCGTGAAGAAGACCGTCTTGGCTCTGTAACTTGCCCAAATATTCAGATCTCCTTAAAGTATAAACACCGTAGCCTTTATAATCGCCAATGTTTGCAGGGAAGGTCCGTGAAGAAGTTCGTCTTGGCTATGCAGCTCACCCAACTATTGAGATCTCCTTAAAGTAAAACCACCAAAGGCTTTATAATCGCAAATGTTTGCAGGGAGGGTCCGTGAAGAAGTTCGTCTTGGCTCTGTAGCTCGCCCAACTATTCAGATCTCCTTAAAGTAAAACCACCAAAGCCTTTATAATCGCAAATGTTTGCAGAGAGGGTCCGTGAAGAAGACCGTCTTGGCTCTGTAACTTGCCCAACTATTCAGATCTCCTTAAAGTAAAACCACCAAAGCCTTTATAATCACCATGTTTGCAGGGAAGATCCGTGAGGAAGACCGTCTTGGCTCTGTAACTTGCCCAACTATTTAGATCTCCTTAAAGTAAAACCACCAAAGCCTTTATAATCGCCAATGTTTGCAGAGAGGGTCCGTGAAGAAGACCGTCTTGGCTATGTAGCTCACCCAACTATTGAGATCTCCTTAAAGTAAAACCACCAAAGTCTTTATAATCGCAAATGTTTGCAGAGAGGGTCCGTGAAGAAGACAGTCTTGGCTCTGTAACTTGCCCAAATATTCAGATCTCCTTAAAGTAAAACCCCCAAAGCCTTTATAATCGCCAATGTTTGCAGGGAAGGTCCGTGAAGATGTTCGTCTTGGCTATGTAGCTCACCCAACTATTGAGATCTCCTTAAAGTAAAACCACCAAAGCCTTTATAATCACCAATGTTTGCAGAGAGGGTCTGTGAAGAAGACAGTTTTGGCTCTGTTACTTGCCCAACTATTCAGATCTCCTTAAAGTAAAACCACCAAAGCATTTATAATCGCCAATGTTTGCAGGGAAGGTCCGTGAAGAAGTTCGTCTTGGCTCTGTAACTTGCCCAAATATTCAGATCTCCTTAAAGTAAAACCACCAAAGCCTTTATAATCGCCAATGTTTGCAGGGAAGGTCCGTGAAGAAGTTCGTCTTGGCTCTGTAACTTGCCCAAATATTCAGATCTCCTTAAAGTAAAACCACCAAAGCCTTTATAATCGCCAATGTTTGCAGGGAAGGTCCGTGAAGAAGTTCGTCTTGGCTATGTAGCTCACCCAACTATTGAGATCTCCTTAAAGTAAAACCACCAAAGCCTTTATAATCACCAATGTTTGCAGGGAAGGTCCGTGAAGAAGTTCGTCTTGGCTATGTAGCTCACCCAACTATTGAGATCTCCTTAAAGTAAAACCACCAAAGCCTTTATAATCAACAATGTTTGCAGAGAGGGTCCGTGAAGAAGACCGTCTTGGCTATGTAGCTCGCCCAACTATTCAGATCTCCTTAAAGTAAAACCACCAAAGCCTTTATAATCGCCAATGTTTGCAGGGAAGGTCCGTGAAGAAGTTCGTCTTGGCTATGTAGCTCACCCAACTATTCAGATCTCCTTAAAGTAAAACCACCAAAGCCTTTATAATCACCAATGTTTGCAGGGAAGGTCCGTGAAGAAGTTCGTCTTGGCTATGTAGCTCACCCAACTATTGAGATCTCCTTAAAGTAAAACCACCAAAGCCTTTATAATCGCCAATGTTTGCAGGGAAGGTCCGTGAAGAAGTTCGTCTTGGCTATGTAGCTCACCCAACTATTGAGATCTCCTTAAAGTAAAACCACCAAAGCCTTTATAATCGCCAATGTTTGCAGGGAAGGTCCGTGAAGAAGTTCGTCTTGGCTATGTAGCTCACCCAACTATTCAGATCTCCCTAAAGTAAAACCACCAAAGCCTTTATAATCGCCAATGTTTGCAGGGAAGGTCCGTGAAGAAGACCGTCTTGGCTATGTAGCTCGCCCAACTATTCAGATCTCCTTAAAGTAAAACCACCAAAGCCTTTATAATCGCCAATGTTTGCAGGGAGGGTCCGTGAAGAAGTTCGTCTTGGCTATGTAGCTCACCCAACTATTGAGATCTCCTTAAAGTAAAACCAATAAAAGCCTTTATAATCGCCAATGTTTGCAGGGAAGGTCCGTGAAGAAGTTCGTCTTGGCTATGTAGCTCACCCAACTATTCAAATCTCCTTAAAGTAAAACCACCAAAGCCTTTATAATCGCCAATGTTTGCAGGGAAGGTCCGTGAAGAAGTTCGTCTTGGCTATGTAGCTCACCCAACTATTGAGATCTCCTTAAAGTAAAACCACCAAAGCCTTTATAATCACCAATGTTTGCAGAGAGGGTCCGTGAAGAAGACCGTCTTGGCTATGTAGCTCGCCCAACTATTCAGATCTCCTTAAAGTAAAACCACCAAAGCCTTTATAATCGCCAATGTTTGCAGGGAAGGTCCGTGAAGAAGTTCGTCTTGGCTATGTAGCTCGCCCAACTATTCAGATCTCCTTAAAGTAAAACCACCAAAGCCTTTATAATCACCAATGTTTGCAGAGAGGGTCCGTGAAGAAGACCGTCTTGGCTATGTAGCTCACCCAACTATTCAGATCTCCTTAAAGTAAAACCACCAAAGCCTTTATAATCACCAATGTTTGCAGGGAAGGTCCGTGAAGAAGACCGTCTTGGCTATGTAGCTCACCCAACTATTCAGATCTCCTTAAAGTAAAACCACCAAAGCCTTTATAATCGCCAATGTTTGCAGGGAAGGTCCGTGAAGAAGACCGTCTTGGCTATGTAGCTCACCCAACTATTCAGATCTCCTTATAGTAAAACCACCTAAGCCTTTATAATCACCAATGTTTGCAGGGAAAGTCCGTGAAGAAGTTCGTCTTGGCTATGTAGCTCACCCAACTATTGAGATCTCCTTAAAGTAAAACCACCAAAGCCTTTATAATCACCAATGTTTGCAGGGAAGGTCCGTGAAGAAGTTCGTCTTGGCTATGTAGCTCACCCAACTATTGAGATCTCCTTAAGGTAAAACCACCAAAGCCTTTATAATCACCAATGTTTGTAGAGAGGGTCTGTGAAGAAGACAGTTTTGGCTCTGTTACTTGCCCAACAATTCAGATTTTCCTAAAGTAAAACCTAAAAATCCTTCATAATCGCCATGTTTGCAGGGAAGGTCCGTGAAGAAGTTCGTCTTGGCTATGTAGCTCACCCAACTATTGAGATCTCCTTAAGGTAAAACCACCAAAGGCTTTATAATCGCAAATGTTTGCAGGGAGGGTCCGTGAAGAAGTTCGTCTTGGCTATGTAGCTCGCCCAACTATTCAGATCTCCTTAAAGTAAAACCACCAAAGCCTTTATAATCGCGAATGTTTGCAGGGAGGGTCCGTGAAGAAGACCGTCTTGGCTATGTAGCTCGCCCAAATATTCAGATCTCCTTAAAGTAAAACCACCAAAGCCTTTATAATCACCAATGTTTGCAGAGAGGGTCTGTGAAGAAGACAGTTTTGGCTCTGTTACTTGTCCAACAATTCAGATTTTCCTAAAGTAAAACCTAAAAATCCTTCATAATCACCAATGTTTGCAGGGAAGGTCCGTGAAGAAGTTCGTCTTAGCTATGTAGCTCACCCAACTATTGAGATCTCCTTAAGGTAAAACCACCAATGGCTTTATAATCGCAAATGTTTGCAGATAGGGTCCGTGAAGAACACCGTCTTGGCTATGTAGCTCGCCCAACTATTCAGATCTCCTTAAAGTAAAACCACCAAAGCCTTTATAATCACCAATGTTTGCAGAGAGAGTCTGTGAAGAAGACAGTTTTGGCTCTGTTACTTGCCGAACAATTCAGATTTTCCTAAAGTAAAACCTAAAAATCCTTCATAATCGCCATGTTTGCAGGGAAGGTCCGGGAAGAAGTTCGTCTTGGCTATGTAGCTCACCCAACTATTGAGATCTCCTTAAGGTAAAACCACCAAAGGCTTTATAATCGCAAATGTTTGCAGGGAGGGTCCGTGAAGAAGTTCGTCTTGGCTATGTAGCTCACCCAACTATTGAGATCTCCTTAAGGTAAAACCACCAAAGGCTTTATAATCGCAAATGTTTGCAGGGAAGGTCCGTGAAGAAGTTCGTCTTGGCTATGAAGCTCACCCAACTATTGAGATCTCCTTAAGGTAAAACCACCAAAGGCTTTATAATCGCAAATGTTTGCAGGGAAGGTCCGTGAAGAAGTTCGTCTTGGCTATGTAGCTCACCCAACTATTGAGATCTCCTTAAAGTAATACCACCAAAGGCTTTATAATTGCAAATGTTTGCAAGGAAGGTCCGTGAAGAAGTTCGTCTTGGGTATATAGCTCACCCAACTATTGAGATCTCCTTAAGGTAAAACCACCAAAGGCTTTATAATCGCAAATGTTTGCAGGGAAGGTCCGTGAAGAAGACCGTCTTGGCTCTGTAACTTGCCCAAATATTCAGATCTCCTTAAAGTAAAACCACCAAAGCCTTTATAATCGCCAATGTTTGCAGAGAGGGTCCGTGAAGAAGACCGTCTTGGCTCTGTAACTTGCCCAAATATTCAGATCTCCTTAAGGTAAAACCACCAAAGCCTTTATAATCGCCAATGTTTGCCGAGATCGTCCGTGAAGAAGACCGTCTTGGCTCTGTAACTTGCCCAAATATTCAGATCTCCTTAAAGTAAAACCACCAAAGCCTTTATAATCGCCAATGTTTGCAGGGAAGGTCCGTGAAGAAGACCGTCTTGGCTCTGTAACTTGCCCAAATATTCAGATCTCCTTAAAGTAAAACCACCAAAGCCTTTATAATCGCCAATGTTTGCAGAGAGGGTCCGTGAAGAAGACCGTCTTGGCTCTGTAACTTGCCCAAATATTCAGATCTCCTTAAAGTAAAACCACCAAAGCCTTTATAATCGCCAATGTTTGCAGAGAGGGTCCGTGAAGAAGACCGTCTTGGCTCTGTAACTTGCCCAAATATTCAGATCTCCTTAAGGTAAAACCACCAAAGCCTTTATAATCGCCAATGTTTGCCGAGAGGGTCCGTGAAGAAGACCGTCTTGGCTGTGTAACTTGCCCAAATATTCAGATCTCCTTAAAGTAAAACCACCAAAGCCTTTATAATCGCCAATGTTTGCAGGGAAGGTCCGTGAAGAAGTTCGTCTTGGCTCTGTAACTTGCCCAAATATTCAGATCTCCTTAAAGTAAAACCACCAAAGCCTTTATAATCGCCAATGTTTGCATAGAGGGTCCGTGAAGAAGACCGTCTTGCCTCTGTAACTTGCCCAAATATTCAGATCTCCTTAAAGTAGAACCACCAAAGCCTTAATAATCGTTAATGTTTGCAGGGAAGGTCCGTGAAGAAGTTCGTCTTGGCTATGTAGCTCACCCAACTATTGAGATCTCCTTAAGGTAAAACCACCAAAGCCTTTATAATCGCCAATGTTTGCAGAGAGGGTCCTTGAAGAAGACCGTCTTGGCTCTGTAACTTGCCCAAATATTCAGTTCTCCTTAAAGTAAAACCACCAAAGCCTTTATAATCGCCAATGTTTGCAGGGAAGGTCCGTGAAGAAGTTCGTCTTGGCTCTGTAACTTGCCCAGATATTCAGATCTCCTTAAAGTAAAACCACCAAAGCCTTTATAATCACCATGTTTGCAGGGAAGATCCGTGAAGAAGACCGTCTTGGCACTGTAACTTGCCCAACTATTTAGATCTCCATAAAGTAAAACCACCAAAGCCTTCATAATCGCCAATGTTTGCATAGAGGGTCCGTGAAGAAGACCGTCTTGGCTCTGTAACTTGCCCAAATATTCAGATCTCCTTAAAGTAAAACCACCAAAGCCTTTATAATCGCCAATGTTTGCAGAGATGGTCCGTGAAGAAGACCGTCTTGGCTCTGTAACTTGCCCAAATATTCAGATCTCCTTAAAGTAAAACCACCAAAGCCTTTATAATCGCCAATGTTTGCAGGGAAGGTCCGTGAAGAAGTTCGTCTTGGCTATGTAGCTCACCCAACTATTGAGATCTCCTTAAGGTAAAACCACCAAAGCCTTTATAATCACCAATGTTTGAAGATAGGGTCTGTGAAGAAGACAGTTTTGGCTCTGTTACTTGCCCAACAATTCAGAATTTCCTAAAGTAAAACCTAAAAATCCTTCATAATCGCCATGTTTGCAGGGAAGGTCCGTGAAGAAGTTCGTCTTGGCTACGTAGCTCACCCAACTATTGAGATCTCCTTAAAGTAAAACCACCAAAGGCTTTATAATCGCAAATGTTTGCAGAGAGGGTCCGTGAAGAAGACCGTCTTGGCTCTGTAACTTGCCCAGCTATTCAGATCTCCTTAAAGTAAAACCACCAAAGCCTTTATAATCACCATGTTTGCAGGGAAGATCCGTGAGGAAGACCGTCTTGGCTCTGTAACTTGCCCAACTATTTAGATCTCCTTAAAGTAAAACCACCAAAGCCTTTATAATCGCCAATGTTTGCAGAGAGGGTCCGTGAAGAAGACCGTCTTGGCTATGTAGCTCACCCAACTATTGAGATCTCCTTAAAGTAAAACCACCAAAGCCTTTATAATCGCCAATGTTTGCAGGGAAGGTCCGTGAAGAAGTTCGTCTTGGCTATGTAGCTCACCCAACTATTGAGATCTCCTTAAAGTAAAACCACCAAAGTCTTTATAATCGCAAATGTTTGCAGAGAGGGTCCGTGAAGAAGACAGTCTTGGTTCTGTAACTTGCCCAAATATTCAGATCTCCTTAAAGTAAAACCACCAAAGCCTTTATAATCGCCAATGTTTGCAGGGAAGGTCCGTGAAGATGTTCGTCTTGGCTATGTAGCTCACCCAACTATTGAGATCTCCTTAAAGTAAAACCACCAAAGCCTTTATAATCACCGATGTTTGCAGAGAGGGTCTGTGAAGAAGACAGTTTTGGCTCTGTTACTTGCCCAACTATTCAGATCTCCTTAAAGTAAAACCACCAAAGCCTTTATAATCGCCAATGTTTGCAGGGAAGGTCCGTGAAGAAGTTCGTCTTGGCTCTGTAACTTGCCCAAATATTCAGATCTCCTTAAAGTAAAACCACCAAAGCCTTTATAATCGCCAATGTTTGTAGGGAAGGTCCGTGAAGAAGTTCGTCTTGGCTCTGTAACTTGCCCAAATATTCAGATCTCCTTAAAGTAAAACCACCAAAGCCTTTATAACCGCCAATGTTTGCAGGGAAGGTCCGTGAGGAAGACCGTCTTGGCTCTGTAACTTGCCCAACTATTCAGATCTCCTTAAAGTAAAACCACCAAAGCCTTTATAATCACCAATGTTTGCAGAGAGGGTCTGTGAAGAAGACAGTTTTGGCTCTGTTACTTGCCCAACAATACAGATTTTCCTAAAGTAAAACCTAAAAATCCTTCATAATCGCCTATGTTTGCAGAGAGGGTCTGTGAAGAAGACAGTTTTGGCTCTGTTACTTGCCCAAATATTCAGATCTCCTTAAGGTAAAACCACCAAAGCTTTTATAATCACCAATGTTTGCAGAGAGGGTCTGTGAAGAAGACAGTTTTGGCTCTGTTACTTGCCCAACTATTCAGATCTCCTTAAAGTAAAACCACCAAAGCCTTTATAATCGCCAATGTTTGCAGGGAAGGTCCGTGAAGAAGTTCGTCTTGGCTCTGTAACTTGCCCAAATATTCAGATCTCCTTAAAGTAAAACCACCAAAGCCTTCATAACCGCCAATGTTTGCAGGGAAGGTCCGTGAGGAAGACCGTCTTGGCTCTGTAACTTGCCCAACTATTCAGATCTCCTTAAAGTAAAACCACCAAAGCCTTTATAATCACCAATGTTTGCAGAGAGGGTCTCTGAAGAAGACAGTTTTGGCTCTGTTACTTGCCCAACAATTCAGATTTTCCTAAAGTAAAACCTAAAAATCCTTCATAATCGCCAATGTTTGCAGAGAGGGTCCGTGAAGAAGACCGTCTTGGCTCTGTATCTTGCCCAAATATTCAGATCTCCTTAAGGTGAAACCACCAAAGCCTTTATAATCGCCAATGTTTGCAGAGAGGGTCCGTGAAGAAGACCGTCTTGGCTCTGTAACTTGCCCAAATATTCAGATCTCCTTAAAGTAAAACCACCAAAGCCTTTATAATCGCCAATTTTGCAGGGAAGGTCCGTGAAGAAGTTCGTCTTGGCTCTGTATCTTGCCCAAATATTCAGATCTCCTTAAAGTAAAACCACCAAAGCCTTTATAATCGCCAATGTTTGCAGGGAAGGTCCGTGAAGAAGTTCGTCTTGGCTCTGTAACTTGCCCAAATATTCAGATCTCCTTAAAGTAAAACCACCAAAGCCTTTATAATCGCCAATGTTTGCATAGAGGGTCCGAGAAGAAGACCGTCTTGGCTCTGTAACTTGCCCAAATATTCAGATCTCCTTAAAGTAAAACCACCAAAGCCTTTATAATCGCCAATGTTTGCAGGGAAGGTCCGTGAAGAAGTTCGTCTTGGCTATGTAGCTCGCCCAACTATTCAGATCTCCTTAAAGTAAAACCACCAAAGCCTTTATAATCACCAATGTTTGCAGAGTGGGTCTGTGAAGAAGACAGTTTTGGCTCTGTTACTTGCCCTACAATTCAGATTTTCCTAAAGTAAAACCTAAAAATCCTTCATAATCGCCATGTTTGCAGGGAAGGTCCGTGAAGAAGTTCGTCTTGGCTATGTAGCTCATCCAACTATTGAGATCTCCTTAAGGTAAAACCACCAAAGGCTGTATAATAGCATATGTTTGCAGGGAGGATCCGTGAAGAAGTTCGTCTTGGCTATGTAGCTCGCCCAACTATTCAGATCTCCTTAAAGTAAAACCACCAAAGCCTTTATAATCGCGAATGTTTGCAGGGAGGGTCCGTGAAGAAGACCGTCTTGGCTCTGTAACTTGCCCAACTATTTAGATCTCCTTAAAGTAAAACCACCAAAGCCTTTATAATCGCCAATGTTTGCAGAGAGGGTCCGTGAAGAAGACCGTCTTGGCTCTGTAACTTGCCCAAATATTCAGATCTCCTTAAAGTAAAACCACCAAAGCCTTTATAATCGCCAATGTTTGCAGGGAAGGTCCGTGAAGAAGTTCGTCTTGGCTCTGTAACTTGCCCAGATATTCAGATCTCCTTAAAGTAAAACCACCAAAGCCTTTATAATCACCATGTTTGCAGGAAAGATCCGTGAAGAAGACCGTCTTGGCACTGTAACTTGCCCAACTAATTAGATCTCCATAAAGTAAAACCACCAAAGCCTTCATAATCGCCAATGTTTGCATAGAGGGTCCGTGAAGAAGACCGTCTTGGCTCTGTAACTTGCCCAAATATTCAGATCTCCTTAAAGTAAAACCACCAAAGCCTTTATAATCGCCAATGTTTGCAGAGATGGTCCGTGAAGAAGACCGTCTTGGCTCTGTAACTTGCCCAAATATTCAGATCTCCTTAAAGTAAAACCACCAAAGCCTTTATAATCGCCAATGTTTGCAGGGAAGGTCCGTGAAGAAGTTCGTCTTGGCTATGTAGCTCACCCAACTATTGAGATCTCCTTAAGGTAAAACCACCAAAGCCTTTATAATCACCAATGTTTGAAGATAGGGTCTGTGAAGAAGACAGTTTTGGCTCTGTTACTTGCCCAACAATTCAGATTTTCCTAAAGTAAAGCCTAAAAATCCTTCATAATCGCCATGTTTGCAGGGAAGGTCCGTGAAGAAGTTCGTCTTGGCTATGTAGCTCACCCAACTATTGAGATCTCCTTAAAGTAAAACCACCAAAGGCTTTATAATCGCAAATGTTTGCAGGGAGGGTCCGTGAAGAAGTTCGTCTTGGCTATGTAGCTCGCCCAACTATTCAGATCTCCTTAAAGTAAAACCACCAAAGCCTTTATAATCGCAAATGTTTGCAGAGAGGGTCCGTGAAGAAGACCGTCTTGGCTCTGTAACTTGCCCAACTATTCAGATCTCCTTAAAGTAAAACCACCAAAGCCATTATAATCACCATGTTTGCAGGGAAGATCCGTGAGGAAGACCGTCTTGGCTCTGTAACTTGCCCAACTATTTAGATCTCCTTAAAGTAAAAACCACCAAAGCCTTTATAATCGCCAATGTTTGCAGAGAGGGTCCGTGAAGAAGACCGTCTTGGCTATGTAGCTCACCCAACTATTGAGATCTCCTTAAAGTAAAACCACCAAAGTCTTTATAATCGCAAATGTTTGCAGAGAGGGTCCGTGAAGAAGACAGTCTTGGCTCTGTAACTTGCCCAAATATTCAGATCTCCTTAAAGTAAAACCACCAAAGCCTTTATAATCGCCAATGTTTGCAGGGAAGGTCCGTGAAGATGTTCGTCTTGGCTATGTAGCTCACCCAACTATTGAGATCTCCTTAAAGTAAAACCACCAAAGCCTTTATAATCACCGATGTTTGCAGAGAGGGTCTGTGAAGAAGACAGTTTTGGCTCTGTTACTTGCCCAACTATTCAGATCTCCTTAAAGTAAAACCACCAAAGCCTTTATAATCGCCAATGTTTGCAGGGAAGGTCCGTGAAGAAGTTCGTCTTGGCTCTGTAACTTGCCCAAATATTCAGATCTCCTTAAAGTAAAACCACCAAAGCCTTTATAATCGCCAATGTTTGCAGGGAAGGTCCGTGAAGAAGTTCGTCTTGGCTCTGTAACTTGCCCAAATATTCAGATCTCCTTAAAGTAAAACCACCAAAGCCTTTATAACCGCCAATGTTTGCAGGGAAGGTCCGTGAGGAAGACCGTCTTGGCTCTGTAACTTGCCCAACTATTCAGATCTCCTTAAAGTAAAACCACCAAAGCCTTTATAATCACCAATGTTTGCAGAGAGTGTCTGTGAAGAAGACAGTTTTGGCTCTGTTACTTGCCCAACAATACAGATTTTCCTAAAGTAAAACCTAAAAATCCTTCATAATCGCCTATGTTTGCAGAGAGGGTCTGTGAAGAAGACAGTTTTGGCTCTGTTACTTGCCCAAATATTCAGATCTCCTTAAGGTAAAACCACCAAAGCTTTTATAATCACCAATGTTTGCAGAGAGGGTCTGTGAAGAAGACAGTTTTGGCTCTGTTACTTGCCCAACAATTCAGATTTTCCTAAAGTAAAACCTAAAAATCCTTCATAATCGCCAATGTTTGCGGAGAGGGTCCGTGAAGAAGACCGTCTTGGCTCTGTATCTTGCCCAAATATTCAGATCTCCTTAAGGTGAAACCACCAAAGCCTTTATAATCGCCAATGTTTGCAGAGAGGGTCCGTGAAGAAGACCGTCTTGGCTCTGTAACTTGCCCAAATATTCAGATCTCCTTAAAGTAAAACCACCAAAGCCTTTATAATCGCCAATGTTTGCAGGGAAGGTCCGTGAAGAAGTTCGTCTTGGCTCTGTATCTTGCCCAAATATTCAGATCTCCTTAAAGTAAAACCACCAAAGCCTTTATAATCGCCAATGTTTGCAGGGAAGGTCCGTGAAGAAGTTCGTCTTGGCTCTGTAACTTGCCCAAATATTCAGATCTCCTTAAAGTAAAACCACCAAAGCCTTTATAATCGCCAATGTTTGCATAGAGGGTCCGTGAAGAAGACCGTCTTGGCTCTGTAACTTGCCCAAATATTCAGATCTCCTTAAAGTAAAACCACCAAAGCCTTTATAATCGCCAATGTTTGCAGGGAAGGTCCGTGAAGAAGTTCGTCTTGGCTATGTAGCTCACCCAACTATTGAGATCTCCTTAAGGTAAAACCACCAAAGCCTTTATAATCGCAAATGTTTGCAGGGAGGGTCCGTGAAGAAGTTCGTCTTGGCTATGTAGCTCGCCCAACTATTCAGATCTCCTTAAAGTAAAACCACCAAAGCCTTTATAATCACCAATGTTTGCAGAGTGGGTCTGTGAAGAAGACAGTTTTGGCTCTGTTACTTGCCCTACAATTCAGATTTTCCTAAAGTAAAACCTAAAAATCCTTCATAATCGATATGTTTGCAGGGAAGGTCCGTGAAGAAGTTCGTCTTGGCTATGTAGCTCATCCAACTATTGAGATCTCCTTAAGGTAAAACCACCAAAGGCTTTATAATAGCATATGTTTGCAGGGAGGATCCGTGAAGAAGTTCGTCTTGGCTATGTAGCTCGCCCAACTATTCAGATCTCCATAAAGTAAAACCACCAAAGCCTTTATAATCGCGAATGTTTGCAGGGAGGGTCCGTGAAGAAGACCGTCTTGGCTCTGTAACTTGCCCAACTATTTAGATCTCCTTAAAGTAAAACCACCAAAGCCTTTATAATCGCCAATGTTTGCAGAGAGGGTCCGTGAAGAAGACCGTCTTGGCTCTGTAACTTGCCCAAATATTCAGATCTCCTTAAAGTAAAACCTCCAAAGAATTTATAATCGCCAATGTTTGCAGAGAGGGTCCGTGAAGAAGACCGTCTTGGCTCTGTAACTTGCCCAAATATTCAGATCTCCTTAAAGTAAAACCACCAAAGCCTATATAACCGCCAATGTTTGCAGGGAAGGTCCGTGAAGAAGTTCGTTTTGGCTATGTAGCTCACCCAACTATTGAGATCTCCTTAAAGTAAAACCACCAAAGCCTTTATAATCACCAATGTTTGCAGAGAGGGTCTGTGAAGAAGACAGTTTTGGCTCTGTTACTTGCCCAACAATTCAGATTTTCCTAAAGTAAAACCTAAAAATCCTTCATAATCGCCAATGTTTGCAGAGAGGGTCCGTGAAGAAGACCGTCTTTGCTCTGTAACTTGCCCAAATATTCAGATCTCCTTAAAGTAAAACCACCAAAGCCTTTATAATCGCCAATGTTTGCAGAGAGGGTCCGTGAAGAAGACCGTCTTGGCTCTGTAACTTGCCCAAATATTCAGATCTCCTTAAAGTAAAACCACCAAAGCCTTTATAATCGCCAATGTTTGCAGAGAGGGTCCGTGAAGAAGACCGTCTTGGCTCTGTAACTTGCCCAAATATTCAGATCTCCTTAAGGTAAAACCACCAAAGCCTTTATAATCGCTAATGTTTGCCGAGAGGGTCCGTGAAGAAGACCGTCTTGGCTCTGTAACTTGCCCAAATATTCAGATCTCCTTAAAGTAAAACCACCAAAGCCTTTATAATCGCCAATGTTTGCAGGGAAGGTCCGTGAAGAAGTTCGTTTTGGCTCTGTAACTTGCCCAAATATTCAGATCTCCTTAAAGTAAAACCACCAAAGCCTTTATAATCGCCAATGTTTGCAGGGAAGGTCCGTGAAGAAGTTCGTCTTGGCTCTGTAACTTGCCCAAATATTCAGATCTCCTTAAAGTAAAACCACCAAAGCCTTTATAATCGCCAATGTTTGCATAGAGGGTTTGTGAAGAAGACCGTCTTGGCTCTGTAACTTGCCCAAATATTCAGATCTCCTTAAAGTAAAACCACCAAAGCCTTAATAATCGCCAATGTTTGCAGGGAAGGTCCGTGAAGAAGTTCGTCTTGGCTATGTAGCTCACCCAACTATTGAGATCTCCTTAAGGTAAAACCACCAAAGCCTTTATAATCGCCAATGTTTGCAGAGAGGGTCCTTGAAGAAGACCGTCTTGGCTCTGTAACTTGCCCAAATATTCAGATCTCCTTAAAGTAAAACCACCAAAGCCTTTATAATCGCCAATGTTTGCAGGGAAGGTCCGTGAAGAAGTTCGTCTTGGCTCTGTAACTTGCCCAGATATTCAGATCTCCTTAAAGTAAAACCACCAAAGCCTTTATAATCGCAAATGTTTGCAGAGAGGTTCCGTGAAGAAGACCGTCTTGGCTCTGTAACTTGCCCAACTATTCAGATCTCCTTAAAGTAAAACCACCAAAGCCTTTATAATCACCATGTTTGCAGGGAAGATCCGTGAAGAAGACCGTCTTGGCACTGTAACTTGCCCAACTATTTAGATCTCCATAAAGTAAAACCACCAAAGCCTTCATAATCGCCAATGTTTGCATAGAGGGTCCGTGAAGAAGACCGTCTTGGCTCTGTAACTTGCCCAAATATTCACATCTCCTTAAAGTAAAACCACCAAAGCCTTTATAATCGCCAATGTTTGCAGGGAAGGTCCGTGAAGAAGTTCGTCTTGGCTATGTAGCTCACCCAACTATTGAGATCTCCTTAAGGTAAAACCACCAAAGCCTTTATAATCGCCAATGTTTGAAGATAGGGTCTGTGAAGAAGACAGTTTTGGCTCTGTTACTTGCCCAACAATTCAGATTTTCCTAAAGTAAAACCTAAAAATCCTACATAATCGCCATGTTTGCAGGGAAGGTCCGTGAAGAAGTTCGTCTTGGCTATGTAGCTCACCCAACTATTGAGATCTCCTTAAAGTAAAACCACCAAAGCCTTTATAATCGCAAATGTTTGCAGAGAGGGTCCGTGAAGAAGACCGTCTTGGCTCTGTAACTTGCCCAACTATTCAGATCTCCTTAAAGTAAAACCACCAAAGCCTGTATAATCACCATGTTTGCAGGGAAGATCCGTGAGGAAGACCGTCTTGGCTCTGTAACTTGCCCAACTATTTAGATCTCCTTAAAGTAAAACCACCAAAGCCTTTATAATCGCCAATGTTTGCAGAGAGGGTCCTTGAAGAAGACCGTCTTGGCTATGTAGCTCACCCAACTATTGAGATCTCCTTAAAGTAAAACCACCAAAGTCTTTATAATCGCAAATGTTTGCAGAGAGGGTCCGTGAAGAAGACAGTCTTGGCTCTGTAACTTGCCCAAATATTCAGATCTCCTTAAAGTAAAACCACCAAAGCCTTTATAATCGCAAATGTTTGCAGGGAGGGTCCGTGAAGAAGTTCGTCTTGGCTATGTAGCTCGCCCAACTATTCAGATCTCCTTAAAGTAAAACCACCAAAGCCTTTATAATCGCAAATGTTTGCAGAGAGGGTCCGTGAAGAAGACCGTCTTGGCTCTGTAACTTGCCCAACTATTCAGATCTCCTTAAAGTAAAACCACCAAAGCCTTTATAATCACCATGTTTGCAGGGAAGATCCGTGAGGAAGACCGTCTTGGCTCTGTAACTTGCCCAACTATTTAGATCTCCTTAAAGTAAAACCACCAAAGCCTTTATAATCGCCAATGTTTGCAGAGAGGGTCCGTGAAGAAGACCGTCTTGGCTATGTAGCCCACCCAACTATTGAGATCTCCTTAAAGTAAAACCACCAAAGTCTTTATAATCGCAAATGTTTGCAGAGAGGGTCCGTGAAGAAGACAGTCTTGGCTCTGTAACTTGCCCAAATATTCAGATCTCCTTAAAGTAAAACCACCAAAGCCTTTATAATCGCCAATGTTTGCAGGGAAGGTCCGTGAAGATGTTCGTCTTGGCTATGTAGCTCACCCAACTATTGAGATCTCCTTAAAGTAAAACCACCAAAGCCTTTATAATCACCAATGTTTGCAGAGAGGGTCTGTGAAGAAGAAAGTTTTGGCTCTGTTACTTGCCCAACTATTCAGATCTCCTTAAAGTAAAACCACCAAAGCCTTTATAATCGCCAATGTTTGCAGGGAAGGTCCGTGAAGAAGTTCGTCTTGGCTCTGTAACTTGCCCAAATATTCAGATCTCCTTAAAGTAAAACCACCAAAGCCTTTATAATCGCCAATGTTTGCAGGGAAGGTCCGTGAAGAAGTTCGTCTTGGCTCTGTAACTTGCCCAAATATTCAGATCTCCTTAAAGTAAAACCACCAAAGCCTTTATAACCGCCAATGTTTGCAGGGAAGGTCCGTGAGGAAGACCGTCTTGGCTCTGTAACTTGCCCAACTATTCAGATCTCCTTAAAGTAAAACCACCAAAGCCTTTATAATCACCTATGTTTGCAGAGAGGGTCTGTGAAGAAGACAGTTTTGGCTCTGTTACTTGCCCAACAATACAGATTTTCCTAAAGTAAAACCTAAAAATCCTTCATAATCGCCAATGTTTGCAGAGAGGGTCTGTGAAGAAGACAGTTTTGGCTCTGTTACTTGCCCAAATATTCAGATCTCCTTAAGGTAAAACCACCAAAGCCTTTATAATCACCAATGTTTGCAGAGAGGGTCTGTGAAGAAGACAGTTTTGGCTCTGTTACTTGCCCAACTATTCAGATCTCCTTAAAGTAAAACCACCAAAGCCTTTATAATCGCCAATGTTTGCAGGGAAGGTCCGTGAAGAAGTTCGTCTTGGCTCTGTAACTTGCCCAAATATTCAGATCTCCTTAAAGTAAAACCACCAAAGCCTTCATAACCGCCAATGTTTGCAGGGAAGTTCCGTGAGGAAGACCGTCTTGGCTCTGTAACTTGCCCAACTATTCAGATCTCCTTAAAGTAAAACCAGAAAGCCTTTATAATCACCAATGTTTGCAGAGAGGGTCTCTGAAGAAGACAGTTTTGGCTCTGTTACTTGCCCAACAATTCAGATTTTCCTAAAGTAAAACCTAAAAATCCTTCATAATCGCCAATGTTTGCAGAGAGGGTCCGTGAAGAAGACCGTCTTGGCTCTGTAACTTGCCCAAATATTCAGATCTCCTTAAGGTGAAACCACCAAAGCCTTTATAATCGCCAATGTTTGCAGAGAGGGTCCGTGAAGAAGACCGTCTTGGCTCTGTAACTTGCCCAAATATTCAGATCTCCTTAAAGTAAAACCACCAAAGCCTTTATAATCGCCAATGTTTGCAGGGAAGGTCCGTGAAGAAGTTCGTCTTGGCTCTGTAACTTGCCCAAATATTCAGATCTCCTTAAAGTAAAACCACCAAAGCCTTTATAATCGCCAATGTTTGCAGGGAAGGTCCGTGAAGAAGTTCGTCTTGGCTCTGTAACTTGCCCAAATATTCAGATCTCCTTAAAGTAAAACCACCAAAGCCTTTATAATCGCCAATGTTTGCATAGAGGGTCCGTGAAGAAGACCGTCTTGGCTCTGTAACTTGCCCAAATATTCAGATCTCCTTAAAGTAAAACCACCAAAGCCTTTATAATCGCCAATGTTTGCAGGGAAGGTCCGTGAAGAAGTTCGTCTTGGCTATGTAGCTCACCCAACTGTTGAGATCTCCTTAAGGTAAAACCACCAAAGCCTTTATAATCGCCAATGTTTGCAGAGAAGGTCCGTGAAGACGTTCGTCTTGGCTATGTAGCTCACCCAACTATTGAGATCTCGTTAAGGTAAAACCACCAAAGCCTTTATAATCGCAAATGTTTACAGGGAAGGTCCGTGAAGAAGTTCGTCTTGGCTCTGTAACTTGCCTAAATATTCAGATCTCCTTAAAGTAAAACCACCAAAGCCTTTATAATCGCAAATGTTTGCAGAGAGGTTCCGTGAAGAAGACCGTCTTGGCTCTGTAACTTGCCCAACTATTCAGATCTCCTTAAAGTAAAACCACCAAAGCCTTTATAATCGCCAATGTTTGCAGGGAAGGTCCGTGAAGAAGTTCGTCTTGGCTATGTAGCTCACCCAACTATTGAGATCTCGTTAAGGTAAAACCACCAAAGCCTTTATAATCGCAAATGTTTACAGGGAAGGTCCGTGAAGAAGTTCGTCTTGGCTCTGTAACTTGTCCAAATATTCAGATCTCCTTAAAGTAAAACCACCAAAGCCTTTATAATCGCAAATGTTTGCAGAGAGGTTCCGTGAAGAAGACCGTCTTGGCTCTGTAAATTGCCCAACTATTTAGATCTCCTTAAAGTAAAACCACCAAAGCCTTTATAATCGCCAATGTTTGCAGAGAGGGTCTGTGAAGAAGACAGTTTTGGCTCTGTTACTTGCCCAACAATTCAGATTTTCCTAAAGTAAAACCTAAAAATCCTTCATAATCGCCAATGTTTACAGAGAGGGTCCGTGAAGAAGACCGTCTTGGCTCTGTAACTTGCCCAAATTTTCAGATCTCCTTAAAGTAAAACCACCAAAGCCTTTATAATCGCCAATGTTTGCAGAGATGGTCCGTGAAGAAGACCGTCTTGGCTCTGTAACGTGACCAAATATTCAGATCTCCTTAAAGTAAAACCACCAAAGCCTTTATAATCGCCCATGTTTGCAGGGAAGGTCCGTGAAGAAGTTTGTCTTGGCTATGTAGCTCACCCAACTATTGAGATCTCCTTAAGGTAAAACCACCAAAGGCTTTATAATCGCAAATGTTTGCAGGGAGGGTCCGTGAAGAAGTTCGTCTTGGCTATGTAGCTCGCCCAACTATTCAGATCTCCTTAAAGTAAAACCACCAAAGCCGTTATAATCGCAAATGTTTGCAGAGAGGGTCCGTGAAGAAGACCGTCTTGGCTCTGTAACTTGCCCAAATATTCAGATCTCCTTAAAGTAAAACCACCAAAGCCTTTATAATCGCCAATGTTTGCAGAGAGGGTCCTTGAAGAAGACCGTCTTGGCTCTGTAACTTGCCCAAATATTCAGATCTCCTTAAAGTAAAACCACCAAAGCCTTTATAATCGCCAATGTTTGCAGGGAAGGTCCGTGAAGAAGTTCGTCTTGGCTCTGTAACTTGCCCAGATATTCAGATCTCCTTAAAGTAAAACCACCAAAGCCTTTATAATCGCAAATGTTTGCAGAGAGGTTCCGTGAAGAAGACCGTCTTGGCTCTGTAACTTGCCCAACTAATCAGATCTCCTTAAAGTAAAACCACCAAAGCCTTTATAATCACCATGTTTGCAGGGAAGATCCGTGAAGAAGACCGTCTTGGCTCTGTAACTTGCCCAACTATTTAGATCTCCATAAAGTAAAACCACCAAAGCCTTTATAATCGCCAATGTTTGCAGAGAGGGTCCGTGAAGAAGACCGTCTTGGCTCTGTAACTTGCCCAAATATTCAGATCTCCTTAAAGTAAAACCACCAAAGCCTTTATAATCGCCAATGTTTGCAGAGAGGGTCCGTGAAGAAGACCGTCTTGGCTCTGTAACTTGCCCAAATATTCAGATCTCCTTAAAGTAAAACCACCAAAGCCTTTATAATCGCCAATGTTTGCAGAGAGGGTCCGTGAAGAAGACCGTCTTGGCTCTGTAACTTGCCCAAATATTCAGATCTCCTTAAAGTAAAACCACCAAAGCCTTTATAATCGCCAATGTTTCAGAGAGGGTCCTTGAAGAAGACCGTCTTGGCTCTGTAACTTGCCCAAATATTCAGATCTCCTTAAAGTAAAACCACCAAAGCCTTTATAATCGCCAATGTTTGCAGGGAAGGTCCGTGAAGAAGTTCGTCTTGGCTCTGTAACTTGCCCAGATATTCAGATCTCCTTAAAGTAAAACCACCAAAGCCTTTATAATCGCAAATGTTTGCAGAGAGGTTCCGTGAAGAAGACCGTCTTGGCTCTGTAACTTGCCCAACTATTCAGATCTCCTTAAAGTAAAACCACCAAAGCCTTTATAATCACCATGTTTGCAGGGAAGATCCGTGAAGAAGACCGTCTTGGCTCTGTAACTTGCCCAACTATTTAGATCTCCATAAAGTAAAACCACCAAAGCCTTCATAATCGCCAATGTTTGCATAGAGGGTCCGTGAAGAAGACCGTCTTGGCTCTGTAACTTGCCCAAATATTCAGATCTCCTTAAAGTATAACCACCATAGCCTTTATAATCGCCAATGTTTGCAGGGAAGGTCCGTGAAGAAGTTCGTCTTGGCTATGTAGCTCACCCAACTATTGAGATCTCCTTAAGGTAAAACCACCAAAGCCTTTATAATCACCAATGTTTGAAGATAGGGTCTGTGAAGAAGACAGTTTTGGCTCTGTTACTTGCCCAACAATTCAGATTTTCCTAAAGTAAAACCTAAAAATCCTTCATAATCGCCATGTTTGCAGGGAAGGTCCGTGAAGAAGTTCGTCTTGGCTATGTAGCTCACCAAACTATTGAGATCTCCTTAAAGTAAAACCACCAAAGGCTTTATAATCGCCAATGTTTGCAGGGAAGGTCCGTGAAGAAGTTCGTCTTGGCTCTGTAACTTGCCCAAATATTCAGATCTCCTTAAAGTAAAACCACCAAAGCCTTTATAACCGCCAATGTTTGCAGGGAAGGTCCGTGAGGAAGACCGTCTTGGCTCTGTAACTTGCCCAACTATTCAGATCTCCTTAAAGTAAAACCACCAAAGCCTTTATAATCACCAATGTTTACAGAGAGTGTCTGTGAAGAAGACAGTTTTGGCTCTGTTACTTGCCCAACAATACAGATTTTCCTAAAGAAAAACCTAAAAATCCTTCATAATCGCCTAAGTTTGCAGAGAGGGTCTGTGAAGAAGACAGTTTTGGCTCTGTTACTTGCCCAAATATTCAGATCTCCTTAAGGTAAAACCACCAAAGCTTTTATAATCACCAATGTTTGCAGAGAGGGTCTGTGAAGAAGACAGTTTTGGCTCTGTTACTTGCCCAACTATTCAGATCTCCTTAAAGTAAAACCACCAAAGCCTTTATAATCGCCAATGTTTGCAAGGAAGGTCCGTGAAGAAGTTCGTCTTGGCTCTGTAACTTGCCCAAATATTCAGATCTCCTTAAAGTAAAACCACCAAAGCCTTCATAACCGCCAATGTTTGCAGGGAAGGTCCGTGAGGAAGACCGTCTTGGCTCTGTAACTTGCCCAACTATTCAGATCTCCTTAAAGTAAAACCACCAAAGCCTTTATAATCACCAATGTTTGCAGAGAGGGTCTCTGAAGAAGACAGATTTGGCTCTGTTACTTGCCCAACAATTCAGATTTTCCTAAAGTAAAACCTAAAAATCCTTCATAATCGCCAATGTTTGCGGAGAGGGTCCGTGAAGAAGACCGTCTTGGCTCTGTATCTTGCCCAAATATTCAGATCTCCTTAAGGTGAAACCACCAAAGCCTTTATAATCGCCAATGTTTGCAGAGAGGGTCCGTGAAGAAGACCGTCTTGGCTCTGTAACTTGCCCAAATATTCAGATCTCCTTGCAGTAAAACCACCAAAGCCTTTATAATCGCCAATGTTTGCAGGGAAGGTCCGTGAAGAAGTTCGTCTTGGCTCTGTATCTTGCCCAAATATTCAGATCTCCTTAAAGTAAAACCACCAAAGCCTTTATAATCGCCAATGTTTGCAGGGAAGGTCCGTGAAGAAGTTCGTCTTGGCTCTGTAACTTGCCCAAATATTCAGATCTCCTTAAAGTAAAACCACCAAAGCCTTTATAATCGCCAATGTTTGCATAGAGGGTCCGTGAAGAAGACCGTCTTGGCTCTGTAACTTGCCCAAATATTCAGATCTCCTTAAAGTAAAACCACCAAAGCCTTTATAATCGCCAATGTTTGCAGGGAAGGTCCGTGAAGAAGTTCGTCTTGGCTATGTAGCTCACCCAACTATTGAGATCTCCTTAAGGTAAAACCACCAAAGCCTTTATAATCGCAAATGTTTGCAGGGAGGGTCCGTGAAGTAGTTCGTCTTGGCTATGTAGCTCGCCCAACTATTCAGATCTCCTTAAAGTAAAACCACCAAAGCCTTTATAATCACCAATGTTTGCAGAGTGGGTCTGTGAAGAAGACAGTTTTGGCTCTGTTACTTGCCCTACAATTCAGATTTTCCTAAAGTAAAACCTAAAAATCCTTCATAATCGATATGTTTGCAGGGAAGGTCCGTGAAGAAGTTCGTCTTGGCTATGTAGCTCATCCAACTATTGAGATCTCCTTAAGGTAAAACCACCAAAGGCTTTATAATAGCATATGTTTGCAGGGAGGATCCGTGAAGAAGTTCGTCTTGGCTATGTAGCTCGCCCAACTATTCAGATCTCCTTAAAGTAAAACCACCAAAGCCTTTATAATCGCGAATGTTTGCAGGGAGGGTCCGTGAAGAAGACCGTCTTGGCTCTGTAACATGCCCAACTATTTAGATCTCCTTAAAGTAAAACCACCAAAGCCTTTATAATCGCCAATGTTTGCAGAGAGGGTCCGTGAAGAAGACCGTCTTGGCTCTGTAACTTGCCCAAATATTCAGATCTCCTTAAAGTAAAACCACCAAAGAATTTATAATCGCCAATGTTTGCAGAGACGGTCCGTGAAGAAGACCGTCTTGGCTCTGTAACTTGCCCAAATATTCAGATCTCCTTAAAGTAAAACCACCAAAGCCTATATAACCGCCAATGTTTGCAGGGAAGGTCCGTGAAGAAGTTCGTTTTGGCTATGTAGCTCACCCAACTATTGAGATCTCCTTAAAGTAAAACCACCAAAGCCTTTATAATCACCAATGTTTGCAGAGAGGGTCTGTGAAGAAGACAGTTTTGGCTCTGTTACTTGCCCAACAATTCAGATTTTCCTAAAGTAAAACCTAAAAATCCTTCATAATCGCCAATGTTTGCAGAGAGGGTCCGTGAAGAAGACCGTCTTTGCTCTGTAACTTGCCCAAATATTCAGATCTCCTTAAAGTAAAACCACCAAAGCCTTTATAATCGCCAATGTTTGCAGAGAGGGTCCGTGAAGAAGACCGTCTTGGCTCTGTAACTTGCCCAAATATTCAGATCTCCTTAAAGTAAAACCACCAAAGCCTTTATAATCGCCAATGTTTGCAGAGAGGGTCCGTGAAGAAGACCGTCTTGGCTCTGTAACTTGCCCAAATATTCAGATCTCCTTAAGGTAAAACCACCAAAGCCTTTATAATCGCCAATGTTTGCCGAGAGGGTCCGTGAAGAAGACCGTCTTGGCTCTGTAACTTGCCCAAATATTCAGATCTCCTTAAAGTAAAACCACCAAAGTCTTTATAATCGCCAATGTTTGCAGGGAAGGTCCGTGAAGAAGTTCGTCTTGGCTCTGTAACTTGCCCAAATATTCAGATCTCCTTAAAGTAAAACCACCAAAGCCTTTATAATCGCCAATGTTTGCAGGGAAGGTCCGTGAAGAAGTTCGTCTTGGCTCTGTAACTTGCCCAAATATTCAGATCTCCTTAAAGTAAAACCACCAAAGCCTTAATAATCGCCAATGTTTGCAGGGAAGGTCCGTGAAGAAGTTCGTCTTGGCTATGTAGCTCACCCAACTATTGAGATCTCCTTAAGGTAAAACCACCAAAGCCTTTATAATCGCCAATGTTTGCAGAGAGGGTCCTTGAAGAAGACCGTCTTGGCTCTGTAACTTGCCCAAATATTCAGATCTCCTTAAAGTAAAACCACCAAAGCCTTTATAATCGCCAATGTTTGCAGGGAAGGTCCGTGAAGAAGTTCGTCTTGGCTCTGTAACTTGCCCAGATATTCAGATCTCCTTAAAGTAAAACCACCAAAGCCTTTATAATCGCAAATGTTTGCAGAGAGGTTCCGTGAAGAAGACCGTCTTAGCTCTGTAACTTGCCCAACTATTCAGATCTCCTTAAAGTAAAACCACCAAAGCCTTTATAATCACCATGTTTGCAGGGAAGATCCGTGAAGAAGACCGTCTTGGCACTGTAACTTGCCCAACTATTTAGATCTCCATAAAGTAAAACCACCAAAGCCTTCATAATCGCCAATGTTTGCATAGAGGGTCCGTGAAGAAGACCGTCTTGGCTCTGTAACTTGCCCAAATATTCAGATCTCCTTAAAGTAAAACCACCAAAGCCTTTATAATCGCCAATGTTTGCAGAGATGGTCCGTGAAGAAGACCGTCTTGGCTCTGTAACTTGCCCAAATATTCAGATCTCCTTAAAGTAAAACCACCAAAGCCTTTATAATCGAAAATGTTTGCAGGGAAGGTCCGTGAAGAAGTTCGTCTTGGCTATGTAGCTCACCCAACTATTGAGATCTCCTTAAGGTAAAACCACCAAAGCCTTTATAATCACCAATGTTTGAAGATAGGGTCTGTGAAGAAGACAGTTTTGGCTCTGTTACTTGCCCAACAATTCAGATTTTCCTAAAGTAAAACCTAAAAATCCTTCATAATCGCCATGTTTGCAGGGAAGGTCCGTGAAGAAGTTCGTCTTGGCTATGTAGCTCACCCAACTATTGAGATCTCCTTAAAGTAAAACCACCAAAGCCTTTATAATCGCAAATGTTTGCAGAGAGGGTCCGTGAAGAAGACCGTCTTGGCTCTGTAACTTGCCCAACTATTCAGATCTCCTTAAAGTAAAACCACCAAAGCCTGTATAATCACCATGTTTGCAGGGAAGATCCGTGAGGAAGACCGTCTTGGCTCTGTAACTTGCCCAACTATTTAGATCTCCTTAAAGTAAAACCACCAAAGCCTTTATAATCGCCAATGTTTGCAGAGAGGGTCCGTGAAGAAGACCGTCTTGGCTATGTAGCTCACCCAACTATTGAGATCTCCTTAAAGTAAAACCACCAAAGTCTTTATAATCGCAAATGTTTGCAGAGAGGGTCCGTGAAGAAGACAGTCTTGGCTCTGTAACTTGCCCAAATATTCAGATCTCCTTAAAGTAAAACCACCAAAGCCTTTATAATCGCAAATGTTTGCAGGGAGGGTCCGTGAAGAAGTTCGTCTTGGCTATGTAGCTCGCCCAACTATTCAGATCTCCTTAAAGTAAAACCACCAAAGCCTTTATAATCGCAAATGTTTGCAGAGAGGGTCCGTGAAGAAGACCGTCTTGGCTCTGTAACTTGCCCAACTATTCAGATCTCCTTAAAGTAAAACCACCAAAGCCTTTATAATCACCATGTTTGCAGGGAAGATCCGTGAGGAAGACCGTCTTGGCTCTGTAACTTGCCCAACTATTTAGATCTCCTTAAAGTAAAACCACCAAAGCCTTTATAATCGCCAATGTTTGCAGAGAGTGTCCGTGAAGAAGACCGTCTTGGCTATGTAGCTCACCCAACTATTGAGATCTCCTTAAAGTAAAACCACCAAAGTCTTTATAATCGCAAATGTTTGCAGAGAGGGTCCGTGAAGAAGACAGTCTTGGCTCTGTAACTTGCCCAAATATTCAGATCTCCTTAAAGTAAAACCAATAAAGCCTTTATAATCGCCAATGTTTGCAGGGAAGGTCCGTGAAGATGTTCGTCTTGGCTATGTAGCTCACCCAACTATTGAGATCTCCTTAAAGTAAAACCACCAAAGCCTTTATAATCACCAATGTTTGCAGAGAGGGTCTGTGAAGAAGACAGTTTTGGCTCTGTTACTTGCCCAACTATTCAGATCTCCTTAAAGTAAAACCACCAAAGCCTTTATAATCGCCAATGTTTGCAGGGAAGGTCCGTGAAGAAGTTCGTCTTGGCTCTGTAACTTGCCCAAATATTCAGATCTCCTTAAAGTAAAACCACCAAAGCCTTCATAACCGCCAATGTTTGCAGGGAAGTTCCGTGAGGAAGGCCGTCTTGGCTCTGTAACTTGCCCAACTATTCAGATCTCCTTAAAGTAAAACCACCAAAGCCTTTATAATCACCAATGTTTGCAGAGAGGGTCTCTGAAGAAGACAGTTTTGGCTCTGTTACTTGCCCAACAATTCAGATTTTCCTAAAGTAAAACCTAAAAATCCTTCATAATCGCCAATGTTTGCAGAGAGGGTCCGTGAAGAAGACCGTCTTGGCTCTGTAACTTGCCCAAATATTCAGATCTCCTTAAGGTGAAACCACCAAAGCCTTTATAATCGCCAATGTTTGCAGAGAGGGTCCGTGAAGAAGACCGTCTTGGCTCTGTAACTTGCCCAAATATTCAGATCTCCTTAAAGTAAAACCACCAAAGCCTTTATAATCGCCAATGTTTGCAGGGAAGGTCCGTGAAGAAGTTCGTCTTGGCTCTGTAACTCTCCCAAATATTCAGATCTCCTTAAAGTAAAACCACCAAAGCCTTTATAATCGCCAATGTTTGCAGGGAAGGTCCGTGAAGAAGTTCGTCTTGGCTCTGTAACTTGCCCAAATATTCAGATCTCCTTAAAGTAAAACCACCAAAGCCTTTATAATCGCCAATGTTTGCATAGAGGGTCCGTGAAGAAGACCGTCTTGGCTCTGTAACTTGCCCAAATATTCAGATCTCCTTAAAGTAAAACCACCAAAGCCTTTATAATCGCCAATGTTTGCAGGGAAGGTCCGTGAAGAAGTTCGTCTTGGCTATGTAGCTCACCCAACTATTGAGATCTCCTTAAGGTAAAACCACCAAAGCCTTTATAATCGCCAATGTTTGCAGAGAAGGTCCGTGAAAACGTTCGTCTTGGCTATGTAGCTCACCCAACTATTGAGATCTCGTTAAGGTAAAACCACCAAAGCCTTTATAATCGCAAATGTTTACAGGGAAGGTCCGTGAAGAAGTTCGTCTTGGCTCTGTAACTTGCCTAAATATTCAGATCTCCTTAAAGTAAAACCACCAAAGCCTTTATAATCGCAAATGTTTGCAGAGAGGTTCCGTGAAGAAGACCGTCTTGGCTCTGTAACTTGCCCAACTATTCAGATCTCCTTAAAGTAAAACCACCAAAGCCTTTATAATCGCCAATGTTTGCAGGGAAGGTCCGTGAAGAAGTTCGTCTTGGCTATGTAGCTCACCCAACTATTGAGATCTCGTTAAGGTAAAACCACCAAAGCCTTTATAATCGCAAATGTTTACAGGGAAGGTCCGTGAAGAAGTTCGTCTTGGCTCTGTAACTTGTCCAAATATTCAGATCTCCTTAAAGTAAAACCACCAAAGCCTTTATAATCGCAAATGTTTGCAGAGAGGTTCCGTGAAGAAGACCGTCTTGGCTCTGTAAATTGCCCAACTATTTAGATCTCCTTAAAGTAAAACCACCAAAGCCTTTATAATCGCCAATGTTTGCAGAGAGGGTCTGTGAAGAAGACAGTTTTGGCTCTGTTACTTGCCCAACAATTCAGATTTTCCTAAAGTAAAACCTAAAAATCCTTCATAATCGCCAATGTTTACAGAGAGGGTCCGTGAAGAAGACCGTCTTGGCTCTGTAACTTGCCCAAATTTTCAGATCTCCTTAAAGTAAAACCACCAAAGCCTTTATAATCGCCAATGTTTGCAGAGATGGTCCGTGAAGAAGACCGTCTTGGCTCTGTAACGTGACCAAATATTCAGATCTCCTTAAAGTAAAACCACCAAAGCCTTTATAATCGCCCATGTTTGCAGGGAAGGTCCGTGAAGAAGTTTGTCTTGGCTATGTAGCTCACCCAACTATTGAGATCTCCTTAAGGTAAAACCACCAAAGGCTTTATAATCGCAAATGTTTGCAGGGAGGGTCCGTGAAGAAGTTCGTCTTGGCTCTGTAACTTGCCCAAATATTCAGATCTCCTTAAGGTGAAACCACCAAAGCCTTTATAATCGCCAATGTTTGCAGAGAGGGTCCGTGAAGAAGACCGTCTTGGCTCTGTAACTTGCCCAAATATTCAGATCTCCTTAAAGTAAAACCACCAAAGCCTTTATAATCGCCAATGTTTGCAGGGAAGGTCCGTGAAGAAGTTCGTCTTGGCTCTGTAACTCTCCCAAATATTCAGATCTCCTTAAAGTAAAACCACCAAAGCCTTTATAATCGCCAATGTTTGCAGGGAAGGTCCGTGAAGAAGTTCGTCTTGGCTCTGTAACTTGCCCAAATATTCAGATCTCCTTAAAGTAAAACCACCAAAGCCTTTATAATCGCCAATGTTTGCATAGAGGGTCCGTGAAGAAGACCGTCTTGGCTCTGTAACTTGCCCAAATATTCAGATCTCCTTAAAGTAAAACCACCAAAGCCTTTATAATCGCCAATGTTTGCAGGGAAGGTCCGTGAAGAAGTTCGTCTTGGCTATGTAGCTCACCCAACTATTGAGATCTCCTTAAGGTAAAACCACCAAAGCCTTTATAATCGCCAATGTTTGCAGAGAAGGTCCGTGAAAACGTTCGTCTTGGCTATGTAGCTCACCCAACTATTGAGATCTCGTTAAGGTAAAACCACCAAAGCCTTTATAATCGCAAATGTTTACAGGGAAGGTCCGTGAAGAAGTTCGTCTTGGCTCTGTAACTTGCCTAAATATTCAGATCTCCTTAAAGTAAAACCACCAAAGCCTTTATAATCGCAAATGTTTGCAGAGAGGTTCCGTGAAGAAGACCGTCTTGGCTCTGTAACTTGCCCAACTATTCAGATCTCCTTAAAGTAAAACCACCAAAGCCTTTATAATCGCCAATGTTTGCAGGGAAGGTCCGTGAAGAAGTTCGTCTTGGCTATGTAGCTCACCCAACTATTGAGATCTCGTTAAGGTAAAACCACCAAAGCCTTTATAATCGCAAATGTTTACAGGGAAGGTCCGTGAAGAAGTTCGTCTTGGCTCTGTAACTTGTCCAAATATTCAGATCTCCTTAAAGTAAAACCACCAAAGCCTTTATAATCGCAAATGTTTGCAGAGAGGTTCCGTGAAGAAGACCGTCTTGGCTCTGTAAATTGCCCAACTATTTAGATCTCCTTAAAGTAAAACCACCAAAGCCTTTATAATCGCCAATGTTTGCAGAGAGGGTCTGTGAAGAAGACAGTTTTGGCTCTGTTACTTGCCCAACAATTCAGATTTTCCTAAAGTAAAACCTAAAAATCCTTCATAATCGCCAATGTTTACAGAGAGGGTCCGTGAAGAAGACCGTCTTGGCTCTGTAACTTGCCCAAATTTTCAGATCTCCTTAAAGTAAAACCACCAAAGCCTTTATAATCGCCAATGTTTGCAGAGATGGTCCGTGAAGAAGACCGTCTTGGCTCTGTAACGTGACCAAATATTCAGATCTCCTTAAAGTAAAACCACCAAAGCCTTTATAATCGCCCATGTTTGCAGGGAAGGTCCGTGAAGAAGTTTGTCTTGGCTATGTAGCTCACCCAACTATTGAGATCTCCTTAAGGTAAAACCACCAAAGGCTTTATAATCGCAAATGTTTGCAGGGAGGGTCCGTGAAGAAGTTCGTCTTGGCTATGTAGCTCGCCCAACTATTCAGATCTCCTTAAAGTAAAACCACCAAAGCCGTTATAATCGCAAATGTTTGCAGAGAGGGTCCGTGAAGAAGACCGTCTTGGCTCTGTAACTTGCCCAAATATTCAGATCTCCTTAAAGTAAAACCACCAAAGCCTTTATAATCGCCAATGTTTGCAGAGAGGGTCCTTGAAGAAGACCGTCTTGGCTCTGTAACTTGCCCAAATATTCAGATCTCCTTAAAGTAAAACCACCAAAGCCTTTATAATCGCCAATGTTTGCAGGGAAGGTCCGTGAAGAAGTTCGTCTTGGCTCTGTAACTTGCCCAGATATTCAGATCTCCTTAAAGTAAAACCACCAAAGCCTTTATAATCGCAAATGTTTGCAGAGAGGTTCCGTGAAGAAGACCGTCTTGGCTCTGTAACTTGCCCAACTAATCAGATCTCCTTAAAGTAAAACCACCAAAGCCTTTATAATCACCATGTTTGCAGGGAAGATCCGTGAAGAAGACCGTCTTGGCTCTGTAACTTGCCCAACTATTTAGATCTCCATAAAGTAAAACCACCAAAGCCTTTATAATCGCCAATGTTTGCAGAGAGGGTCCGTGAAGAAGACCGTCTTGGCTCTGTAACTTGCCCAAATATTCAGATCTCCTTAAAGTAAAACCACCAAAGCCTTTATAATCGCCAATGTTTGCAGAGAGGGTCCGTGAAGAAGACCGTCTTGGCTCTGTAACTTGCCCAAATATTCAGATCTCCTTAAAGTAAAACCACCAAAGCCTTTATAATCGCCTATGTTTGCAGAGAGGGTCCGTGAAGAAGACCGTCTTGGCTCTGTAACTTGCCCAAATATTCAGATCTCCTTAAAGTAAAACCACCAAAGCCTTTATAATCGCCAATGTTTGCAGAGAGGGTCCTTGAAGAAGACCGTCTTGGCTCTGTAACTTGCCCAAATATTCAGATCTCCTTAAAGTAAAACCACCAAAGCCTTTATAATCGCCAATGTTTGCAGGGAAGGTCCGTGAAGAAGTTCGTCTTGGCTCTGTAACTTGCCCAGATATTCAGATCTCCTTAAAGTAAAACCACCAAAGCCTTTATAATCGCAAATGTTTGCAGAGAGGTTCCGTGAAGAAGACCGTCTTGGCTCTGTAACTTGCCCAACTATTCAGATCTCCTTAAAGTAAAACCACCAAAGCCTTTATAATCACCATGTTTGCAGGGAAGATCCGTGAAGAAGACCGTCTTGGCTCTGTAACTTGCCCAACTATTTAGATCTCCATAAAGTAAAACCACCAAAGCCTTCATAATCGCCAATGTTTGCATAGAGGGTCCGTGAAGAAGACCGTCTTGGCTCTGTAACTTGCCCAAATATTCAGATCTCCTTAAAGTAAAACCAACAAAGGCTTTATAATCGCCAATGTTTGCAGAGATGGTCCGTGAAGAAGACCGTCTTGGCTCTGTAACTTGCCCAAATATTCAGATCTCCTTAAAGTATAACCACCATAGCCTTTATAATCGCCAATGTTTGCAGGGAAGGTCCGTGAAGAAGTTCGTCTTGGCTATGTAGCTCACCCAACTATTGAGATCTCCTTAAGGTAAAACCACCAAAGCCTTTATAATCACCAATGTTTGAAGATAGGGTCTGTGAAGAAGACAGTTTTGGCTCTGTTACTTGCCCAACAATTCAGATTTTCCTAAAGTAAAACCTAAAAATCCTTCATAATCGCCATGTTTGCAGGGAAGGTCCGTGAAGAAGTTCGTCTTGGCTATGTAGCTCACCCAACTATTGAGATCTCCTTAAAGTAAAACCACCAAAGGCTTTATAATCGCAAATGTTTGCAGGGAGGGTCCGTGAAGAAGTTCGTCTTGGCTCTGTAACTTGCCCAACTATTCAGATCTCCTTAAAGTAAAACCACCAAAGCCTTTATAATCACTATGTTTGCAGGGAAGATCCGTGAAGAAGACCGTCTTGGCTCTGTAACTTGCCCAACTATTTAGATCTCCTTAAAGTAAAACCACCAAAGCCTTTATAATCGCCAATGTTTGCAGAGAGGGTCCGTGAAGAAGACCGTCTTGGCTCTGTAACTTGCCCAAATATTCAGATCTCCTTAAAGTAAAACCACCAAAGCCTTTATAATCGCCAATGTTTGCAGAGAGGGTCCGTGAAGAAGTTCGTCTTGGCTCTGTAACTTGCCCAAATATTCAGATCTCCTTAAAGTAAAACCACTAAAGCCTTTATAATCGCCAATGTTTGCAGAGAGGGTCCGTGAAGAAGACCGTCTTGGCTCTGTAACTTGCCCAAATATTCAGATCTCCTTAAAGTAAAACCACCAAAGCCTTTATAATCGCCCATGTTTGCAGAGAGGGTCCGTGAAGAAGACCGTCTTGGCTCTGTAACTTTCCCAAATATTCAGATCTCCTTAAAGTAAAACCACCAAAGCCTTTATAATCGCCAATGTTTGCAGGGAAGGTCCGTGACGAAGTTCGTCTTGGCTATGTAGCTCACCCAACTATTGAGATCTCCTTAAGGTAAAACCACCAAACCCTTTATAATCGCCAATGTTTGCAGAGAAGGTCCGTGAAGAAGTTCGTCTTGGCTATGTAGCTCACCCAACTATTCAGATCTCCTTAAGGTAAAACCACCAAAGCCTTTATAATCACCAATGTTTGAAGATAGGGTCTGTGAAGAAGACAGTTTTGGCTCTGTTACTTGCCCAACAATTCAGATTTTCCTAAAGTAAAACCTAAAAATCCTTCATAATCGCCATGTTTGCAGGGAAGGTCCGTGAAGAAGTTCGTCTTGGCTATGTAGCTCACCCATCTATTGAGATCTCCTTAAAGTAAAACCACCAAAGCCTTTATAATCGCAAATGTTTGCAGGGAGGGTCCGTGAAGAAGACCGTCTTGGCTCTGTAACTTGCCCAACTATTCAGATCTCCTTAAAGTAAAACCACCAAAGCCTTTATAATCACTATGTTTGCACTGAAGATCCGTGAAGAAGACCGTCTTGGCTCTGTAACTTGCCCAACTATTTAGATCTCCTTAAAGTAAAACCACCAAAGCCTTTATAATCGCCAATGTTTGCAGAGAGGGTCCGTGAAGAAGACCGTCTTGGCTCTGTAACTTGCCCAAATATTCAGATCTCCTTAAAGTAAAACCACCAAAGCCTTTATAATCGCAAATGTTTGCAGGGAGGGTCCGTGAAGAAGTTCGTCTTGGCTACGTAGCTCGCCCAACTATTCAGATCTCCTTAAAGTAAAACCACCAAAGCCTTTATAATCGCAAATGTTTGCAGGGAGGGTCCGTGAAGAAGACCGTCTTGGCTCTGTAACTTGCCCAACTATTCAGATCTCCTTAAAGTAAAACCACCAAAGCCTTTATAATCACTATGTTTGCACTGAAGATCCGTGAAGAAGACCGTCTTGGCTCTGTAACTTGCCCAACTATTTAGATCTCCTTAAAGTAAAACCACCAAAGCCTTTATAATCGCCAATGTTTGCAGAGAGGGTCCGTGAAGAAGACCGTCTTGGCTCTGTAACTTGCCCAAATATTCAGATCTCCTTAAGGTGAAACCACCAAAGCCTTTATAATCGCCAATGTTTGCAGAGAGGGTCCGTGAAGAAGACCGTCTTGGCTCTGTAACTTGCCCAAATATTCAGATCTCCTTAAAGTAAAACCACCAAAGCCTTTATAATCGCCAATGTTTGCAGGGAAGGTCCGTGAAGAAGTTCGTCTTGGCTCTGTAACTCTCCCAAATATTCAGATCTCCTTAAAGTAAAACCACCAAAGCCTTTATAATCGCCAATGTTTGCAGGGAAGGTCCGTGAAGAAGTTCGTCTTGGCTCTGTAACTTGCCCAAATATTCAGATCTCCTTAAAGTAAAACCACCAAAGCCTTTATAATCGCCAATGTTTGCATAGAGGGTCCGTGAAGAAGACCGTCTTGGCTCTGTAACTTGCCCAAATATTCAGATCTCCTTAAAGTAAAACCACCAAAGCCTTTATAATCGCCAATGTTTGCAGGGAAGGTCCGTGAAGAAGTTCGTCTTGGCTATGTAGCTCACCCAACTATTGAGATCTCCTTAAGGTAAAACCACCAAAGCCTTTATAATCGCCAATGTTTGCAGAGAAGGTCCGTGAAAACGTTCGTCTTGGCTATGTAGCTCACCCAACTATTGAGATCTCGTTAAGGTAAAACCACCAAAGCCTTTATAATCGCAAATGTTTACAGGGAAGGTCCGTGAAGAAGTTCGTCTTGGCTCTGTAACTTGCCTAAATATTCAGATCTCCTTAAAGTAAAACCACCAAAGCCTTTATAATCGCAAATGTTTGCAGAGAGGTTCCGTGAAGAAGACCGTCTTGGCTCTGTAACTTGCCCAACTATTCAGATCTCCTTAAAGTAAAACCACCAAAGCCTTTATAATCGCCAATGTTTGCAGGGAAGGTCCGTGAAGAAGTTCGTCTTGGCTATGTAGCTCACCCAACTATTGAGATCTCGTTAAGGTAAAACCACCAAAGCCTTTATAATCGCAAATGTTTACAGGGAAGGTCCGTGAAGAAGTTCGTCTTGGCTCTGTAACTTGTCCAAATATTCAGATCTCCTTAAAGTAAAACCACCAAAGCCTTTATAATCGCAAATGTTTGCAGAGAGGTTCCGTGAAGAAGACCGTCTTGGCTCTGTAAATTGCCCAACTATTTAGATCTCCTTAAAGTAAAACCACCAAAGCCTTTATAATCGCCAATGTTTGCAGAGAGGGTCTGTGAAGAAGACAGTTTTGGCTCTGTTACTTGCCCAACAATTCAGATTTTCCTAAAGTAAAACCTAAAAATCCTTCATAATCGCCAATGTTTACAGAGAGGGTCCGTGAAGAAGACCGTCTTGGCTCTGTAACTTGCCCAAATTTTCAGATCTCCTTAAAGTAAAACCACCAAAGCCTTTATAATCGCCAATGTTTGCAGAGATGGTCCGTGAAGAAGACCGTCTTGGCTCTGTAACGTGACCAAATATTCAGATCTCCTTAAAGTAAAACCACCAAAGCCTTTATAATCGCCCATGTTTGCAGGGAAGGTCCGTGAAGAAGTTTGTCTTGGCTATGTAGCTCACCCAACTATTGAGATCTCCTTAAGGTAAAACCACCAAAGGCTTTATAATCGCAAATGTTTGCAGGGAGGGTCCGTGAAGAAGTTCGTCTTGGCTCTGTAACTTGCCCAAATATTCAGATCTCCTTAAGGTGAAACCACCAAAGCCTTTATAATCGCCAATGTTTGCAGAGAGGGTCCGTGAAGAAGACCGTCTTGGCTCTGTAACTTGCCCAAATATTCAGATCTCCTTAAAGTAAAACCACCAAAGCCTTTATAATCGCCAATGTTTGCAGGGAAGGTCCGTGAAGAAGTTCGTCTTGGCTCTGTAACTCTCCCAAATATTCAGATCTCCTTAAAGTAAAACCACCAAAGCCTTTATAATCGCCAATGTTTGCAGGGAAGGTCCGTGAAGAAGTTCGTCTTGGCTCTGTAACTTGCCCAAATATTCAGATCTCCTTAAAGTAAAACCACCAAAGCCTTTATAATCGCCAATGTTTGCATAGAGGGTCCGTGAAGAAGACCGTCTTGGCTCTGTAACTTGCCCAAATATTCAGATCTCCTTAAAGTAAAACCACCAAAGCCTTTATAATCGCCAATGTTTGCAGGGAAGGTCCGTGAAGAAGTTCGTCTTGGCTATGTAGCTCACCCAACTATTGAGATCTCCTTAAGGTAAAACCACCAAAGCCTTTATAATCGCCAATGTTTGCAGAGAAGGTCCGTGAAAACGTTCGTCTTGGCTATGTAGCTCACCCAACTATTGAGATCTCGTTAAGGTAAAACCACCAAAGCCTTTATAATCGCAAATGTTTACAGGGAAGGTCCGTGAAGAAGTTCGTCTTGGCTCTGTAACTTGCCTAAATATTCAGATCTCCTTAAAGTAAAACCACCAAAGCCTTTATAATCGCAAATGTTTGCAGAGAGGTTCCGTGAAGAAGACCGTCTTGGCTCTGTAACTTGCCCAACTATTCAGATCTCCTTAAAGTAAAACCACCAAAGCCTTTATAATCGCCAATGTTTGCAGGGAAGGTCCGTGAAGAAGTTCGTCTTGGCTATGTAGCTCACCCAACTATTGAGATCTCGTTAAGGTAAAACCACCAAAGCCTTTATAATCGCAAATGTTTACAGGGAAGGTCCGTGAAGAAGTTCGTCTTGGCTCTGTAACTTGTCCAAATATTCAGATCTCCTTAAAGTAAAACCACCAAAGCCTTTATAATCGCAAATGTTTGCAGAGAGGTTCCGTGAAGAAGACCGTCTTGGCTCTGTAAATTGCCCAACTATTTAGATCTCCTTAAAGTAAAACCACCAAAGCCTTTATAATCGCCAATGTTTGCAGAGAGGGTCTGTGAAGAAGACAGTTTTGGCTCTGTTACTTGCCCAACAATTCAGATTTTCCTAAAGTAAAACCTAAAAATCCTTCATAATCGCCAATGTTTACAGAGAGGGTCCGTGAAGAAGACCGTCTTGGCTCTGTAACTTGCCCAAATTTTCAGATCTCCTTAAAGTAAAACCACCAAAGCCTTTATAATCGCCAATGTTTGCAGAGATGGTCCGTGAAGAAGACCGTCTTGGCTCTGTAACGTGACCAAATATTCAGATCTCCTTAAAGTAAAACCACCAAAGCCTTTATAATCGCCCATGTTTGCAGGGAAGGTCCGTGAAGAAGTTTGTCTTGGCTATGTAGCTCACCCAACTATTGAGATCTCCTTAAGGTAAAACCACCAAAGGCTTTATAATCGCAAATGTTTGCAGGGAGGGTCCGTGAAGAAGTTCGTCTTGGCTATGTAGCTCGCCCAACTATTCAGATCTCCTTAAAGTAAAACCACCAAAGCCGTTATAATCGCAAATGTTTGCAGAGAGGGTCCGTGAAGAAGACCGTCTTGGCTCTGTAACTTGCCCAAATATTCAGATCTCCTTAAAGTAAAACCACCAAAGCCTTTATAATCGCCAATGTTTGCAGAGAGGGTCCTTGAAGAAGACCGTCTTGGCTCTGTAACTTGCCCAAATATTCAGATCTCCTTAAAGTAAAACCACCAAAGCCTTTATAATCGCCAATGTTTGCAGGGAAGGTCCGTGAAGAAGTTCGTCTTGGCTCTGTAACTTGCCCAGATATTCAGATCTCCTTAAAGTAAAACCACCAAAGCCTTTATAATCGCAAATGTTTGCAGAGAGGTTCCGTGAAGAAGACCGTCTTGGCTCTGTAACTTGCCCAACTAATCAGATCTCCTTAAAGTAAAACCACCAAAGCCTTTATAATCACCATGTTTGCAGGGAAGATCCGTGAAGAAGACCGTCTTGGCTCTGTAACTTGCCCAACTATTTAGATCTCCATAAAGTAAAACCACCAAAGCCTTTATAATCGCCAATGTTTGCAGAGAGGGTCCGTGAAGAAGACCGTCTTGGCTCTGTAACTTGCCCAAATATTCAGATCTCCTTAAAGTAAAACCACCAAAGCCTTTATAATCGCCAATGTTTGCAGAGAGGGTCCGTGAAGAAGACCGTCTTGGCTCTGTAACTTGCCCAAATATTCAGATCTCCTTAAAGTAAAACCACCAAAGCCTTTATAATCGCCTATGTTTGCAGAGAGGGTCCGTGAAGAAGACCGTCTTGGCTCTGTAACTTGCCCAAATATTCAGATCTCCTTAAAGTAAAACCACCAAAGCCTTTATAATCGCCAATGTTTGCAGAGAGGGTCCTTGAAGAAGACCGTCTTGGCTCTGTAACTTGCCCAAATATTCAGATCTCCTTAAAGTAAAACCACCAAAGCCTTTATAATCGCCAATGTTTGCAGGGAAGGTCCGTGAAGAAGTTCGTCTTGGCTCTGTAACTTGCCCAGATATTCAGATCTCCTTAAAGTAAAACCACCAAAGCCTTTATAATCGCAAATGTTTGCAGAGAGGTTCCGTGAAGAAGACCGTCTTGGCTCTGTAACTTGCCCAACTATTCAGATCTCCTTAAAGTAAAACCACCAAAGCCTTTATAATCACCATGTTTGCAGGGAAGATCCGTGAAGAAGACCGTCTTGGCTCTGTAACTTGCCCAACTATTTAGATCTCCATAAAGTAAAACCACCAAAGCCTTCATAATCGCCAATGTTTGCATAGAGGGTCCGTGAAGAAGACCGTCTTGGCTCTGTAACTTGCCCAAATATTCAGATCTCCTTAAAGTAAAACCAACAAAGGCTTTATAATCGCCAATGTTTGCAGAGATGGTCCGTGAAGAAGACCGTCTTGGCTCTGTAACTTGCCCAAATATTCAGATCTCCTTAAAGTATAACCACCATAGCCTTTATAATCGCCAATGTTTGCAGGGAAGGTCCGTGAAGAAGTTCGTCTTGGCTATGTAGCTCACCCAACTATTGAGATCTCCTTAAGGTAAAACCACCAAAGCCTTTATAATCACCAATGTTTGAAGATAGGGTCTGTGAAGAAGACAGTTTTGGCTCTGTTACTTGCCCAACAATTCAGATTTTCCTAAAGTAAAACCTAAAAATCCTTCATAATCGCCATGTTTGCAGGGAAGGTCCGTGAAGAAGTTCGTCTTGGCTATGTAGCTCACCCAACTATTGAGATCTCCTTAAAGTAAAACCACCAAAGGCTTTATAATCGCAAATGTTTGCAGGGAGGGTCCGTGAAGAAGTTCGTCTTGGCTCTGTAACTTGCCCAACTATTCAGATCTCCTTAAAGTAAAACCACCAAAGCCTTTATAATCACTATGTTTGCAGGGAAGATCCGTGAAGAAGACCGTCTTGGCTCTGTAACTTGCCCAACTATTTAGATCTCCTTAAAGTAAAACCACCAAAGCCTTTATAATCGCCAATGTTTGCAGAGAGGGTCCGTGAAGAAGACCGTCTTGGCTCTGTAACTTGCCCAAATATTCAGATCTCCTTAAAGTAAAACCACCAAAGCCTTTATAATCGCCAATGTTTGCAGAGAGGGTCCGTGAAGAAGTTCGTCTTGGCTCTGTAACTTGCCCAAATATTCAGATCTCCTTAAAGTAAAACCACTAAAGCCTTTATAATCGCCAATGTTTGCAGAGAGGGTCCGTGAAGAAGACCGTCTTGGCTCTGTAACTTGCCCAAATATTCAGATCTCCTTAAAGTAAAACCACCAAAGCCTTTATAATCGCCCATGTTTGCAGAGAGGGTCCGTGAAGAAGACCGTCTTGGCTCTGTAACTTTCCCAAATATTCAGATCTCCTTAAAGTAAAACCACCAAAGCCTTTATAATCGCCAATGTTTGCAGGGAAGGTCCGTGACGAAGTTCGTCTTGGCTATGTAGCTCACCCAACTATTGAGATCTCCTTAAGGTAAAACCACCAAACCCTTTATAATCGCCAATGTTTGCAGAGAAGGTCCGTGAAGAAGTTCGTCTTGGCTATGTAGCTCACCCAACTATTCAGATCTCCTTAAGGTAAAACCACCAAAGCCTTTATAATCACCAATGTTTGAAGATAGGGTCTGTGAAGAAGACAGTTTTGGCTCTGTTACTTGCCCAACAATTCAGATTTTCCTAAAGTAAAACCTAAAAATCCTTCATAATCGCCATGTTTGCAGGGAAGGTCCGTGAAGAAGTTCGTCTTGGCTATGTAGCTCACCCATCTATTGAGATCTCCTTAAAGTAAAACCACCAAAGCCTTTATAATCGCAAATGTTTGCAGGGAGGGTCCGTGAAGAAGACCGTCTTGGCTCTGTAACTTGCCCAACTATTCAGATCTCCTTAAAGTAAAACCACCAAAGCCTTTATAATCACTATGTTTGCACTGAAGATCCGTGAAGAAGACCGTCTTGGCTCTGTAACTTGCCCAACTATTTAGATCTCCTTAAAGTAAAACCACCAAAGCCTTTATAATCGCCAATGTTTGCAGAGAGGGTCCGTGAAGAAGACCGTCTTGGCTCTGTAACTTGCCCAAATATTCAGATCTCCTTAAAGTAAAACCACCAAAGCCTTTATAATCGCAAATGTTTGCAGGGAGGGTCCGTGAAGAAGTTCGTCTTGGCTACGTAGCTCGCCCAACTATTCAGATCTCCTTAAAGTAAAACCACCAAAGCCTTTATAATCGCAAATGTTTGCAGGGAGGGTCCGTGAAGAAGACCGTCTTGGCTCTGTAACTTGCCCAACTATTCAGATCTCCTTAAAGTAAAACCACCAAAGCCTTTATAATCACTATGTTTGCACTGAAGATCCGTGAAGAAGACCGTCTTGGCTCTGTAACTTGCCCAACTATTTAGATCTCCTTAAAGTAAAACCACCAAAGCCTTTATAATCGCCAATGTTTGCAGAGAGGGTCCGTGAAGAAGACCGTCTTGGCTCTGTAACTTGCCCAAATAGTCAGATCTCCTTAAAGTAAAACCACCAAAGCTTTTATAATCGCCAATGTTTGCAGAGAGGGTCCGTGAAGAAGACCGTCTTGGCTCTGTAACTTGCCCAAATATTCAGATCTCCTTAAAGTAAAACCACCAAAGCCTTTATAATCGCCAATGTTTGCAGAGAGAGTCCGTGAAGAAGACCGTCTTGGCTCTGTAACTTGCCCAAAAATTCAGATCTACTTAAAGTAAAACCACCAAAGCCTTTATAATCGCCAATGTTTGCAGAAAGGGTCCGTGAAGAAGACCGTCTTGGCTCTGTAACTTGCCCAAAAATTCAGATCTACTTAAAGTAAAACCACCAAAGCCTTTATAATCGCCAATGTTTGCAGAAAGGGTCCGTGAAGAAGACCGTCTTGGCTACGTAGCTCACCCATCTATTGAAATCTCCTTAAGGTAAAACCACCAAAGCCTTTATAATCACCAATGTTTGCAGGGAAGGTCCGTGAAGAAGTTCGTCTTGGCTATGTAGCTCACCCAACTATTGAGATCTCCTTAAAGTAAAACCACCAAAGAATTTATAATCACCAATGCTTGCAGGGAGGGTCCGTGAAGAAGACCGTCTTGGCTCTGTAACTTGCCCAAATATTCAGATCTCCTTAAAGTAAAACCACCAAAGCCTTTATAATCGCCAATGTTTGCAGAGAGGGTCCGTGAAGAAGACCGTTTTGGCTCTGTAACTTGCCCAAATATTCAGATCTCCTTAAAGTAAAACCACCAAAGCCTTTATAATCGCCAATGTTTGCAGAGAGAGTCCGTGAAGAAGACCGTCTTGGCTCTGTAACTTGCCCAAAAATTCAGATCTACTTAAAGTAAAACCACCAAAGCCTTTATAATCGCCAATGTTTGCAGAAAGGGTCCGTGAAGAAGACCGTCTTGGCTCTGTAACTTGCCCAAATATTCAGATCTCCTTAAAGTAAAACCACCAAAGTCTTTATAATCGCCAATGTTTGCAGAGAGGGTCCGTGAAGAAGACCGTCTTGGCTGTGTAACTTGCCCAAATATTCAGATCTCCTTAAAGTAAAACCACCAAAACCTTTATAATCGCCAATGTTTGCAGAGAGGGTCCGTGAAGAAGACCATCTTGGCTCTGTAACTTGCCCAAATATTCAGAACTCCCTAAAGTAAAACCACCAAAGCCTTTATAATCGCCAATGTTTGCAGGGAAGGTCCGTGAAGAAGTTCGTCTTGGCTATGTAGCTCACCCAACTATTGAGATCTCCTTAAGGTAAAACCACCAAAGCCTTTATAATCGCAAATGTTTACAGGGAAGGTCCGTGAAGAAGTTCGTCTTGGCTCTGTAACTTGCCCAAATATTCAGATCTCCTTAAAGTAAAACCACCAAAGCCTTTATAATCGCAAATGTTTGCAGGGAAGGTCCGTGAAGAAGTTCGTCTTGGCTATGTAGCTCACCCAACTATTGAGATCTCCTTAAAGTAAAACCACCAAAGCCTTTATAATCGCAAATGTTTACCGGGAAGGTCCGTGAAGAAGTTCGTCTTGGCTCTGTAACTTGCCCAACTATTCAGATCTCCTTAAAGTAATACCACCAAAGCCTTTATAATCACCAATGTTTGCAGAGAGGGTCTGTGAAGAAGACAGTTTTGGCTCTGTTACTTGCCCAACAATTCAGATTTTCCTAAAGTAAAACCTAAAAATCCTTCATAATCGCGATGTTTGCAGGAAAGGTCTGTGAAGAAGACCGTCTTGGCTCTGTAACTTGCCCAACTATTCAGATCTTCTTAAAGTAATACCACCAAAGCCTTTATAATCACCAATGTTTGCAGAGAGGGTCTGTGAAGAAGACAGTTTTGGCTCTGTTACTTGCCCAACTATTCAGATCTCCTTAAAGTAATACCACCAAAGCCTTTATAATCACCAATGTTTGCAGAGAGGGTCCGTGAAGAAGACAGTTTTGGCTCTGTTACTTGCCCAACTATTCAGATCTCCTTAAAGTAAAACCACCAAAGCCTTTATAATCGCCAATGTTTGCAGAGAGGGTCCGTGAAGAAGACCGTCTTGGCTCTGTAACTTGCCCAAATATTCAGATCTCCTTAAAGTAAAACCACCAAAGCCTTTATAATCGCCAATGTTTGCAGAGAGGGTCCGTGAAGAAGACCGTCTTGGCTCTGTAACTTGCCCAAATATTCAGATCTCCTTAAAGTAAAACCACCAAAGCCATTATAATCGCCAATGTTTGCAGAGAGGGTCCGTGAAGAAAACCGTCTTGGCTGTGTAACTTGCCCAAATATTCAGATCTCCTTAAAGTAAAACCACCAAAACCTTTATAATCGCCAATGTTTGCAGAGAGGGTCCGTGAAGAAGACCGTCTTGGCTCTGTAACTTGCCCAAATATTCAGATCTCCTTAAAGTAAAACCACCAAAGCCTTTATAATCGCCAATGTTTGCAGGGAAGGTCCGTGAAGAAGTTCGTCTTGGCTATGTAGCTCACCCAACTATTGAGATCTCCTTAAGGTAAAACCACCAAAGCCTTTATAATCGCAAATATTTACAGGGAAGGTCCGTGAAGAAGTTCGTCTTGTCTCTGTAACTTGCCCAAATATTCAGATCTCCTTAAAGTAAAATCACCAAAGCCTTTATAATCGCAAATGTTTGCAGGGAAGGTCCGTGAAGAAGACTGTCTTGGCTCTGTAACTTGCCCAAATATTCAGATCTCCTTAAAGTAAAACCACCAAAGCTTTTATAATCGCAAATGTTTGCAGGGAAGGTCCGTGAAGAAGTTCGTCTTGGCTATGTAGCTCACCCAACTATTGAGATCTCTTTAAAGTAAAACCACCAAAGCCTTTATTATCGCAAATGTTTACCGGGAAGGTCCGTGAAGAAGTTCGTCTTGGCTCTGTAACTTGCCCAACTATTCAGATCTCCTTAAGGTAAAACCACCAAAGCCTTTATAATCACCAATGTTTGCAGGGAAGGTCCGTGAAGAAGACCGTCTTGGCTCTGTAACTTGCCCAACTATTCAGATCTCCTTAAGGTAAAACCACCAAAGCCTTTATAATCACCATGTTTGCAGAGAGGGTCTCTGAAGAAGACAGTTTTGGCTCTGTTACTTTCCCAACTATTTAGATCTCCATAAAGTAAAACCGCCAAAGCCTTCATAATCGCCAATGTTTGCATAGAGGGTCCGTGAAGAAGACCGTCTTGGCTCTGTAACTTGCCCAACTATTTAGATCTCCATAAAGTAAAACCGCCAAAGCCTTCATAATCGCCAATGTTTGCATAGAGGGTCCGTGAAGAAGACCGTCTTGGCTCTGTAACTTGCCCAAATATTCAGATCTCCTTAAAGTAAAACCACCAAAGCCTTTATAATCGCCAATGTTTGCAGAGATGGTCCGTGATGAAGACCGTCTTGGCTCTGTTACTTGCCCAACAATTCAGATTTTCCTAAAGTAAAACCTAAAAATCCTTCATAATCGCCATGTTTGCAGGGAAGGTCCGTGAAGAAGTTCGTCTTGGCTATGTAGCTCACCCAACTATTGAGATCTCCTTAAGGTAAAGCCACCAAAGCCTTTATAATCACCAATGTTTGAAGATAGGGTCTGTGAAGAAGACAGTTTTGGCTCTGTTACTTGCCCAACAATTCAGATTTTCCTAAAGTAAAACCTAAAAATCCTTCATAATCGCCATGTTTGCAGGGAAGGTCCGTGAAGAAGTTCGTCTTGGCTATGTAGCTCACCCAACTATTGAGATCTCCTGAAAGTAAAACCACCAAAGGCTTTATAATCGCAAATGTTTGCAGGGAGGGTCCGTGAAGAAGTTCGTCTTGGCTATGTAGCTCGCCCAACTATTCAGATCTCCTTAAAGTAAAACCACCAAAGCCTTTATAATCGCAAATGTTTGCAGGGAGGGTCCATGAAGAAGACCGTCTTGGCTCTGTAACTTGCCCAACTATTCAGATCTCCTTAAAGTAAAACCACCAAAGCCTTTATAATCACTATGTTTGCAGGGAAGATCCGTGAAGAAGACCGTCTTGGCTCTGTAACTTGCCCAACTATTTAGATCTCCTTAAAGTAAAACCACCAAAGCCTTTATAATCGCCAATGTTTGCAGAGAGGGTCCGTGAAGAAGACCGTCTTGGCTCTGTAACTTGCCCAAATATTCAGATCTCCTTAAAGTAAAACCACCAAAGCCTTTATAATCGCCAATGTTTGCAGAGAGGGTCCGTGAAGAAGACCGTCTTGGCTCTGTAACTTGCCCAAATATTCAGATCTCCTTAAAGTAAAACCACCAAAGCCTTTATAATCGCCCATGTTTGCAGAGAGGGTCCGTGAAGAAGACCGTCTTGGCTCTGTAACTTGCCCAAATATTCAGATCTCCTTAAAGTAAAACCACCAAAGCCTTTATAATCGCCAATGTTTGCAGGGAAGGTCGGTGAAGAAGTTCATCTTGGCTATGTAGCTCACCCAACTATTGAGATCTCCTTAAGGTAAAACCACCAAACCCTTTATAATCGCCAATGTTTGCAGAGAAGGTCCGTGAAGAAGTTCGTCTTGGCTATGTAGCTCACCCATCTATTGAAATCTCCTTAAGGTAAAACCACCAAAGCCTTTATAATCACCAATGCTTGCAGGGAAGGTCCGTGAAGAAGTTCGTCTTGGCTATGTAGCTCGCCCAACTATTGAGATCTCATTAAGGTAAAACTACCAAAGCCTTTATAATCGCCAGTGTTTGCAGGGAAGGTCCGTGAAGAAGTTCGTCTTGGCTCTGTAACTTGCCCAACTATTCAGATCTCCTTAAGGTAAAACCACCAAAGCCTTTATAATCGCCAATGTTTGCAGAGAGGGTCCGTGAAGAAGACCGTCTTGGCTCTGCAACTTGCCCAAATATTCAGATCTCCTTAAAGTAAAACCACCAAAGCCTTTATAATCGCCAATGTTTGCAGAGAGGGTCCGTGAAGAAGACCGTCTTGGCTCTGTAACTTGCCCAAATATTCAGATCTCCTTAAAGTAAAACCACCAAAGCCTTTATAATCGCCAATGTTTGCAGAGAGGGTCCGTGAAGAAGACCGTCTTGGCTCTGTAACTTGCCCAAATATTCAGATCTCCTTAAAGTAAAACCACCAAAGCCTTTATAATCGCCAATGTTTGCAGAGAGGGTCCGTGAAGAAGACCGTATTGGCTCTGTAACTTGCCCAAATATTCAGATCTCCTTAAAGTAAAACCACCAAAGTCTTTATAATCGCCAATGTTTGCAGAAAGGGTCCGTGAAGAAGACCGTCTTGGCTCTGTAACTTGCCCAAATATTCAGATCTCCTTAAAGTAAAACCACCAAAGCCTTTATAATCGCAAATGTTTGCAGGGAAAGTCCGTGAAGAAGTTCGTCTTGGCTATGTAGCTCACCCAACTATTGAGATCTCCTTAAAGTAAAACCACCAAAGCCTTTATAATCGCAAATGTTTACCGGGAAGGTCCGTGAAGAAGTTCGTCTTGGCTCTGTAACTTGCCCAACTATTCAGATCTCCTTAAGGTAAAACCACCAAAGCCTTTATAATCACCAATGTTTGCAGGGAAGGTCCGTGAAGAAGACCGTCTTGGCTCTGTTACTTGCCCAACAATTCAGATTTTCCTAAAGTAAAACCTAAAAATCCTTCATAATCGCCATGTTTGCAGGGAAGGTTCGTGAAGAAGTTCGTCTTGGCTATGTAGCTCACCCAACTATTGAGATCTCCTTAAGGTAAAACCACCAAAGCCTTTATAATCGCGATGTTTGCAGGAAAGGTCTGTGAAGAAGACCGTCTTGGCTCTGTAACTTGCCCAACTATTCAGATCTCCTTAAAGTAATACCACCAAAGCCTTTATAATCACCAATGTTTGCAGAGAGGGTCTGTGAAGAAGACAGTTTTGGCTCTGTTACTTGCCCAACTATTCAGATCTCCTTAAAGAAATACCACCAAAGCCTTTATAATCACCAATGTTTGCAGAGAGGGTCTGTGAAGAAGACAGTTTTGGCTCTGTTACTTGCCCAACTATTCAGATCTCCTTAAAGTAAAACCACCAAAGCCTTTATAATCGCCAATGTTTGCAGAGAGGGTCCGTGAAGAAGACCGTCTTGGCTCTGTAACTTGCCCAAATATTCAGATCTCCTTAAAGTAAAACCACCAAAGCCTTTATAATCGCCAATGTTTGCAGAGAGGGTCCGTGAAGAAGACCGTCTTGGCTGTGTAACTTGCCCAAATATTCAGATCTCCTTAAAGTAAAACCACCAAAGCCTTTATAATCGCCAATGTTTGCAGGGAAGGTCCGTGAAGAAGTTCGTCTTGGCTATGTAGCTCACCCAACTATTGAGATCTCCTTAAGGTAAAACCACCAAAGCCTTTATAATCGCAAATGTTTACAGGGAAGGTCCGTGAAGAAGTTCGTCTTGGCTCTGTAACTTGCCCAAATATTCAGATCTCCTTAAAGTAAAACCACCAAAGCCTTTATAATCGCCAATGTTTGCAGGGAAGGTCCGTGACGAAGTTCGTCTTGGCTATGTAGCTCACCCAACTATTGAGATCTCCTTAAGGTAAAACCACCAAACCCTTTATAATCGCCAATGTTTGCAGAGAAGGTCCGTGAAGAAGTTCGTCTTGGCTATGTAGCTCACCCAACTATTGAGATCTCCTTAAGGTAAAACCACCAAAGCCTTTATAATCACCAATGTTTGAAGATAGGGTCTGTGAAGAAGACAGTTTTGGCTCTGTTACTTGCCCAACAATTCAGATTTTCCTAAAGTAAAACCTAAAAATCCTTCATAATCGCCATGTTTGCAGGGAAGGTCCGTGAAGAAGTTCGTCTTGGCTATGTAGCTCACCCAACTATTGAGATCTCCTTAAGGTAAAACCACCAAAGCCTTTATAATCGCGATGTTTGCAGGAAAGGTCTGTGAAGAAGACCGTCTTGGCTCTGTAACTTGCCCAACTATTCAGATCTCCTTAAAGTAATACCACCAAAGCCTTTATAATCACCAATGTTTGCAGAGAGGGTCTGTGAAGAAGACAGTTTTGGCTCTGTTACTTGCCCAACTATTCAGATCTCCTTAAAGTAATACCACCAAAGCCTTTATAATCACCAATGTTTGCAGAGAGGGTCTGTGAAGAAGACAGTTTTGGCTCTGTTACTTGCCCAACTATTCAGATCTCCTTAAAGTAAAACCACCAAAGCCTTTATAATCGCCAATGTTTGCAGGGAAGGTCCGTGAAGAAGACCGGTTTGGCTCTGTAACTTGCCCAACTATTCAGATCTCCTTAAAGTAAAACCACCAAAGCCATTATAATCGCCAATGTTTGCAGAGAGGGTCCGTGAAGAAAACCGTCTTGGCTGTGTAACTTGCCCAAATATTCAGATCTCCTTAAAGTAAAACCACCAAAACCTTTATAATCGCCAATGTTTGCAGAGAGGGTCCGTGAAGAAGACCGTCTTGGCTCTGTAACTTGCCCAAATATTCAGATCTCCTTAAAGTAAAACCACCAAAGCCTTTATAATCGCCAATGTTTGCAGGGAAGGTCCGTGAAGAAGTTCGTCTTGGCTATGTAGCTCACCCAACTATTGAGATCTCCTTAAGGTAAAACCACCAAAGCCTTTATAATCGCAAATATTTACAGGGAAGGTCCGTGAAGAAGTTCGTCTTGTCTCTGTAACTTGCCCAAATATTCAGATCTCCTTAAAGTAAAATCACCAAAGCCTTTATAATCGCAAATGTTTGCAGGGAAGGTCCGTGAAGAAGACCGTCTTGGCTCTGTAACTTGCCCAAATATTCAGATCTCCTTAAAGTAAAACCACCAAAGCTTTTATAATCGCAAATGTTTGCAGGGAAGGTCCGTGAAGAAGTTCGTCTTGGCTATGTAGCTCACCCAACTATTGAGATCTCTTTAAAGTAAAACCACCAAAGCCTTTATAATCGCAAATGTTTACCGGGAAGGTCCGTGAAGAAGTTCGTCTTGGCTCTGTAACTTGCCCAACTATTCAGATCTCCTTAAGGTAAAACCACCAAAGCCTTTATAATCACCAATGTTTGCAGGGAAGGTCCGTGAAGAAGACCGTCTTGGCTCTGTAACTTGCCCAACTATTCAGATCTCCTTAAGGTAAAACCACCAAAGCCTTTATAATCACCATGTTTGCAGAGAGGGTCTCTGAAGAAGACAGTTTTGGCTCTGTTACTTTCCCAACTATTTAGATCTCCATAAAGTAAAACCGCCAAAGCCTTCATAATCGCCAATGTTTGCATAGAGGGTCCGTGAAGAAGACCGTCTTGGCTCTGTAACTTGCCCAACTATTTAGATCTCCATAAAGTAAAACCGCCAAAGCCTTCATAATCGCCAATGTTTGCATAGAGGGTCCGTGAAGAAGACCGTCTTGGCTCTGTAACTTGCCCAAATATTCAGATCTCCTTAAAGTAAAACCACCAAAGCCTTTATAATCGCCAATGTTTGCAGAGATGGTCCGTGAAGAAGACCGTCTTGGCTCTGTTACTTGCCCAACAATTCAGATTTTCCTAAAGTAAAACCTAAAAATCCTTCATAATCGCCATGTTTGCAGGGAAGGTCCGTGAAGAAGTTCGTCTTGGCTATGTAGCTCACCCAACTATTGAGATCTCCTTAAGGTAAAACCACCAAAGCCTTTATAATCACCAATGTTTGAAGATAGGGTCTGTGAAGAAGACAGTTTTGGCTCTGTTACTTGCCCAACAATTCAGATTTTCCTAAAGTAAAACCTAAAAATCCTTCATAATCGCCATGTTTGCAGGGAAGGTCCGTGAAGAAGTTCGTCTTGGCTATGTAGCTCACCCAACTATTGAGATCTCCTGAAAGTAAAACCACCAAGGGCTTTATAATCGCAAATGTTTGCAGGGAGGGTCCGTGAAGAAGTTCGTCTTGGCTATGTAGCTCGCCCAACTATTCAGATCTCCTTAAAGTAAAACCACCAAAGCCTTTATAATCGCAAATGTTTGCAGGGAGGGTCCATGAAGAAGACCGTCTTGGCTCTGTAACTTGCCCAACTATTCAGATCTCCTTAAAGTAAAACCACCAAAGCCTTTATAATCACTATGTTTGCAGGGAAGATCCGTGAAGAAGACCGTCTTGGCTCTGTAACTTGCCCAACTATTTAGATCTCCTTAAAGTAAAACCACCAAAGCCTTTATAATCGCCAATGTTTGCAGAGAGGGTCCGTGAAGAAGACCGTCTTGGCTCTGTAACTTGCCCAAATATTCAGATCTCCTTAAAGTAAAACCACCAAAGCCTTTATAATCGCCAATGTTTGCAGAGAGGGTCCGTGAAGAAGACCGTCTTGGCTCTGTAACTTGCCCAAATATTCAGATCTCCTTAAAGTAAAACCACCAAAGCCTTTATAATCGCCCATGTTTGCAGAGAGGGTCCGTGAAGAAGACCGTCTTGGCTCTGTAACTTGCCCAAATATTCAGATCTCCTTAAAGTAAAACCACCAACGCCTTTATAATCGCCAATGTTTGCAGGGAAGGTCCGTGAAGAAGTTCATCTTGGCTATGTAGCTCACCCAACTATTGAGATCTCCTTAAGGTAAAACCACCAAACCCTTTATAATCGCCAATGTTTGCAGAGAAGGTCCGTGAAGAAGTTCGTCTTGGCTATGTAGCTCACCCATCTATTGAAATCTCCTTAAGGTAAAACCACCAAAGCCTTTATAATCACCAATGCTTGCAGGGAAGGTCCGTGAAGAAGTTCGTCTTGGCTATGTAGCTCGCCCAACTATTGAGATCTCATTAAGGTAAAACTACCAAAGCCTTTATAATCGCCAGTGTTTGCAGGGAAGGTCCGTGAAGAAGTTCGTCTTGGCTCTGTAACTTGCCCAACTATTCAGATCTCCTTAAGGTAAAACCACCAAAGCCTTTATAATCGCCAATGTTTGCAGAGAGGGTCCGTGAAGAAGACCGTCTTGGCTCTGCAACTTGCCCAAATATTCAGATCTCCTTAAAGTAAAACCACCAAAGCCTTTATAATCGCCAATGTTTGAAGAGAGGGTCCGTGAAGAAGACCGTCTTGGCTCTGTAACTTGCCCAAATATTCAGATCTCCTTAAAGTAAAACCACCAAAGCCTTTATAATCGCCAATGTTTGCAGAGAGGGTCCGTGAAGAAGACCGTCTTGGCTCTGTAACTTGCCCAAATATTCAGATCTCCTTAAAGTAAAACCACCAAAGCCTTTATAATCGCCAATGTTTGCAGAGAGGGTCCGTGAAGAAGACCGTATTGGCTCTGTAACTTGCCCAAATATTCAGATCTCCTTAAAGTAAAACCACCAAAGTCTTTATAATCGCCAATGTTTGCAGAAAGGGTCCGTGAAGAAGACCGTCTTGGCTCTGTAACTTGCCCAAATATTCAGATCTCCTTAAAGTAAAACCACCAAAGCCTTTATAATCGCAAATGTTTGCAGGGAAAGTCCGTGAAGAAGTTCGTCTTGGCTATGTAGCTCACCCAACTATTGAGATCTCCTTAAAGTAAAACCACCAAAGCCTTTATAATCGCAAATGTTTACCGGGAAGGTCCGTGAAGAAGTTCGTCTTGGCTCTGTAACTTGCCCAACTATTCAGATCTCCTTAAGGTAAAACCACCAAAGCCTTTATAATCACCAATGTTTGCAGTGAAGGTCTGTGAAGAAGACCGTCTTGGCTCTGTTACTTGCCCAACAATTCAGATTTTCCTAAAGTAAAACCTAAAAATCCTTCATAATCGCCATGTTTGCAGGGAAGGTTCGTGAAGAAGTTCGTCTTGGCTATGTAGCTCACCCAACTATTGAGATCTCCTTAAGGTAAAACCACCAAAGCCTTTATAATCGCGATGTTTGCAGGAAAGGTCTGTGAAGAAGACCGTCTTGGCTCTGTAACTTGCCCAACTATTCAGATCTCGTTAAAGTAATACCACCAAAGCCTTTATAATCACCAATGTTTGCAGAGAGGGTCTGTGAAGAAGACAGTTTTGGCTCTGTTACTTGCCCAACTATTCAGATCTCCTTAAAGAAATACCACCAAAGCCTTTATAATCACCAATGTTTGCAGAGAGGGTCTGTGAAGAAGACAGTTTTGGCTCTGTTACTTGCCCAACTATTCAGATCTCCTTAAAGTAAAACCACCAAAGCCTTTATAATCGCCAATGTTTGCAGAGAGGGTCCGTGAAGAAGACCGTCTTGGCTCTGTAACTTGCCCAAATATTCAGATCTCCTTAAAGTAAAACCACCAAAGCCTTTATAATCGCCAATGTTTGCAGAGAGGGTCCGTGAAGAAGACCGTCTTGGCTGTGTAACTTGCCCAAATATTCAGATCTCCTTAAAGTAAAACCACCAAAGCCTTTATAATCGCCAATGTTTGCAGGGAAGGTCCGTGAAGAAGTTCGTCTTGGCTATGTAGCTCACCCAACTATTGAGATCTCCTTAAGGTAAAACCACCAAAGCCTTTATAATCGCAAATGTTTACAGGGAAGGTCCGTGAAGAAGTTCGTCTTGGCTCTGTAACTTGCCCAAATATTCAGATCTCCTTAAAGTAAAACCACCAAAGCCTTTATAATCGCCAATGTTTGCAGGGAAGGTCCGTGACGAAGTTCGTCTTGGCTATGTAGCTCACCCAACTATTGAGATCTCCTTAAGGTAAAACCACCAAACCCTTTATAATCGCCAATGTTTGCAGAGAAGGTCCGTGAAGAAGTTCGTCTTGGCTATGTAGCTCACCCAACTATTGAGATCTCCTTAAGGTAAAACCACCAAAGCCTTTATAATCACCAATGTTTGAAGATAGGGTCTGTGAAGAAGACAGTTTTGGCTCTGTTACTTGCCCAACAATTCAGATTTTCCTAAAGTAAAACCTAAAAATCCTTCATAATCGCCATGTTTGCAGGGAAGGTCCGTGAAGAAGTTCGTCTTGGCTATGTAGCTCACCCAACTATTGAGATCTCCTTAAGGTAAAACCACCAAAGCCTTTATAATCGCGATGTTTGCAGGAAAGGTCTGTGAAGAAGACCGTCTTGGCTCTGTAACTTGCCCAACTATTCAGATCTCCTTAAAGTAATACCACCAAAGCCTTTATAATCACCAATGTTTGCAGAGAGGGTCTGTGAAGAAGACAGTTTTGGCTCTGTTACTTGCCCAACTATTCAGATCTCCTTAAAGTAATACCACCAAAGCCTTTATAATCACCAATGTTTGCAGAGAGGGTCTGTGAAGAAGACAGTTTTGGCTCTGTTACTTGCCCAACTATTCAGATCTCCTTAAAGTAAAACCACCAAAGCCTTTATAATCGCCAATGTTTGCAGGGAAGGTCCGTGAAGAAGACCGTCTTGGCTCTGTAACTTGCCCAACTATTCAGATCTCCTTAAAGTAAAACCACCAAAGTCTTTATAATCGCCAATGTTTGCAGAGACGGTCCGTGAAGAAGACCGTCTTGGCTCTGTAACTTGCCCAAATATTCAGATCTCCTTAAAGTAAAACCACCAAAGCCTTTATAATCGCCAATGTTTGCAGAGAGGGTCCGTGAAGAAGACCGTCTTGGCTCTGTAACTTGCCCAAATATTCAGATCTCCTTAAAGTAAAACCACCAAAGCCTTTATAATCGCCAATGTTTGCAGGGAAGGTCCGTGAAGAAGTTCGTCTTGGCTATGTAGCTCACCCAACTATTGAGATCTCCTTAAGGTAAAACCACCAAAGCCTTTATAATCGCAAATGTTTACAGGGAAGGTCCGTGAAGAAGTTCGTCTTGGCTCTGTAACTTGCCCAAATATTCAGATCTCCTTAAAGTAAAACCACCAAAGCCTTTATAATCGCCAATGTTTGCAGGGAAGGTCCGTGACGAAGTTCGTCTTGGCTATGTAGCTCACCCAACTATTGAGATCTCCTTAAGGTAAAACCACCAAACCCTTTATAATCGCCAATGTTTGCAGCGAAGGTCCGTGAAGAAGTTCGTCTTGGCTTTGTAGCTCACCCAACTATTGAGATCTCCTTAAGGTAAAACCACCAAAGCCTTTATAATCACCAATGTTTGAAGATAGGGTCTGTGAAGAAGACAGTTTTGGCTCTGTTACTTGCCCAACAATTCAGATTTTCCTAAAGTAAAACCTAAAAATCCTTCATAATCGCCATGTTTGCAGGGAAGGTCCGTGAAGAAGTTCGTCTTGGCTATGTAGCTCACCCAACTATTGAGATCTCCTTAAGGTAAAACCACCAAAGCCTTTATAATCGCGATGTTTGCAGGAAAGGTCTGTGAAGAAGACCGTCTTGGCTCTGTAACTTGCCCAACTATTCAGATCTCCTTAAAGTAATACCACCAAAGCCTTTATAATCACCAATGTTTGCAGAGAGGGTCTGTGAAGAAGACAGTTTTGGCTCTGTTACTTGCCCAACTATTCAGATCTCCTTAAAGTAATACCACCAAAGCCTTTATAATCACCAATGTTTGCAGAGAGGGTCTGTGAAGAAGACAGTTTTGGCTCTGTTACTTGCCCAACTATTCAGATCTCCTTAAAGTAAAACCACCAAAGCCTTTATAATCGCCAATGTTTGCAGGGAAGGTCCGTGAAGAAGACCGTCTTGGCTCTGTAACTTGCCCAACTATTCAGATCTCCTTAAAGTAAAACCACCAAAGTCTTTATAATCGCAAATGTTTGCAGGAAAGGTCTGTGAAGAAAACCGTCTTGGCTCTGTAACTTGCCCAACTATTCAGATCTCCTTAAAGTAATACCACCAAAGCCTTTATAATCACCAATGTTTGCAGAGAGGGTCTTTGAAGAAGACAGTTTTGGCTCTGTTACTTGCCCAACAATTCAGATTTTCCTAAAGTAAAACCTAAAAATCCTTCATAATCGCCATGTTTGCAGGGAAGGTTCGTGAAGAAGTTCGTCTTGGCTATGTAGCTCACCCAACTATTGAGATCTCCTTAAGGTAAAACCACCAAAGCCTTTATAATCGCGATGTTTGCAGGATCGGTCTGTGAAGAAGACCGTCTTGGCTCTGTAACTTGCCCAACTATTCAGATCTCCTTAAAGTAATACCACCAAAGCCTTTATAATCACCAATGTTTGCAGAGAGGGTCTGTGAAGAAGACAGTTTTGGCTCTGTTACTTGCCCAACTATTCAGATCTCCTTAAAGTAATACCACCAAAGCCTTTATAATCACCAATGTTTGCAGAGAGGGTCTGTGAAGAAGACAGTTTTGGCTCTGTTACTTGCCCAACTATTCAGATCTCCTTAAAGTAAGACCACCAAAGCCTTTATAATCGCCAATGTTTGCAGAGAGGGTCTGTGAAGAAGACAGTTTTGGCTCTGTTACTTGCCCAACTATTCAGATCTCCTTAAAGTAAAACCACCAAAGCCTTTATAATCGCCAATGTTTGCAGAGAGGGTCCGTGAAGAAGTTCGTCTTGGCTCTGTAACTTGCCCAAATATTCAGATCTCCTTAAAGTAAAACCCCCAAAGCCTTTATAATCGCAAATGTTTGCAGGGAAGGTCCGTGAAGAAGTTCGTCTTGGCTATGTAGCTCACCCAACTATTGAGATCTCCTTAAAGTAAAACCACCAAAGCCTTTATAATCGCAAATGTTTACCGGGAAGGTCCGTGAAGAAGTTCGTCTTGGCTCTGTAACTTGCCCAAATATTCAGATCTCCTTAAAGTAAAACCACCAAAGCCTTTATAATCGCCAATGTTTGCAGGGAAGGTCCGTGACGAAGTTCGTCTTGGCTATGTAGCTCACCCAACTATTGAGATCTCCTTAAGGTAAAACCACCAAACCCTTTATAATCGCCAATGTTTGCAGCGAAGGTCCGTGAAGAAGTTCGTCTTGGCTATGTAGCTCACCCAACTATTGAGATCTCCTTAAGGTAAAACCACCAAAGCCTTTATAATCACCAATGTTTGAAGATAGGGTCTGTGAAGAAGACAGTTTTGGCTCTGTTACTTGCCCAACAATTCAGATTTTCCTAAAGTAAAACCTAAAAATCCTTCATAATCGCCATGTTTGCAGGGAAGGTCCGTGAAGAAGTTCGTCTTGGCTATGTAGCTCACCCAACTATTGAGATCTCCTTAAGGTAAAACCACCAAAGCCTTTATAATCGCGATGTTTGCAGGAAAGGTCTGTGAAGAAGACCGTCTTGGCTCTGTAACTTGCCCAACTATTCAGATCTCCTTAAAGTAATACCACCAAAGCCTTTATAATCACCAATGTTTGCAGAGAGGGTCTGTGAAGAAGACAGTTTTGGCTCTGTTACTTGCCCAACTATTCAGATCTCCTTAAAGTAATACCACCAAAGCCTTTATAATCACCAATGTTTGCAGAGAGGGTCTGTGAAGAAGACAGTTTTGGCTCTGTTACTTGCCCAACTATTCAGATCTCCTTAAAGTAAAACCACCAAAGCCTTTATAATCGCCAATGTTTGCAGGGAAGGTCCGTGAAGAAGACCGTCTTGGCTCTGTAACTTGCCCAACTATTCAGATCTCCTTAAAGTAAAACCACCAAAGTCTTTATAATCGCAAATGTTTGCAGGAAAGGTCTGTGAAGAAAACCGTCTTGGCTCTGTAACTTGCCCAACTATTCAGATCTCCTTAAAGTAATACCACCAAAGCCTTTATAATCACCAATGTTTGCAGAGAGGGTCTTTGAAGAAGACAGTTTTGGCTCTGTTACTTGCCCAACAATTCAGATTTTCCTAAAGTAAAACCTAAAAATCCTTCATAATCGCCATGTTTGCAGGGAAGGTTCGTGAAGAAGTTCGTCTTGGCTATGTAGCTCACCCAACTATTGAGATCTCCTTAAGGTAAAACCACCAAAGCCTTTATAATCGCGATGTTTGCAGGATCGGTCTGTGAAGAAGACCGTCTTGGCTCTGTAACTTGCCCAACTATTCAGATCTCCTTAAAGTAATACCACCAAAGCCTTTATAATCACCAATGTTTGCAGAGAGGGTCTGTGAAGAAGACAGTTTTGGCTCTGTTACTTGCCCAACTATTCAGATCTCCTTAAAGTAATACCACCAAAGCCTTTATAATCACCAATGTTTGCAGAGAGGGTCTGTGAAGAAGACAGTTTTGGCTCTGTTACTTGCCCAACTATTCAGATCTCCTTAAAGTAAGACCACCAAAGCCTTTATAATCGCCAATGTTTGCAGAGAGGGTCTGTGAAGAAGACAGTTTTGGCTCTGTTACTTGCCCAACTATTCAGATCTCCTTAAAGTAAAACCACCAAAGCCTTTATAATCGCCAATGTTTGCAGAGAGGGTCCGTGAAGAAGTTCGTCTTGGCTCTGTAACTTGCCCAAATATTCAGATCTCCTTAAAGTAAAACCCCCAAAGCCTTTATAATCGCAAATGTTTGCAGGGAAGGTCCGTGAAGAAGTTCGTCTTGGCTATGTAGCTCACCCAACTATTGAGATCTCCTTAAAGTAAAACCACCAAAGCCTTTATAATCGCAAATGTTTACCGGGAAGGTCCGTGAAGAAGTTCGTCTTGGCTCTGTAACTTGCCCAACTATTCAGATCTCCTTAAGGTAAAACCACCAAAGCCTTTATAATCACCAATGTTTGCAGAGAGGGTCTGTGAAGAAGACAGTTTTGGCTCTGTTACTTGCCCAACAATTCAGATTTTCCTAAAGTAAAACCTAAAAATCCTTCATAATCGCCATGTTTGCAGGGAAGGTCCGTGAAGAAGTTCGTCTTGGCTATGTAGCTCACCCAACTATTGAGATCTCCTTAAGGTAAAACCACCAAAGCCTTTATAATCGCGATGTTTGCAGGAAAGGTCTGTGAAGAAGACCGTCTTGGCTCTGTAACTTGCCCAACTATTCAGATCTCCTTAAAGTAATACCACCAAAGCCTTTATAATCACCAATGTTTGCAGAGAGGGTCTGTGAAGAAGACAGTTTTGGCTCTGTTACTTGCCCAACTATTCAGATCTCCTTAAAGTAATACCACCAAAGCCTTTATAATCACCAATGTTTGCAGAGAGGGTCTGTGAAGAAGACAGTTTTGGCTCTGTTACTTGCCCAACTATTCAGATCTCCTTAAAGTAAAACCACCAAAGCCTTTATAATCGCCAATGTTTGCAGGGAAGGTCCGTGAAGAAGACCGTCTTGGCTCTGTAACTTGCCCAACTATTCAGATCTCCTTAAAGTAAAACCACCAAAGTCTTTATAATCGCAAATGTTTGCAGGAAAGGTCTGTGAAGAAGACCGTCTTGGCTCTGTAACTTGCCCAACTATTCAGATCTCCTTAAAGTAAAACCACCAAAGTCTTTATAATCGCCATGTTTGCAGAGAGGGTCCGTGAAGAAGACCGTCTTGGCTCTGTAACTTGCCCAACTATTCAGATCTCCTTAAAGTAAAACCACCAAAGCCTTTATAATCACCAATGTTTGCAGGGAAGGTCCGTGAAGAAGACCGTCTTGGCTCTGTAACTTGCCCAACTATTCAGATCTCCTTAAAGTAAAACCACCAAAGTCTTTATAATCGCCATGTTTGCAGGGAAGGTCCGTGAAGAAGAAGAAAGAAAACAAGCAGTGATTTACTGAGAATAAAGGAAGGAACAATAATTAATATGAGGGTTACTTTCGGATGTTAATAAAGACATTGTCAAAGCCTTCAGCGACAAGATCTCACTGATGTGCAGGAAACAGACAGAAGTTTCTGCCTAGCAAGTTGCCTAAGACAACTCACCTTGGCAACAGTTCTCTATATGAGGGCCTATAATTGACATCGCCGATAGGTCATAAATAACTCGACTATCTAGATGCAAATCTGACCAAACTCGTTTCAATTAGGAAGACTTACTACGTTGTGTTTATTAAAGCGATAGTAATCGATTCTCGAACTGGTGAGCTGAACTTTTGGATTGTAAGTACGGTCAGGTAAGGGTGAACACTGCGGATCGAAATACAAACAAAGGACGTCGATACAAATAAATATAAACCGACCGAATGTACTTTAAAACTAAAGGCTAATTATCAGAACACTGTTAGTATGCAAATGGCGACTGTAACTCTAGCGGCTGCATTCGTATTTACATTTTAATTGATCTTTTACAATTTGAAAACAAACAAATTGCCGACACGTTTACTTGTAAATTACTTACACCGCGTTTATGCGAACGTCCATTAACCTATTAAAAAATTCCAGTCTTTTAATTTAAATAAATAATATATTCAACGCGGACTAATTTAGAAAAAAAAGAACTACATTAATTTACTAATTCATAATTTACAGCAATTTATCAATTTTGATTTGTATTCTGACTTTGTTTGCAAAGGTTAGCGTCGCCGTTTAACGCATTCGTTGATTTATAACTGTTTTAATTATTGATAACGAGAAAAAGATTTCCAGGCTATTCTACCTGTTTATTATAATTACAAGCTAGAACAACACTGTTTTATCGAAGCCACTCCCATAAAGGGACACAAATAGCTCACCTATTTAGTTGTACACGAAAACAAGTAATATGAAGAAAAACAATTTAAAATAAATTCCTAAGTTGGTCAACAAAGATGAATTTTATTTGAGTTAACTTTTATTAAATAATTACAATTAATATAAACAAAGTAACATAACTTATGCGTAAAAACAGCTGTTCTATCACATAACCTATAACATAAAATCAGCTGTTTTGTGAAATCATATGTTATCACTTATTTCAAGCCAAATGGGGCGGAATAAATAGTTATATACCTCATATATATATATATATATATATATATATATATATATATATATATATATATATATATATATATATATATATAACTATTTAAATATATATACAGTTTATATATTTCAATAGTTATATATATTTATAAACAAGGATAATTATAAAAATAATGGCCTAAAGCTATTTAAAGATTTAATGTATTGGCATTATTGAGATCCTCATTCACCAGTCAACAGTTTAACAAGACGCATTTTAACATGTTTAACATAAAGAAATCTTAATCGCCACTAGTAAACTGTAGATGATTGGTTAAGCAGTTCACACTGTCTGTCTGAAGTAAACCGATTCGGGTTTTAGATCATTTACCAGCGCCTAAGATACATTTACCAGTGCCTACGATACATGTACCAGTGTCTAAGATACATTTACCAGTGCCTACGATACATGTACCAGTGTCTAAGATACATGTACCAGTGCCTAAGATACATTTACCAGTGCCAAAGATACATTTACCAGGGCCTAAGATACATATACCAGTGCCTAAGATACATTTACCAGTGCCTATGATACATGTACCAGTGCCTAAAATACATTTACCAATGCCTAAGATACATTTACCAGTGCCTAAGATACATGTACCAGTGCCAAGGATACATTTACCAGTGCCTAAGATACATGTACCAGTGCATAAGATACATTTACCAGGGCCTAAGATACATTTACCATTGCCTAAGATACATTTACCAGTGCCCAAGATACATGTACCAGTTCCTTAGATACATTTACCAGTGCCTAAGATACATTTACCAGTGCCTAAGATACACTTACCAGTGCCTAAGATACATTTACCAGTGCCCAAGATACATTTACCAGTGCATAAGATACATTTACCAGTGCCTAAGATACATTTACCAGTGCCTACGATACATTTACCAGTGCCTAAAATACATGTACCAGCGCCTAAGATACATTTACCAGTGCCTAAGATACATTTACCAGTGACTTAGATACATTTACCAGTGCCTAAATACATGTATCAGCGCCTAAGATACATTTGCCAGTGCATAAGATACATTTACCAGTGCCTAAGATACATTTATCAGTGCCTTAGGTACATTTACCAGTGCCTAAAATACATGTACCAGCCCCAAGATACATTTACCAGTGCCTAAGATACATTTACCAGTGCCTACGATACATTTACCAGTGCCTAAGATATATTTACCAGTGCTTAAGATACATTTACCAGTGCCTAAGATACATTTACCAGCGCCTAAGATACATTTACCAGTGCCTAAGATACATTTACCAGTGCCTAAGATACATGTACCAGTGCCTAAGATACATTTACCAGTGCCTACGATACATTTACCAGTGCCTAAAATACATGTACCAGCCCCAAGATACATTTACCAGTGCCTAAGATACATGTACCAGTGCCTAAGATACATTTACCAGCGCCTAAGATACATTTACCAGTGCCCAAGATACATTTACCAGTGCCCAAGATACATTTACCAGTGCATAAGATACATTTACCAGTGCTTAAGATACATTTACCAGTGTCTAAGATACATTTACCAGTGCCTACGATACATTTACCAGTGCCTAAGATACATTTACCAGTGCCTACGATACATTTACCAGTGCCTAAGATACATTTACCAGTGCCTAAGATACACTTACCAGTGCCTAAGATACATTTACCAGTGCCTAAAATACATGTACCAGCCCCCAAGATACATTTACCAGTGCCTAAGATACATTTACCGTTACACCTAAATCCAAATGATCATTGAATATGTTTCGTTATTCCTCACTCATTAAATTTATATTTATTTTATTTTTCTACATTTGTTTAAAACCTTTACAATATTTTTCTACTTTTAATGCAATCTATAATGGCAGTCGAACACGTCAGCAGAGGGCGTGGTTCTGCACCAGGATGAGTAATCCTGTTGGAGATTGATCATCACCACAGGTGTAAGCAAAATTGTGTGTTATTAATGCATTAGTTCAGTGTCAACTTGTAAACTATACAGCGCTGAATCGTTATAGGAAAGCAATTTATGGGCGGATGTGATTACAATACTGACCGCTATTACTACTATTATACAGCGCTAGTGGGCTTTCCAGCTGTGAGTCTATTGATTGCCTACTCACAACTACTTCTAATTGTGTAATAACATATGAAGCTTACTTCCAGCAATAATAATATCATTGATGGGCCGTGTTGTTTGCTTTGCGACCCGAAGGACGGTTGAATAAAGGATTTCAGCACAAGGCCGAATCGTTCTCTGCCACTTTCTCTTCTCGCCTTCTCTGTTTGATCAATGGATCGTTTAGTCAGATCTTCCTTGTTTGAATCGTTTCTCCAGTGCTTCGTGGAGTAGACTCTTGTAGTCAAGCTCTTCGTCCTGGACAAAATTTGGCTTTTTCTGTTTTAAAATCTTAACCTGCTTTTAAAACTATCAGCCAGTACGCAGGTTAGGAATGGTTGTGAAGGTTGGATTCGGGTGGGGGCAAAACCCGGCCGGTACAAGAGGATGTACGGTGGGTAGTATGCCAGTGCTTGTACAGAGGGACCAACTTAAAGTAGACCTACTCTCAGTTGGAGTTAGGCAGGACTACGATCAGTAATTTAAGCAGCTCAACTGTAATATTCTTGGTCGTTTTATGGAGACCTCAGGAGATTTAGTTGTGATCGAAACCTGCCTTTTCTTTCACAATGTTTCTAGCAAGATAGCGATGCCTTAGACAACATTGCGTTCCTTCAAGAAACGTTTAGCAACCGTGTCATCTCCCTTAGAACAAACTTTCCTTACCCAGCCCACTCCCCCGATCTGACACCACTTCACGGCTACGTCTGGAGAATAATGAAGGAGATTTTTCTTGATGACCCACCAACCACCATCGTCCAACTACAGGAAAAAATACCTACGTGTATAACGAGCACGAGACAACCCCTTTTCACAAAAATTATGCAAAACCTTCAAGAACTGTACGAGTATTGCCTTAAATTGCACGGAGGTCGTACAGAACACCTTTATATCCGAGTCTAACCGATTTAGCTACTTTTTAGTTGTATGTTTATTTAAGTAAAACTGTTTATTTTTACGGCAGTTAATGATTCCCCGGAACTGAGGATAAGGGGAAACTATACATCGTACGGTTACCTACTCTCTAACAAGATCATAAGAAAACAGTAAATAAAATTTAAATAAATAACAAGAATAATATATATATATCAAAGGAAGAAGGTCCTGGCACGATCATCGTCGATCATCTCCACCGTTGAACTCCCTCGGAGATAAAACTTCGGTCACCAGAATATGCGTGATTGTGACGTACCTCCACAGGACTGACATGATGGCGGATATTCACTACGCATGCGAGGTGGTATTATAGCGTTTAGTTAAACTCATTACTCAGAAAGAATAGGGGAAGGATTTTGAACACATATAAGTTTAGATTATAGACCCAATACACCATGGTCAGGTATGCACGTAAGGATGTTTAGGATTTCTTATTTTAGAGGCGATCAGCTGATGTTACTATTATAGACTTTACAAACGATAGGGAAGGATTTTGTATAAGGATAGATAGGATTGAGGTAGGGACATAAGTATCCTTGATGGATCAACCTATAAAGGGAAGAAAATAATAATGCTCACTGGATATTTTCATATCACCTATGGGCAGTGTAAGTATCAAAATTAGACGTACTACTTATACTCCCTTGTAGGACAGCGGTAAGGCGAAGTAGATGGAATTAGGTAGAGCTAAAGGAAAAGACTTGAATAGGTTCTGGGAGTATGCGGAAGTTGAGGAAGACTTCAGCAGGGTCCTTCAGGATCACATACCTTAAGGAGACGTAATCCTTATCGAGGTCATAAAGGAGGTGTATAAACGTTCAGTCCTTAGAGTTTAAGGGGGCTATAAGTTGGAAGGGTAGAAATATATAAAACCCAAGATGTAACAAAATTCCAAAAAATGCTGGAGAACATAGCTTAAGTCCCTGAAACATAGCTACTCCGCCATCGCCTTTATAGACCCCCTACCTGGTAAGGTCATCAAGTTATAATAGCATCTACATTTTTAAAAAGGAGTATAATAAATAGAAAGAAATCATAAGACAAAATAATACTGCTATCTATTTAAATAATAAATCCTCAATAGAATTTAATTTTTTAAAAAAATTGAAGTTGAGCAATAATACTTCTATTTGTGTAGTTTTGCCTCTTTTCCAATTCCTTCTATTAGTCCACACTCTCCTTATATATATATCTTGTACAAATTTTCAACCGTTCATAAAATACTTTTTATTCATCCACTCAAGTTCAAATACATATTTTAAAACTTGTAGTGGGTGACACTTGATGTTAATACAGTATTTTCAAATAATAATTTATTATTTAAATTTAGGAATGAATATAAATGGTAGTTTTGTATGGGAGAAAAACATTTCACAAAAGGGGTAAGGTATGCAATATAGTTATTTGGTTAAAAATAAGTGATGACATATGATTTCATAAAACTGCTGACTTTATGTTACATATTATGTGTTGGAACAGCGGTTTTAATGCATAGTTTATGTTACTTTGTTTATATTATTTATCAAAAATTAACTAAAATACTTTCTTTTAAGCTAAGAAGGAATTGACTTTATTTTTTTAAAATATTTATATTACTTATTTCGTTGTTATCAAATTATTTATAAACCGTCGAGCAACCATTTCTTGTCTAATCACTACGGACAATAGCATCAAGAAGGCACCAGATCTTGGAGACAAATCTGCAATTCCCTCGTAAACCTCGGCCTGGCACAACATATGTCTGGCGGGAAGCTGATCCGATTGCGGCGCACGTAGTGCCATCCACTCTCCGCATTTGGTCATTCTACATTGATTACTTTGTCTTTGTTTTTTCTACGTTGTCAAGGAAACGCGCAAAGCATGAAGCGAATTGCTTAATGACTGTAGAGATGTGATTGATTAGGCTTCCAGATCGCTGATGCGATACGGAGACGCTTATTAGGGTAACCGCTTCGATGTGACGTCATTTCCACCTCAAAGCTTGCGACTGTTGCCAAAGAATTAAGCTATGGCCGTACACATAAAAAACTAAGTTCCTTTACATGGCGAGGGACTAATCTCTTACAAGATAACTAAGTAACTAAGGCTAAAAATAGGTGACTGGTCAAGTGCCTAAAACACCTGAATACAAAATCAAGTTTCTAGTTTCAATTCTCGGTAGCGCCAGACAATTTGTTTGTTTTTTCAGTTTCCAGGTCGTTTTAGGTTATGTCAATGAGTAGATCTAACTAGAGCCATACCTATGATAATAATAGTGCTGGTCCCATTAGCTTCCTTGAATACAGCTTTACCCTGTCTCTCTTAGACAAGAGTTTCAAGGGTAGAAAGAAAATGGAACGGAAGGATGAATACTATAATGACGTCAGAGGAAACTATCAGAGGGTGTGCTAAATGGTTATTTCAATGGAGTAAAACTATATTCATGGTAAAAAAATGCCATTTTTATGTTATAATATCGAGTTAAAGAATATGTTAATTTGTCCAGTTACTCGACAAATTGTTTAAAGCTATCGAGGCGTAATTCAAGTATATTATAATTTTAAAATGGTTTTCAGTAAATTGAAAATGGTTAATAAATACAGAGTCCGCAGAAGACTTTAATGTGGGTAACGACAAGAGGCAATACTATATATTTGGGAAATGAAACTTCTTAAGAGGGCCTAAATGGGCCATCCATGGCAGATGAAGCAACATCATAAAGGGGTGTATACAAGTTTACTCGTCCTTACAAGAAGAAGACTAAGGGAAGGCAGATGGAATCAAGTAGGACTAAATCAAGGAGATAATGATCCCCCAAAGGTCAAGGTAGGGGAACAAAATCATTTGCGTAACAAGTAAGGAGAATCATGGCATGCGAGTGGAGAGTCGCTTACCTGAGTTAGATCTGTCTTCATCCGGGATGAAGGATGCCTTGCCTACCCATTACATCGAATAGCTACATAAAGTTCCCATACTGCTGACAGTTAGAATATCTAGTTCAGTTAAAATAGAAATATATTACAGTATACAGATATTATTTGGTACCTTCGGCTATAAACTTACTGACAAGTATTGAGTACCTGCTTCTACTCCCAGCTTAAGAATCTCTGTTTATTCTTCTCTTATTATTTATTTGAAAGTAGTCGCAGTAAAGCATTTCATTTTGACAACTAAAAACCAATCCCAATTTGCATACAATAGTCGTACAAAGCAGCTCTATTGGCCAGTGATCGGTTTATTACACGCGTTGCCATGGAAATATATCAATCGCTGGAACTATGCACACCAGCAGCTCCTGTCTCCGCAGAAACAAGATAATTTGTAACGAAATATTTATGATTGAAAGTGAGCGGAAAGCCACGGGGAACGGAAACCTTCATCGCCGGTTGGATTTATTAAAACTTCGATTTAAGAGTCATCTGTGTTCTTGTTTTATGGGACAAGCATGGGTCGCGTGGGCAGCAACTGAACTATCTTAATAACCTGAGATATACATTTTAATCTCAAACTGTACCCAATCTAATCTTAATAAGCTTAACCTATTAATTATAAACTGAACCAAACGTAAACTTAATAACCTGAGGTAAACGTTGTAACCTCAAATTGGTAAAATACAAACTAATCCTAACCTAACCTTACCTAACCAAACTTTTTAATTTCAAACTGAACCTAACCTAATTTAGCGAGCCTAACCTAACCTCAAACGCCTTTTAATTACAAACGCCACCTAACTTGACCTAACCATTGAAACGTTTGAGATACACTTTTCAACTACAAACTAATCCTAACCTAACCTTTAATTTCAAACTAACCCTAACCTAATTTAGGGAGCCTAACCTAACCTCAAAGTCCTTTTAATTAGAAACACCACCTAACTTGACCTAAGCTCATCAAGCTGAGATAAACCTTTCAATTACAATATTAACCTAAACTACCCTGAACAGTCCGAAATAAACCTTTTAAATTCAAACGGAACCTAATTTAACCTAAACCTAACAAACCGAGGTTAACCTTTTAATCTCAAATTGAACCTAACCTAACCTAATTTAGCATACCCAACCTGGCCTGAATAACCTGAGATAAATCTTTTAATCACAAACTGCACCTAACTTAACAGCAAAAGCTGAGATAAATATTTCAATTATAAACCACCCCTAATATATTATAACTTTAATAAAATGAGATAAACCTACTAAATAAAAACGACACCTAATTTAACCTAACCTAAACAAGCTGAGATTTAAACCTTTTAGTTACAAACTGAATCTAACCTATCCTAATTTAGCAAATCTAACCTAACCTCACTAACCGGAGATGAATCTTTTAGTTAGAAACTGAACCCATCTAACCTAATTTAGCAAAAATAACCTAACCTCTTCAAGCTGAGATAAACGTTTTATTTACAAACTGAATCTAACCTATCCTAATTAAACAAATCTAACCTAATCTCAATAACCGGAGATGAATCTTTTAGTTAGAAACTGAACCCATCTAACCTAATTTAGCAAAAATAACCTAACCTCTTCAAGCTGAGATAAACTTTTTATTTACAAACTGAATCTAACCTATCCTAATTAAACAAATCTAACCTAATCTCAATAACCGGCGATGAATCTTTTAGTTAGAAACTGAACCCATCTAACCTAATTTAGCAAAAATAACCTAACCTCTTCAAGCTGAGATAAACTTTTTATTTACAAACTGAATCTAGCCTATCCTAATTAAACAAATCTAACCTAATCTCAATAACCGGAGATGAATCTTTTAGTTAGAAACTGAACCCATCTAACCTAATTTAGCAAAAATAACCTAACCTCTTCAAGCTGAGATAAACTTTTTCTTTACAAACTAAAACTTGGATAACATACCCTGGACCTAACCTATCCACAGAAAGCTTGAATAAAATTATAATTACAACTGTTAAGCGGTCCTGCCTCACTGATTGCTACCTTCCGCCTTATCTTCTGTCACCTTTTCCCATTAATGCCTGCCTCGTAGCATCAATCAGCCTTCCTCTATTACCCTCGTACTTTCGCACTCCTACGGTACGAGGTGTGGCGTTCTCAAGACGTATCATTATTTCCGTAGTAAAAACCTAAGCGCCGATTCTGTAATTGCATTCGACCATTAGCAACAATATAAAAAGTAAAGTATAATATTTTCCAGCGCGACTTTGCGGTCTTTAATTAAGGGTAATGCCTGGTATTAATTGCAACTAATATGTCGCTTAACCATTTATAAAGTATCACAAATATTTTTATTTAATTAACTACGTCGATGAGGAAATTGAGATTTTTATAATGAGAAATTGTTTTTGCCTTTTATGACAGATGACGTTTATGTAGTTGGGAGACAATAAGCCTAATTGACTTACGCCTACGAAAAGTAAGCAGAGTCTAAGCTTTATGAAAGTAACGATGGTTTCGAAACGCGTCAGCAAGTAAGCTCTCAAGTATTCACTTAGTTATGTAATAATTATAGTTTAATCATTGAATTCAAGATGATTACATCAAGCAACTTTATATATGGAAGGATTGTAATTATAGGCAGGACCAAGTTATGGACATAAAGCCTTGTGGTGGGGTCTGTAGGAGGGACAGGCGTGCAGGGCCACTTGTCTGAAGCGAATCTACTCTTTATTGGAGTCATAAAGAGGGCTCTAAATAAAGATAAGGAACAAGGAGTAAGAAAAAACCATATTGATACCGCTTGTCTGGGAAAAATTAAAACTATGGCATCCCTTCGGCTGAATGGTTTGTTTGAAGTAAATACGTTCTAGGCTGGGGTGAATAAAGGTGTCTACTCGTTACAACTCCTAGTAAGAAGAATAATAAAGGCGAGTAGAGGGAATCGGGCAGGACTAAGGAAAAAGCATATTGATTCCGCAGTAAGGGGAATACTTGAACATGATGGTGCGTAGTAAGGGATGCTTAGTTGGAGTAGACATGCTCTTAAAAAGGGCGAAAAGAGGTGTGTTACCATTACGGCCCTTATAAGAAGAAGATTAAAGAAAGCTAGACGAAACCGGTTAGGGCTAAAGAAGAGATATAACCATCCCTCTTAACCGCCGGGAATAGGGTAGAATTATGTCATCGCATGGGTAGGATCTCCTACTTAAAGTGAACCTGCTCTGAACCGGGCTAAATAGAGATGCCTACATGTTACACCCCCTGCTAGAAGAAGGGTAAGGAAAAGGATCCTCTAGTCCTCCAACACAGCAGTACCAGGTGCAGCGTATTACTGTCCACACGCAAGTGACAGTGCGACTCCTCCATCTTTGTACAACTAGTGGTCGTGTATTACTGCGGGTACCGAAGCGACCTTAGGTTTCCTCGTCTTCTAAACCCAAAGTTCTGAGTAGTCCATTCAACTTAATAGATTTGGGGGTGTTTTTATATTAAGGCGAAGAGTCTACGATTATTATTGTCAATAAATAATAGTAAAGGATAGATAGGGTTAATAAAGGAACATGAAACAAGCTCCTGAAGAGCATAGGGATAAATCCTTGAGTACAACTGCTCTCAAACGGGGTAAAAAGGGTGAATGACTGCTACCTAAACACGCTAACAGTAAGGTGTGTGTGTGTATGTAAACATGTTTTGACGGTAGTTTGAAGGATATGACAAATATTTTAAACAATAAATAAAATATATTAGTACAAATATTACCACCTTATTGTATCAAAAATGATTTAAAATGTCCAAGAACCTAATTAAAATATCCTATAAATATACGTGAAGTAATTGATTCCATTTTAAAACAATTCCCGTTAGGGAGTAAATCTACTCTGACGGGGAATCAAATTTAGTATAATTTGAATTGCAAACTCTCGCAAACCTGACCTAACCTAACTTGGCTGTGCTGTCAGTTTCTCCCCGTGATTATTGTTGTTGCAATAAATAACACATGCACTGCAGGACGTACAGAGAGAGGCCCGTGGGTTGCAAGCGGGAGAACTTTTATCTTATCCCGTCACAACATTAGCTAGATTCCAAACGGGTTCTAACGGGCCTTACCGTTCTAAGGCCCGCAGCTATGTACGATCCAAAATACACAAGATTACAGCTCATCGCACAGCATCCGTCCCCTCCCCATCATTAATTGCCTAATATTAATTCATAGAGGGTAATTACTCGAAACTTGATAACGCCAAGTCAATATGACTACTGTTAGCCTAGATGGTTTTCTGTCCCAGGGAGGAGGACATCTATGATGTAATAAGTTGAATAAAGCTTGAAGTAATAAAAGGTAATGATGTCCTTGTATTAGGTAGAAACATTGTAAAGTTTCCAAAATCTCCTTTGTTGAGATCCACAGGTCTTGTATTGACAATATGTCAACTTTTCACCCAAAAAGTAAATATACGTTGACAAAGTCAATGCGATCTTGAATGTACTGTCATATGAAAATTATTTTTTGTATCCTAGGAAGGAGGAAGGATTACGCAAAATATAATAGGCAAAAAGCATAACTTATTTGCGGCCTAGAGGAAGATAAAGCGCATGCGCGAGGAAAGCAGTACACATTAAATAAACATAATCTCTTTAGGAATTCTATGAGATCCATAAATCCTTCACTAGAGAAAAATAAGAAAATTTGAACTTAATAAAAGTTTATTTAATAAAGGAAGCAATAGCTTCAATGGTTACCTGAAATAGTCGCGCCTAGTAGTTTGCATATGCTTCCTAGGAGTGTCCTACGAAGGAGAGGAGAGGATAGTGTATAGGTAGGACTAAGGTAGTGGCATCTTCGGAGAGGATATAGGGCTTAACGTACCTAAAGTAGACATACTTTAAGTAGGGTTCATAAAGATGTGTCTATGGGTTACAATACGTTGTAACAAGAAGGATAGGGACAGAGCTAAGGTACTAGATAGGACTAAAAATAGGGGGCTTAATGGTGCCCTGGTACTAGGAATAGAGGACATAATAGTAATTGGAGGACAGGATCGCTTACTTATGAATACAAGAGGCTATCCACAACCCGACACCTCCTGGTAGAGGTTATCCTTAAAGACCATCTAGAAACTCATTACAATTATCCAGTATATTTTACTCTGCAATGGTGATTCCACAAAAGCTTTGCATACAAAATACATAGATTAACTCAAAACAAGATAATCCAGTTCGGCCCAGCTAATAGTAGGCTTCTAAAGTATAATGAAAAGGTTACAGCGAGCACCTAAAAAGGAAATTCTAAAACCTAATGAATCATGGCTTGCGTGCACATTAGCAGCTAGTCCTTGCTTGACTGTCTGTGTTCTAATTGATGTAGGTCTATGAATATTTTAATTGGTCGAGTTACATTTGTATTACCGCAACTCCGTCTTGAACTAAACGCTCGTAACGCAACCTGCCCTATCCAATTTGCAGTAAATATAAGCCACCGTGACGTCATACACAATACAAGAGTGATTTGAACGTTATAAAGAACATAGCTAATGCAAAACCCATTCATGACTCGCATGAAACGATATAAAGCCTAAATGCCTTGGGACGTTATTATTTACAACTGAGTGGCGGTCTCTTATTTATGGCGGAGATTCCAAGGCGGGATAAGGTGAAAGTGTTCGGTTATTAAGCGAACACGTTTCTAAATGCTGCGGTGCCAATAGACTATATCCTTTTATACTGGAGCAATCATCACCTACACTAACCAACCATTACACCTACCGATCTGCTACAATTTGCGATAGGGTGTGTTTAGCGAAAGATGGCCTGTGGTAGCTCTTGGGGTTTTTTTATTTGTTTTTTCTTTTAAGGTTAACAGTACAATTTAGTCGCTTATCGCTTAAAACGGTAAGGAAAATTGTAATTTTTTCCTTATAAACAAAAGGAGGTTTATATAAACAATACTAAAATGAACCTTGTTGTAACCAGGAACAATAAAATTAAAACAAAGTTAGTGAAACAAACTTAATTATATTCCCGAACAATAAAACAAAAACAAAGTTAGTAAAACAAAGCTTATTTTAACCTCGAACAATAAAACAAAAACAAAGTTAGTAAAACAAAGCTTATTTTAACCTCGAACAATAAAACAAAAACAAAGTTAGTAAAACAAAGCTTATTTTAACCTCGAACAATAAAACAAAAACAAAGTTAGTAAAACAAAGCTTATTTTAACCTCGAACAATAAAACAAAAACAAAGTTAGTAAAACAAAGCTTATTTTAACCTCGAACAATAAAACAAAAACAAAGTTACTAAAATGATGTTTATTATATGCCGACCAGTAAAGCTAAAAAAAGTTTATTGTGGACAAAAACAACAAAACTAAACAAGAATTTTCGTAGCCTCAAACAATAAAATTAAACTAAAATTAGTAAAGTATTTACAAAACGAAATCACGCAACATTTGAATGTTAAGACAAAAAGCGCGTTTAAGCAATAAAATACGCGGGGTATTTTAGAAACACCAAATATTCTTAGAGCATCATGTATCATATGTATGTATTGTGTCTCGCGCGGCAATGATCTCATGCATAAAGGAAGAATATACCCTGTCCATACATTTAACCTACTCCTTACATTTTATTCCACTAATCTAGTATCTCCTATAAAGCTTAGGAAATCTTTTTGTATAATAAATAATATGAAAGTAGAATCCTAAAATCCTAATATGAGATGAAGAGGTGGATCATTGCATAGCGGTACTGAAGTTACGAACTTGCGGAGCGGTGCAACCCTCGTTTCAGAAGGACGGCATAACAAATAACGGGTGACGGAAAGAAAGAATACATATAATGAAAAGAAGACGGATGCGGCGCATGGAGGCTAGGAGCACGCGTTCCATCCCTTAGAAGCTTAATTTAGATCCACTATAGAACGGTAAAGGAGAGGTGTAGGAATAGTGCTCAGGACGAGTCAGGGTGAAAAAGGATGGAACAAACCCAATACTCATTCCGAGATTCTGAGTATTAGATAAGAAGTTAGGTAGGAAAATTAATCCCAGCTAGATTCTAGGGTGTGTGAGTGAGAGAGAGAAATTCGTATCTGTGTGTGGAAGAGAGAAACAAGCCAAGCCTCCAATGTAACAAGGCACCAAGCTCCCCTCCAGAGTAGATGTGAGGTTGTGGGGTGCTCACCCCCGTAAGTAAGCTGAGCCGCCCCCCTCAAGCTACACCTCCCCGCTTCAGGAGCTACAGAGGGCTATCTGTGTCAACCTCCCGAGCACTACAAACACCAGGAAAATGAAAATACAAAAATATAATTGCAAACAAAAATTGAAAATGAAAATAATATATTCAATAAACGATACGTTTTGCATAATTACAAGAAGAATTTCCTCAATATCTCCCAATGATCAACGATAACTGCCTTACAGACTCTATTAACTTTGCAGGTTGCAATTCATCGCTAAGGGAATACCCCCGACTTCACGTTAGGGTCAAGTGTGTTCTCTTCGCGTAAGTGTCACGCTGACGAAGTATATATAGTCTACAGCTCTTTCAAGGCGAATACGTTTTCTGAGACGATCTTTTTAGAAGCTTCTTTTCATTCGAATTTTCTTTTTATTCAAAACAAGAGAGCCGAGACAAGAATACTTCACCCTATGAATGGCAAACCCAAGCCAAGTTGTCTGATTAAAGTATAACAACCTTTGTTTAAAATTGAGTTTATTTTCAAATTTTATAATGATAAACTTTAACGATGGGAAGAGACTGTAGGCGTATAAAATATTTTCGAAGTTTTAGACAAGATGGCGAACTATAAATAAGGGCTATAGACTCCTCTAGCTAGGAATCCTGTATCACTAAGTCTCTTAGGGAAGGATCGTGACTTTAAGTGTGCAAAGTAGCGTAACTAAAATGGGGATACAGAATAACTCTATATCTGGAGCATAGGGACATCCCGTTGCATCCCCTATTGAGATGATAAAGTAGAGTGGGGAAGGTACCTACTACGAATAGGGGGTATTGTAACAGTATGTAGGAGTGTAGATACCCTTATACAGAAAATATGAGATCACACGTTCAGGAGGGTAGTAAATTTGAAGTAGGTGCTACTATGGTCTAGGGGAGGCATTTGTTTGGCCCCGCGGAGAGCAAAATAGAACAAAGACAAAACAAAGTAACAAAAAATTAACTCGCATACCTGAAGAAGCCTTATTTTCTATCGCTCTGTTCGTGTAACTTGACAGGATACACACACACACACACACACACACACACACACACACACACACACACACACACACACACACACACACACACACACACACACACACACACACACAGACACACACAGACACACACATACACACACACACACACACACACACACACACACACACACACATACAGTTTCCCTTGATTATAAACCTTATCATATTTTCGTGTAAAACAGTCCCCACCCGGGAAGAGTTAACTAGGGTCACCCATGGCAACAGGAAGTGAGGATTAATGGGCAAGTGATCGCATCAGCCAATCATAGACAATCGCTCAGTATCGCCCATCTTAGTAGCGCAGGTTAATAACCTGACGCCAGGAAGCCGGAGGACGGATACGTATGAGCGCTATAAGGTGATGGAAGGCCTTCAAGACAGTGCTTTGATGCGGCTTACAACAAATCTCAGTGTTACCAAATTAATGTAACAAAACTATGTTACAAATTAAACATAATGTTAGTGTCTAAAGACCACCAGGTAACTAGATATATTCTCATTGACGTGATTGTGAATGGATGACAAATGCTTAAGTATGAATTGTCTTTGATCTGAAATCGAATGCAATCACTGCTCGCCCTACACAAACACTATTCATGAAATTCTTAATATACTCATTTTAACCCACTAGTATGGGATACAGTATGACACGGTTCTCTACTGAAAGCTACCTTGCCCACGCATTATAATTGTTTTCTATTTATTCCATTCCACACGGACGTGTAACGAATAGATCCCGATAGAGTTGGGTACGCTACACTGCACCTGTGACGTCACTACCCCTTGTGCTATGTGCCTTACTGTATTTACAATCTTCTATTAAGCGTTAGCGATATTAGTTACACTCCCTGATTGCCTGAAGGAAGGAAGATGGAGAGGTATAAGGGGTTTTAGGGGAAACTAGGAAATGGGCATGGTACTACGATCATGAGCAAATTTTGGCGTCGCGTGAACATAATCCTGTACCTAAAGCGGACTAACTCTCTTTTATTTACCATAGGGGGAAGGATTTCCTTCTCACAATCACTGGATGTCTTCATGCTCGTGTATGTGTGTGTACACAAATCTAGTAAATAATAAAATATTGTAATTAAATAGAAAAACGTTATCAAATACCGAAACAATTAATGATTAAAACGTTTATTTAACGAATTCAATTGAGATCCGGTTCCAAAAATGTGTCAAACACACCTATGGATGTTTCAATTTAAACATTGCATTAGCCCTAGAAGTAGGTTTAACTTAACATTATATTAAATTAATTGTAATAAGATTTAGTGAAATATAAGTACATATATTTATAAAATATATACAAATATTATTTCATCTTAATAATTTGCCATAAATAAAATAACAGCTGTTTTACAACATAAAATCAGCTGTTGTGTAAAATACCCATCCCTACTTAGGCCTAAAATTGCTGCATACAACACATATATAGAAGTATAAAGATATCTTACAACGCGAAGATTTTCCCCCTATGTTGATCCTATTCGGCGCTAAAGGAATTTTAACTTCAATAATATTTCTACAAAATTTTAGAACTAAAATTACTTTTAAAAGTAAATAAAAGATTCAATTTTTAAATAATGGATCACGTAATCATTTTTTAAATTTTAAATTCTTTGATGAAATAAAAGTTATTTTAATAAGGTTGTTAGGCCTGTTTCCCAATGTGTAACACATTTACGGTTCGACTAAGTTTAATATTCTTACACAACTATTAATGACTTAGAAACGGAACTTATTACATATTTATTTCATTCTATTACCGTTATTTTGGTGCTGTAATTACTGAATGTATCAATTTAAAAACAGTTCTGGTTATATTAGAAGCCGAGCGAGTGGGTTTTAGTAAAACAACCATTATAGAATTTAATTACGCATGATAGGTTATTAATCGCAAGCCATTAATAAAGTCCGTCCTTTATAATTACACATTTAAACATACTTAAACATACATTCCGCAAGATGAATAATGCATGCAGTCCAGAGCCCTCTTACTGCGAACAGAGTATAGCGTTCGTGGGTAATAAATAACACGGCCGACAATGTTATGCTCACTTCTCACATGTCGGACCCAAATATATTATTATATTAAAAATAAATTAGCTCTTGTGACAGCTGGACGTAACCATAAATCCAGGCCGCGCACCGCCCGGTTCGTTCCTTCGCAGGACTCTACACCTACTATACTGCGTAGCTTACGTCCTGTGCCTGCGTGCCGGGCTGCTACCCACGGGATAAGGCTACCTCCCATCCTCTTCAACATATATTCGGAAGAGAGCATCTAAGCCATAAAGGTATTCGGAGAAAGATGTAGTAACGTGAAATATCCTGGCGACTCTTGGATACTCGCTTGTCACAATGAGGAGTTCAATTCTCCAATGGTTAAAATACAAAGAGCAAGTGAAAACAATGGGTTCAAAGTTAACATATGAAAAAGAAATGGACATTTATAACTAGGACAAGAAGGTTGATGGTGACCGTTCAAAGAACTGAACACACTTTTCTAGGAGCATCAGTAAACTCAAGATGGGGCTAAGAAGAACAACAAGAATAGTAAAGGCAAGATCATCGTAGAGTAACGGCATGCACATTTACCTTACACAGCTTCATCCATTCTCTCAAACTTCTAAAATATTATGTTTACAATTTTAGTAAAAAAATATTAAAGCATGGAAAATAAGCGAATCCTTAATGAAAAAGATCGAGTCCTTTGAAATGCTGTACTTTAAAGATGCTTCGCCTGATTATTCAAGAAAAACATTGATAATATCCGGGGATCCGGAAAGAGAAAACACACTTGACTCTATAACTTGAGGGGTTGGTTCGGATTACCATTTGCCCAAGTGCTCAGATCTCAGGAAATAAAATCGGAACAGCCTTTTTGATCGCGAATTTTTGCAACATGGCTTAAAATGCGTTCGTTCTGTTATACTGGAGGAATCATGGTCTGCGTTTGCAGAACCATACACCTGCTGTATACCTACTCTCTTTTGGGGTATAAGAAACTTTCTATAGGCAAAAACTTGCTTACTCTTGATTAAGATGAGCGGAGAAATGTACTACTATGACAAGGAAGCAATGAAAGATTTTAGTGATGGATGAAAAAAGAAAATGATTATAACTTTAAGGCGAAGTATAAATAAGGTTTGGAATAATATACATAGGAGTGACATAAACCCATTCGGCGTTGCTTACACTGCTCTTCCTTGAAGTAGAGTTATCCTCTACCGGAGACAAGGAGATGTGGATCTCCTGTGGATTGTGGGATGGAGTATCTTAGACACAACTGTGAAGGGGATAACCGAGGAAGACCTGTGCCATATCGGCTTAGTGAGTTTAAGATTCAGGCCAGTTGATCGAAGTTCATTGCCAATCATCGGTCGGGGCAAGTGCTACAGCTGAGACTCTTCCTACCACCGAGTTGGCTACGCTTAACTACTTAATAAAGACAATAACTTGGCGCTGGTTAGGCTCCACCGTGGTCTGCAATTAGATCGGCTCCACTGTATTTATCCAAAGTGGAAAAACCAACGATCGTCCAGATCTAATCTACCTATTAGCGTATGCTGCCTGTTTCGGTAATTGCGTGCCGAGGATCATTTTCAAATCCATCGTTAGTTTTTCAAATTAAGGTTTTATTGTTAAGAAATATAATGAAGTAAGACCCTGACAATAAATCTCAAAGTTACAACACCAAGAGTAGTAGGGACTATTGTACATTTCTATGGACGTGTTGTCATCTTCAGGGGCTTCTTATAAAGAAAGAGCCAAACATGTTTTGATCAGTTATTAAATTTTTTTTATTGTTACTTTGGTTTTTGTTGTTGATTGAATTTGTTGTATTGATTCTCGTAGAATAGTTTCCTATAAAGTACATACTTTGGTTTTACTGAAAGGTTTTGTTTTAATTGCCAAGAGAATATAAAAGACATGTCGTCCGTCTTGCGAATGTACGAGTATCTAATATGGCAAACTACTAGTCGATGGGGTTTTCCTTGTGTGATTAAGTTACCTTGACGTATAAAGCGTTCGGTTTCATATGAAATGTCATTCAAAGTGATCTGAGCGCCTGTTCCGCCCTTACCTTTCTCACTCCTCCGTTTTAAATTACGTTTATATGTGTTCTTTAGAACATTTACAAGTGCCAAAGAATTGTATTTTTAGGGAATGATTTCCCCCGACAGTAATGGCATTGAAACGCCTGATATCCAAAAGGCTATCCAACCGCCCCACTACAGTCCAGCTCCTAACGACCCGTCAGCTTTCCAGTGACATCAACTAGGCTTTCCTAATTATATAAAAAAAATTTACACAGAGTCAAAAAACGTTTGGTTTTGGAAACTAACTGTGGGAATTCATGTTAAATAACAAACACACAAACATCCTCTAAAAACTATAATGTTTTATTGACTTTATGCACATTTCGGTGGCAAAGCAACCATCCTTAGATGCAAAAAAAACAAAAGCAACAAACTGAAGTTTATATTTTCTTAATTTTGAAGATGGTTGCATCACAACGAAAATCTACATAAAGTTATTACACAACTATTTCGGTTGGGGATGTTTGTGTTATTTATTAGTGACGAATTTGATTCCAGAAAAATACATTTTATATACAAATTTAAAGTATTACCGCGTTGGAGTGTTGAAAAAGGACTTAACAAGGTAGGGTTTCGTGGTTAGCAGTTTTTAGGTTAACAAAAAGTATTTTTGTTACTGAACTTAAAAACAACCGATTCGGTTTTTTGTGAGTTAAGTGAAATGAAAGTGGTTATTTGCAACCTCAACTTTATTTTTTACACAACCATAACGGCAACTGTCGTTTATATTATTTTAAAAGGTTATGAATAATTATATATTTTGTTCCGACGTTTTTTTTAGCAAAATCATTCACTTTAAAAGATAGAATATCCCTTAAAATTGTTTCTCTATCGAAATCACAGGAAAGTAACTTTAAGGTATGGAAAGAAAAGTAGGGATGTGAAAGTTTAATGATGAAATTAACACTGACCCGGAAAGATGGCGTAAGTTTTGCTTATATTGGCAAAAATAAAAGAAGAGGAAAGAAAAATTAATTATAAAATACAGTAATACCTATAGTAATCTATACAAATAAAAACATTTGTAATGGATAAATAAAAATTTAGTTAAGAAAGAATAGAAGCAATGTGAACGTATTTTAACAGATATAAATCAGAAAATTATATATTTTCGACAAGTGTAAACATACAAGAGTTTGGGTGTTCTGAAATCCGCTGGAAAACAGTTGTGCAACTAAGCAGGCCTATTCTTAATGCACGGCACTGTGGGACACAATCCTAGGTTATTGACCCACCTTAGAAAAGGGTTTTAATGGAACACAATCCCTTTAGTGCAGGGTGGGGGAGGGGAGGGGTCATCTCACCTGGTCATCGCCGTACAGTCCCCTGCAAAAACATAAGTACTTTGGATGTTAACGTGTCACGAATAAGGAGACGGGATTTCATCGGTGACACGAACCGAAAGATAGGAGGGTTATGTTTGGATTTTATTGTCAGAGGTTTATTTATTAGTTTTTTGAACATTCGCCAGGGAGTTCACGTGGACGGCGTAGCGTGAGTACTTCGTGTACTTGTCAGATAATGCTGGAGAGATTATTTCCCTTTGTTGGGGCTAATTACAGGGATTTATGAGAGGTTAATCTCGTCCTTGGGGTTAATCGTTTCACAAGACATAACGAGCTTACCTGTTGTGGAAAATAGCATCAACAAGCGGTAATATACAATGACTAACCTGTACCAAATAGTAGAAAGGATGACGAAGTGGAACTACCCTCGATCATAGGAGCCCTCTTGAAAGCCGACAAAACACGAAAAAGCATCTGTTATTTAACTCCAGTAATATAGGGTAAAGATTTTATACTCTGGATCTACAGGTATATACGAATACGCACGGTTTCCGTTTAAAGAGTAACTTGCATGAGCGGATGTTTTGGTGTCAATCAAGTAACCATTTTTCTAAGCGAGGTTTTAGCTCTTGTTTCAATGTTAGAACAGTACCTGCATACTAAGAGAGTAAAAGAGGGTTGTCTGCTTCGTTAAGATACCCTCAGAGTTTGTGTGAGTGTGTGTGAGTGTCTGTTTGTGTAAGTGTTTGTCGGTCTGTGTGTGTGTGTGTGTGTGTGTGTGTGTGTGTTGTGTGTGTGTGTGTGTGTGTGTGTGTGTGTGTGTGTGTGTGTGTGTGTGTGTGTGAGTGTGTGTGTGTGTGTGTGTGTGTGTGTGTGTGTGTGTGTGTGTTGTGTGTGTGTGTGTGTGTGTGTGTGTGTTGTGTGTGTGTGTGTGTGTGTGTGTGTGTGTGTGTGTGTGTGTGTGTGTGTGTGTGTGTGTGTGTGTGTGTGTGAGTGTGTGTGTGTGTGTGTGTGTGTGTGTGTGTGTGTGTGTGTGTGTGTGTGTGTGTGTGTGTGTGTGTGTGTGTGTGTGTGTGTGTGTGAGTGTGTGTGTGTGTGTGTGTGTGTGTGTTGTGTGTGTGTGTGTGTGTGTGTGTGTGTGTGTGTGTGTGTGTGTGTGTGTGTGTGTGTGTGTGTGTGTGTGTGTGTGTGTGTGTGTGTGTGTGTGTGTGTGTGTGTGTGTGTGTGTGTGTGTGTGTGTGTGTGTGTGTGTGTGTGTGATACTGGAATCAGGGACGTATAAAGAGTACCAGAGGGTGCTCTGGAAATGATCCCGTCCGTTGCTCTATTCATCGTTCGAAGAGCGTCCATGCCCTGTCTGTGGAAGAGATCATAGCAGTGGATGAGGGTCATGTCTCGTGTGGACACAAGCGTCACTGACGTCTACAACGAGGGTGTCTGCTTATTGCCAGGATAACCATAGCAAATTCTTTCTCGTTCAATATTGGCTTTGCATTAATTACTAAAAAAAACACTGAAATTGTCCGTTTTATAAAACCCAAAACTTCAATGGCCAAAGTCTGCAATAAAACGGTCTGGATAACGATTTTTGGAAAAAATAAATTTGGTCAATTTGAATATAATCAGGATCCGACATCAGACCATGCCTTTCTTAGCGCCATCTATGAATGCTATCTCAGACTAGCGTTATTTCCCGACCTGAGACATCGTGTTATCTTATTTAATGAGTTATATTTGTGTAAGTTGCACAAATTGGATTGAATAATAAAAAATCATACTTATAACAAAACTAGAACTATGAGTTTAGTCTTATACTCATATCTACTCATAACAAATAATTTCAGAAACAGTAACATACGTTTTATCAGCAAATTTGCTGCCTTTTTGTGACGAAATTCTATATTGGGTCTGTAAGTTGTTCCTAGTTAACGTTAAAGAGAGTTTTAACTTGAAGTTTTCTCTTCAATGATCTTTAAAAGCACAGACACCGCTTTAGACAGACACACACACGCACACACACATGAGGAGCGAGTGTGTCGTTAGTAGTTTCCGGAGATCACTTTTAAGGTTTGCTATTTACAAACAGGAACTTTAATGTGTCGCTACTTTATAAAGTAAAGTCAAGTTAAATGTTTTTAAGGTTTGATATTTACAAACAGGAACTTTAATGTGTCGCTACTTCATAAAGTAAAGTCAAGTTAAATGTTTTCAAGGTTTGCTATTTACAAACAGGAACTTTAATGTGGCGCTACTTCGTAAAGTAAAGTCAAGTTAAATGTTTTTAAGGTTTGATATTTACAAACAGGAACATTAATGTGTCGCTACTTCATAAAGTAAAGTCAAGTTAAATGTTTTCAAGGTTTGCTATTTACAAACAGGAACTTTAATGTGGCGCTACTTCGTAAAGTAAAGTCAAGTTAAATGTTTTCAAGGTTTGCTATTTACAAACAGGAACTTTAATGTGTCGCTACTTCGTAAAGTAAAGTCAAGTTAAATGTTTTCAAGGTTTGATATTTACAAACAGGAACTTTAATGTGGCGCTACTTCGTAAAGTAAAGTCAAGTTAAATGTTTTCAAGGTTTGCTATTTACAAACAGGAACTTTAATGTGGCGCTACTTCGTAAAGTAAAGTCAAGTTAAATGTTTTCAAGGTTTGATATTTACAAACAGGAACTTTAATGTGGCGCTACTTCGTAAAGTAAAGTCAAGTTAAATGTTTTCAAGGTTTGCTATTTACAAACAGGAACTTTAATGTGGCGCTACTTCGTAAAGTAAAGTCAAGTTAAATGTTTTCAAGGTTTGATATTTACAAACAGGAACTTTAATGTGTCGCTACTTCATAAAGTAAAGTCAAGTTAAATGTTTTTAAGGTTTGATATTTACAAACAGGAACTTTAATGTGGCGCTACTTCGTAAAGTAAAGTCAAGTTAAATGTTTTTAAGGTTTGATATTTACAAACAGGAACATTAATGTGTCGCTACTTCATAAAGTAAAGTCAAGTTAAATGTTTTCAAGGTTTGCTATTTACAAACAGGAACTTTAATGTGGCGCTACTTCGTAAAGTAAAGTCAAGTTAAATGTTTTCAAGGTTTGCTATTTACAAACAGGAACTTTAATGTGGCGCTACTTCGTAAAGTAAAGTCAAGTTAAATGTTTTCAAGGTTTGCTATTTACAAACAGGAACTTTAATGTGGCGCTACTTCGTAAAGTAAAGTCAAGTTAAATGTTTTTAAGGTTTGATATTTACAAACAGGAACATTAATGTGTCGCTACTTCATAAAGTAAAGTCAAGTTAAATGTTTTCAAGGTTTGCTATTTACAAACAGGAACTTTAATGTGGCGCTACTTCGTAAAGTAAAGTCAAGTTAAATGTTTTCAAGGTTTGCTATTTACAAACAGGAACTTTAATGTGTCGCTACTTCGTAAAGTAAAGTCAAGTTAAATGTTTTCAAGGTTTGCTATTTACAAACAGGAACTTTAATGTGGCGCTACTTCGTAAAGTAAAGTCAAGTTAAATGTTTTTAAGGTTTGATATTTACAAACAGGAACATTAATGTGTCGCTACTTCATAAAGTAAAGTCAAGTTAAATGTTTTCAAGGTTTGCTATTTACAAACAGGAACTTTAATGTGGCGCTACTTCGTAAAGTAAAGTCAAGTTAAATGTTTTCAAGGTTTGCTATTTACAAACAGGAACTTTAATGTGTCGCTACTTCGTAAAGTAAAGTCAAGTTAAATGTTTTCAAGGTTTGATATTTACAAACAGGAACTTTAATGTGGCGCTACTTCGTAAAGTAAAGTCAAGTTAAATGTTTTCAAGGTTTGATATTTACAAACAGGAACTTTAATGTGGCGCTACTTCGTAAAGTAAAGTCAAGTTAAATGTTTTCAAGGTTTGATATTTACAAACAGGAACATTAATGTGTCGCTACTTCGTAAAGTAAAGTCAAGTTAAATGTTTTTAAGGTTTGCAATTTACAAACAGGAACTTTTAATGTGTCGCTACTTCATAAAGTAAAGTCAAGTTAAAGGTTTTTAAGGTTTGCTATTTACAAACAGGAACTTTAATGTGTCGCTACTTCATAAAGTAAAGTCAAGTTAAATGTTTTTAAGGTTTGCAATTTACAAAGAGGAACTTTAATGTGTCGCTACTTCATAAAGTAAAGTCAAGTTAAATGTTCTTAAGGTTTGCTATTTACAAACAGGAACTTTAATGTGGCGCTACTTCGTAAAGTAAAGTCAAGTTAAATGTTTTCAAGGTTTGCTATTTACAAACAGGAACTTTAATGTGGCGCTACTTCGTAAAGTAAAGTCAAGTTAAATGTTTTCAAGGTTTGCTATTTACAAACAGGAACTTTAATGTGTCGCTACTTCATAAAGTAAAGTCAAGTTAAATGTTTTCAAGGTTTGCTATTTACAAACAGGAACTTTAATGTGTCGCTACTTCATAAAGTAAAGTCAAGTTAAATGTTTTTAAGGTTTGCTATTTACAAACAGGAACTTTAATGTGGCGCTACTTCGTAAAGTAAAGACAAAGTTAAATGTTTTCAAGGTTTGCTATTTACAAACAGGAACTTTAATGTGGCGCTACTTCGTAAAGTAAAGTCAAGTTAAATGTTTTCAAGGTTTGATATTTACAAACAGGAACTTTAATGTGTCGCTACTTCATAAAGTAAAGTCAAGTTAAATGTTTTTAAGGTTTGATATTTACAAACAGGAACTTTAATGTGTCGCTACTTCATAAAGTAAAGTCAAGTTAAATGTTTTTAAGGTTTGATATTTACAAACAGGAACTTTAATGTGACGCTACTTCATAAAGTAAAGTCAAGTTAAATGTTTTTAAGGTTTGATATTTACAAACAGGAACTTTAATGTGACGCTACTTCATAAAGTAAAGTCAAGTTAAATGTTTTCAAGGTTTGCTATTTACAAACAGGAACTTTAATGTGTAGCTACTTCGTAAAGTAAAGTCAAGTTAAATGTTTTCAAGGTTTGCTATTTACAAACAGGAACTTTAATGTGGCGCTACTTCGTAAAGTAAAGTCAAGTTAAATGTTTTCAAGGTTTGCTATTTACAAACAGGAACTTTAATGTGGCGCTACTTCGTAAAGTAAAGTCAAGTTAAATGTTCTTAAGGTTTGCTATTTACAAACAGGAACTTTAATGTGTAGCTACTTCGTAAAGTAAAGTCAAGTTAAATGTTTTCAAGGTTTGCTATTTACAAACAGGAACTTTAATGTGTCGCTACTTCGTAAAGTAAAGTCAAGTTAAATGTTTTCAAGGTTTGCTATTTACAAACAGGAACTTTAATGTGTCGCTACTTCGTAAAGTAAAGTCAAGTTAAATGTTCTTAAGGTTTGCTATTTACAAACAGGAACTTTAATGTGGCGCTACTTCGTAAAGTAAAGTCAAGTTAAATGTTTTCAAGGTTTGCTATTTACAAACAGGAACTTTAATGTGGCGCTACTTCGTAAAGTAAAGTCAAGTTAAATGTTTTCAAGGTTTGCTATTTACAAACAGGAACTTTAATGTGTCGCTACTTCATAAAGTAAAGTCAAGTTAAATGTTTTCAAGGTTTGCTATTTACAAACAGGAACTTTAATGTGTCGCTACTTCATAAAGTAAAGTCAAGTTAAATGTTTTCAAGGTTTGCTATTTACAAACAGGAACTTTAATGTGGCGCTACTTCGTAAAGTAAAGTCAAGTTAAATGTTTTCAAGGTTTGCTATTTACAAACAGGAACTTTAATGTGGCGCTACTTCGTAAAGTAAAGTCAAGTTAAATGTTTTCAAGGTTTGATATTTACAAACAGGAACTTTAATGTGTCGCTACTTCATAAAGTAAAGTCAAGTTAAATGTTTTTAAGGTTTGATATTTACAAACAGGAACTTTAATGTGTCGCTACTTCATAAAGTAAAGTCAAGTTAAATGTTTTTAAGGTTTGATATTTACAAACAGGAACTTTAATGTGACGCTACTTCATAAAGTAAAGTCAAGTTAAATGTTTTTAAGGTTTGATATTTACAAACAGGAACTTTAATGTGACGCTACTTCATAAAGTAAAGTCAAGTTAAATGTTTTCAAGGTTTGCTATTTACAAACAGGAACTTTAATGTGTAGCTACTTCGTAAAGTAAAGTCAAGTTAAATGTTTTCAAGGTTTGCTATTTACAAACAGGAACTTTAATGTGGCGCTACTTCGTAAAGTAAAGTCAAGTTAAATGTTTTCAAGGTTTGCTATTTACAAACAGGAACTTTAATGTGGCGCTACTTCGTAAAGTAAAGTCAAGTTAAATGTTCTTAAGGTTTGCTATTTACAAACAGGAACTTTAATGTGTAGCTACTTCGTAAAGTAAAGTCAAGTTAAATGTTTTTAAGGTTTGATATTTACAAACAGGAACTTTAATGTGGCGCTACTTCGTAAAGTAAAGTCAAGTTAAATGTTTTCAAGGTTTGCTATTTACAAACAGGAACTTTAATGTGGCGCTACTTCGTAAAGTAAAGTCAAGTTAAATGTTTTCAAGGTTTGCTATTTACAAACAGGAACTTTAATGTGGCGCTACTTCGTAAAGTAAAGTCAAGTTAAATGTTTTTAAGGTTTGATATTTACAAACAGGAACTTTAATGTGGCGCTACTTCGTAAAGTAAAGTCAAGTTAAATGTTTTCAAGGTTTGCTATTTACAAACAGGAACTTTAATGTGGCGCTACTTCGTAAAGTAAAGTCAAGTTAAATGTTTTCAAGGTTTGCTATTTACAAACAGGAACTTTAATGTGGCGCTACTTCGTAAAGTAAAGTCAAGTTAAATGTTTTCAAGGTTTGATATTTACAAACAGGAACTTTAATGTGTCGCTACTTCATAAAGTAAAGTCAAGTTAAATGTTTTTAAGGTTTGCTATTTACAAACAGGAACTTTAATGTGTCGCTACTTCGTAAAGTAAAGTCAAGTTAAATGTTTTTAAGGTTTGATATTTACAAACAGGAACTTTAATGTGTCGCTACTTCATAAAGTAAAGTCAAGTTAAATGTTTTTAAGGTTTGCTATTTACAAACAGGAACTTTAATGTGTCGCTACTTCGTAAAGTAAAGTCAAGTTAAATGTTTTCAAGGTTTGCTATTTACAAACAGGAACTTTAATGTGTCGCTACTTCGTAAAGTAAAGTCAAGTTAAATGTTTTTAAGGTTTGCTATTTACAAACAGGAACTTTAATGTGTCGCTACTTCGTAAAGTAAAGTCAAGTTAAATGTTTTCAAGGTTTGCTATTTACAAACAGGAACTTTAATGTGGCGCTACTTCGTAAAGTAAAGTCAAGTTAAATGTTTCCAAGGTTTGCTATTTACAAACAGGAACTTTAATGTGGCGCTACTTCGTAAAGTAAAGTCAAGTTAAATGTTTTCAAGGTTTGATATTTACAAACAGGAACTTTAATGTGTCGCTACTTCATAAAGTAAAGTCAAGTTAAATGTTTTTAAGGTTTGCTATTTACAAACAGGAACTTTAATGTGTCGCTACTTCGTAAAGTAAAGTCAAGTTAAATGTTTTTAAGGTTTGATATTTACAAACAGGAACTTTAATGTGTCGCTACTTCATAAAGTAAAGTCAAGTTAAATGTTTTTAAGGTTTGCTATTTACAAACAGGAACTTTAATGTGTCGCTACTTCGTAAAGTAAAGTCAAGTTAAATGTTTTCAAGGTTTGCTATTTACAAACAGGAACTTTAATGTGTCGCTACTTCGTAAAGTAAAGTCAAGTTAAATGTTTTTAAGGTTTGCTATTTACAAACAGGAACTTTAATGTGTCGCTACTTCGTAAAGTAAAGTCAAGTTAAATGTTTTCAAGGTTTGCTATTTACAAACAGGAACTTTAATGTGGCGCTACTTCGTAAAGTAAAGTCAAGTTAAATGTTTTCAAGGTTTGCTATTTACAAACAGGAACTTTAATGTGTCGCTACTTCATAAAGTAAAGTCAAGTTAAATGTTTTCAAGGTTTGCTATTTACAAACAGGAACTTTAATGTGGCGCTACTTCGTAAAGTAAAGTCAAGTTAAATGTTTTCAAGGTTTGCTATTTACAAACAGGAACTTTAATGTGGCGCTACTTCGTAAAGTAAAGTCAAGTTAAATGTTTTTAAGGTTTGATATTTACAAACAGGAACTTTAATGTGTCGCTACTTCATAAAGTAAAGTCAAGTTAAATGTTTTTAAGGTTTGCTATTTACAAACAGGAACTTTAATGTGTCGCTACTTCATAATGTAAAGTCAAGTTAAATGTTTTTAAGGTTTGCAATTTACAAAGAGGAACTTTAATGTGTCGCTACTTCATAAAGTAAAGTCAAGTTAAATGTTCTTAAGGTTTGCTATTTACAAACAGGAACTTTAATGTGGCGCTACTTCGTAAAGTAAAGTCAAGTTAAATGTTTTTAAGGTTTGATATTTACAAACAGGAACTTTAATGTGTCGCTACTTCATAAAGTAAAGTCAAGTTAAATGTTTTTAAGGTTTGATATTTACAAACAGGAACTTTAATGTGGCGCTACTTCGTAAAGTAAAGTCAAGTTAAATGTTTTTAAGGTTTGATATTTACAAACAGGAACTTTAATGTGGCGCTACTTCGTAAAGTAATGTCAAGTTAAATGTTTTCAAGGTTTGATATTTACAAACAGGAACTTTAATGTGGCGCTACTTCGTAAAGTAAAGTCAAGTTAAATGTTTTCAAGGTTTGATATTTACAAACAGGAACTTTAATGTGGCGCTACTTCGTAAAGTAAAGTCAAGTTAAATGTTTTTAAGGTTTGATATTTACAAACAGGAACTTTAATGTGGCGCTACTTCGTAAAGTAAAGTCAAGTTAAATGTTTTTAAGGTTTGATATTTACAAACAGGAACTTTAATGTGGCGCTACTTCGTAAAGTAAAGTCAAGTTAAATGTTTTTAAGGTTTGATATTTACAAACAGGAACTTTAATGTGGCGCTACTTCGTAAAGTAAAGTCAAGTTAAATGTTTTTAAGGTTTGATATTTACAAACAGGAACTTTAATGTGGCGCTACTTCGTAAAGTAAAGTCAAGTTAAATGTTTTTAAGGTTTGATATTTACAAACAGGAACTTTAATGTGGCGCTACTTCGTAAAGTAAAGTCAAGTTAAATGTTTTTAAGGTTTGATATTTACAAACAGGAACTTTAATGTGGCGCTACTTCGTAAAGTAAAGTCAAGTTAAATGTTTTCAAGGTTTGATATTTACAAACAGGAACTTTAATGTGGCGCTACTTCGTAAAGTAAAGTCAAGTTAAATGTTTTTAAGGTTTGATATTTACAAACAGGAACTTTAATGTGGCGCTACTTCGTAAAGTAAAGTCAAGTTAAATGTTTTTAAGGTTTGATATTTACAAACAGGAACTTTAATGTGTCGCTACTTCATAAAGTAAAGTCAAGTTAAATGTTCTTAAGGTTTGCTATTTACAAACAGGAACTTTAATGTGACGCTACTTTATAAAGTAAAGTCAAGTTAAATGTTCTTAAGGTTTGCTATTTACAAACAGGAACTTTAATGTGTAGCTACTTCGTAAAGTAAAGTCAAGTTAAATGTTTTTAAGGTTTGATATTTACAAACAGGAACTTTAATGTGGCGCTACTTCGTAAAGTAAAGTCAAGTTAAATGTTTTCAAGGTTTGCTATTTACAAACAGGAACTTTAATGTGGCGCTACTTCGTAAAGTAAAGTCAAGTTAAATGTTTTCAAGGTTTGCTATTTACAAACAGGAACTTTAATGTGGCGCTACTTCGTAAAGTAAAGTCAAGTTAAATGTTCTTAAGGTTTGCTATTTACAAACAGGAACTTTAATGTGTAGCTACTTCGTAAAGTAAAGTCAAGTTAAATGTTTTTAAGGTTTGATATTTACAAACAGGAACTTTAATGTGGCGCTACTTCGTAAAGTAAAGTCAAGTTAAATGTTTTCAAGGTTTGATATTTACAAACAGGAACTTTAATGTGTCGCTACTTCGTAAAGTAAAGTCAAGTTAAATGTTTTCAAGGTTTGCTATTTACAAACAGGAACTTTAATGTGGCGCTACTTCGTAAAGTAAAGTCAAGTTAAATGTTTTCAAGGTTTGCTATTTACAAACAGGAACTTTAATGTGGCGCTACTTCGTAAAGTAAAGTCAAGTTAAATGTTTTCAAGGTTTGCTATTTACAAACAGGAACTTTAATGTGGCGCTACTTCGTAAAGTAAAGTCAAGTTAAATGTTTTCAAGGTTTGCTATTTACAAACAGGAACTTTAATGTGGCGCTACTTCGTAAAGTAAAGTCAAGTTAAATGTTTTCAAGGTTTGCTATTTACAAACAGGAACTTTAATGTGGCGCTACTTCGTAAAGTAAAGTCAAGTTAAATGTTTTCAAGGTTTGCTATTTACAAACAGGAACTTTAATGTGTCGCTACTTCATAAAGTAAAGTCAAGTTAAATGTTTTCAAGGTTTGCTATTTACAAACAGGAACTTTAATGTGGCGCTACTTCGTAAAGTAAAGTCAAGTTAAATGTTTTTAAGGTTTGATATTTACAAACAGGAACTTTAATGTGTCGCTACTTCTTAAAGTAAAGTCAAGTTAAATATTTTTAAGGTTTGCTATTTACAAACAGGAACTTTAATGTGTCGCTACTTCATAAAGTAAAGTCAAGTTAAATGTTTTCAAGGTTTGCTATTTACAAACAGGAACTTTAATGTGGCGCTACTTCATAAAGTAAAGTCAAGTTAAATGTTCTTAAGGTTTGCTATTTACAAAGAGGAACTTTAATGTGTCGCTACTTCATAAAGTAAAGTCAAGTTAAATGTTCTTAAGGTTTGCTATTTACAAACAGGAACTTTAATGTGGCGCTACTTCGTAAAGTAAAGTCAAGTTAAATGTTTTCAAGGTTTGCTATTTACAAACAGGAACTTTAATGTGTAGCTACTTCGTAAAGTAAAGTCAAGTTAAATGTTTTTAAGGTTTGATATTTACAAACAGGAACTTTAATGTGTCGCTACTTCATAAAGTAAAGTCAAGTTAAATATTTTTAAGGTTTGCTATTTACAAACAGGAACTTTAATGTGTAGCTACTTCATAAAGTAAAGTCAAGTTAAATGTTTTTAAGGTTTGATATTTACAAACAGGAACTTTAATGTGACGCTACTTCATAAAGTAAAGTCAAGTTAAATGTTTTTAAGGTTTGATATTTACAAACAGGAACTTTAATGTGTCGCTACTTCATAAAGTAAAGTCAAGTTAAATGTTTTTAAGGTTTGATATTTACAAACAGGAACTTTAATGTGTCGCTACTTCATAAAGTAAAGTCAAGTTAAATGTTTTTAAGGTTTGATATTTACAAACAGGAACTTTAATGTGACGCTACTTTATAAAGTAAAGTCAAGTTAAATGTTCTTAAGGTTTGCTATTTACAAACAGGAACTTTAATGTGTAGCTACTTCGTAAAGTAAAGTCAAGTTAAATGTTTTTAAGGTTTGATATTTACAAACAGGAACTTTAATGTGTCGCTACTTCATAAAGTAAAGTCAAGTTAAATATTTTTAAGGTTTGCTATTTACAAACAGGAACTTTAATGTGTCGCTACTTCATAAAGTAAAGTCAAGTTAAATGTTTTTAAGGTTTGATATTTACAAACAGGAACTTTAATGTGTCGCTACTTCGTAAAGTAAAGTCAAGTTAAATGTTTTTAAGGTTTGCTATTTACAAACAGGAACTTTAATGTGTCGCTACTTTATAAAGTAAAGTCAAGTTAAATGTTTTTAAGGTTTGATATTTACAAACAGGAACTTTAATGTGACGCTACTTCATAAAGTAAAGTCAAGTTAAATGTTTTTAAGGTTTGATATTTACAAACAGGAACTTTAATGTGTCGCTACTTCATAAAGTAAAGTCAAGTTAAAGGTTTTTAAGGTTTGCTATTTACAAACAGGAACTTTAATGTGTCGCTACTTCATAAAGTAAAGTCAAGTTAAATGTTTTTAAGGTTTGCAATTTACAAAGAGGAACTTTAATGTGTCGCTACTTCATAAAGTAAAGTCAAGTTAAATGTTCTTAAGGTTTGCTATTTACAAACAGGAACTTTAATGTGGCGCTACTTCGTAAAGTAAAGTCAAGTTAAATGTTTTCAAGGTTTGCTATTTACAAACAGGAACTTTAATGTGGCGCTACTTCGTAAAGTAAAGTCAAGTTAAATGTTTTCAAGGTTTGCTATTTACAAACAGGAACTTTAATGTGGCGCTACTTCGTAAAGTAAAGTCAAGTTAAATGTTTTCAAGGTTTGCTATTTACAAACAGGAACTTTAATGTGGCGCTACTTCGTAAAGTAAAGTCAAGTTAAATGTTTTCAAGGTTTGCTATTTACAAACAGGAACTTTAATGTGGCGCTACTTCGTAAAGTAAAGTCAAGTTAAATGTTTTCAAGGTTTGCTATTTACAAACAGGAACTTTAATGTGGCGCTACTTCGTAAAGTAAAGTCAAGTTAAATGTTTTCAAGGTTTGCTATTTACAAACAGGAACTTTAATGTGGCGCTACTTCATAAAGTAAAGTCAAGTTAAATGTTCTTAAGGTTTGCTATTTACAAAGAGGAACTTTAATGTGGCGCTACTTCATAAAGTAAAGTCAAGTTAAATGTTCTTAAGGTTTGCTATTTACAAAGAGGAACTTTAATGTGTCGCTACTTCGTAAAGTAAAGTCAAGTTAAATGTTCTTAAGGTTTGCTATTTACAAAGAGGAACTTTAATGTGGCGCTACTTCATAAAGTAAAGTCAAGTTAAATGTTCTTAAGGTTTGCTATTTACAAAGAGGAACTTTAATGTGGCGCTACTTCATAAAGTAAAGTCAAGTTAAATGTTCTTAAGGTTTGCTATTTACAAAGAGGAACTTTAATGTGGCGCTACTTCATAAAGTAAAGTCAAGTTAAATGTTCTTAAGGTTTGCTATTTACAAACAGGAACTTTAATGTGGCGCTACTTCATAAAGTAAAGTCAAGTTAAATGTTCTTAAGGTTTGCTATTTACAAAGAGGAACTTTAATGTGGCGCTACTTCATAAAGTAAAGTCAAGTTAAATGTTCTTAAGGTTTGCTATTTACAAAGAGGAACTTTAATGTGGCGCTACTTCATAAAGTAAAGTCAAGTTAAATGTTCTTAAGGTTTGCTATTTACAAAGAGGAACTTTAATGTGGCGCTACTTCATAAAGTAAAGTCAAGTTAAATGTTCTTAAGGTTTGCTATTTACAAACAGGAACTTTAATGTGGCGCTACTTCATAAAGTAAAGTCAAGTTAAATGTTCTTAAGGTTTGCTATTTACAAAGAGGAACTTTAATGTGGCGCTACTTCATAAAGTAAAGTCAAGTTAAATGTTCTTAAGGTTTGCTATTTACAAACAGGAACTTTAATGTGGCGCTACTTCGTAAAGTAAAGTCAAGTTAAATGTTTTCAAGGTTTGCTATTTACAAACAGGAACTTTAATGTGGCGCTACTTCATAAAGTAAAGTCAAGTTAAATGTTCTTAAGGTTTGCTATTTACAAAGAGGAACTTTAATGTGTCGCTACTTCATAAAGTAAAGTCAAGTTAAATGTTCTTAAGGTTTGCTATTTACAAACAGGAACTTTAATGTGGCGCTACTTCGTAAAGTAAAGTCAAGTTAAATGTTTTCAAGGTTTGCTATTTACAAACAGGAACTTTAATGTGTAGCTACTTCGTAAAGTAAAGTCAAGTTAAATGTTTTTAAGGTTTGATATTTACAAACAGGAACTTTAATGTGTCGCTACTTCATAAAGTAAAGTCAAGTTAAATATTTTTAAGGTTTGCTATTTACAAACAGGAACTTTAATGTGTAGCTACTTCATAAAGTAAAGTCAAGTTAAATGTTTTTAAGGTTTGATATTTACAAACAGGAACTTTAATGTGACGCTACTTCATAAAGTAAAGTCAAGTTAAATGTTTTTAAGGTTTGATATTTACAAACAGGAACTTGAATGTGTCGCTACTTCATAAAGTAAAGTCAAGTTAAATGTTTTTAAGGTTTGATATTTACAAACAGGAACTTTAATGTGTCGCTACTTCATAAAGTAAAGTCAAGTTAAATGTTTTTAAGGTTTGATATTTACAAACAGGAACTTTAATGTGACGCTACTTTATAAAGTAAAGTCAAGTTAAATGTTCTTAAGGTTTGCTATTTACAAACAGGAACTTTAATGTGTAGCTACTTCGTAAAGTAAAGTCAAGTTAAATGTTTTTAAGGTTTGATATTTACAAACAGGAACTTTAATGTGTCGCTACTTCATAAAGTAAAGTCAAGTTAAATATTTTTAAGGTTTGCTATTTACAAACAGGAACTTTAATGTGTCGCTACTTCATAAAGTAAAGTCAAGTTAAATGTTTTTAAGGTTTGATATTTACAAACAGGAACTTTAATGTGTCGCTACTTCGTAAAGTAAAGTCAAGTTAAATGTTTTTAAGGTTTGCTATTTACAAACAGGAACTTTAATGTGTCGCTACTTTATAAAGTAAAGTCAAGTTAAATGTTTTTAAGGTTTGATATTTACAAACAGGAACTTTAATGTGTCGCTACTTTATAAAGTAAAGTTAAATGTTTTAAGGTTTGCTATTTACAAACAGGAACTTTAATGTGTCGCTACTTCGTAAAGTAAAGTCAAGTTAAATGTTTTTAAGGTTTGATATTTACAAACAGGAACTTTAATGTGTCGCTACTTCATAAAGTAAAGTCAAGTTAAATGTTTTTAAGGTTTGATATTTACAAACA
>JBAIZL010000001.1:215582443-215587443 GCA_036971475.1 Prosapia bicincta
AAAAATATGTACAGTAACCCTACAGCAATGAAAACAGAAATAACAACAAATATATAATAAAATGATAAATATATGTAATGAATAAATTTTAAATAAATAAAATTATATATATATATATATATATATATATATATATATATATAAATACCAAAGATAATAAGGTCGTGACCCTGAAGTAGACATCGAGGTTATAAAGAAGTGTGTAATAGTGCATATCATAGTTGAAAAAAAGTATATGGAAGGCTTAGTTGTACAAGCAATATAAACATTTTTTTCTTTAAAGTCAATTCCTACTTAAATCAACAAAGAAAGATAATATTTTATAATTACTATTAATATAAATATGTATATACATATGTCAGAATAACAATATTAAGTGGCAAAATAGAAAGCGAATTTTCTTGCAATTTTCCATTTCCCTTTCCTATTATTTTTGTTTGCGGCTATTTATACGCTTTCTTTGTATTCGTTGCTTGCATTGTGTTGTGGTTTCTTTTCGCTCTCCTTTTGCATTGTCTGTTTGTGAAGCAAAGTTCGATACTGTTAAACCAATTTGTTCATTTTTAATCCTAGAGCATTATTTATGATATTGTGTGGTAACCATGGCAAAAATTTAAGGTTGTCCATTGAAGATTTCGACGACAACCAGATGGGGACAGAAAAATATTCATACATCTTTGAGAAATACATTTATAGCCATGGGAAAGTTGGCTCAGTGCCTAAGCTCTAAACTATGAACATGAAGATACTCAGTTCGACTAGACCTCCACACAAATTTTTATAGTTTAATTATTGAAAAAAACTGTATTAACATTAATTGTTATCCACTATAGGTTAAAAGAAATGTATTTGAACTTGATTGGACGAATAAAAACGTATTTTATTAACGGTTGATAATTTGTACAAGATATATATCAGGAGAGTGTGAACTAATAGAAGGCGTTGAAAAACAATAATAGTCATTTTAGGTTAACTTAGTCTATATAGGTGAAAGCATGCATTGTGCTTAAGCAGTAGTATTAAGGATTTATAGAGAGATAAATGCATTCTTGCTATATAGATAGAATATAAGATAAGGTTGACGGTTAGATGAGGTTGGATTATCTTAGGATTAGATATTAAATAAACCAATGGTAATTGATTTCGAGGTTTTATTTTAGGTAATAAATAAATATGACTGCTATTTCTTATGACGGAAAATGAGGAGTTTTAAATACCAAGTAAGGAACAAAAATAAACGGATTTAGGGAGATGCAATCGTGACGCGTGTGTAGTATCCACATTTGTAAGGCGTAGCATTTGTAAAATATAGAGGAAGCATTGCGAGTACTAGGTAGGATTAAGGCAGACTCTTTATAGAGGACGAGGGTTAGTGAACAAGTTTCAGCTCCCTTTAGACAGAATGATAGCTCTATTAATATTTGTGAGTTTATCTGGGTCTAATAAATGTAAGAGTTAAAACAGATTAAAATAAATTCCAACTTTTAAAGCTGTAACAACTTCAAATAGTCTCACGCAATAAATTATAATTTTTGTCAGTAATAACAAAGTGGAATCGTAAAGAGCCCTGAAATCAGCTTCCGAAAGTGTCGAGTCCACGTTGGCACTTGGTGTGATCCGGCCGTAACTTACAACGTCACTATAATGCGATTCTGTACAGGTTGTATGACGTCATCAACCTGACGATTTGCTTCCTCTATGCAAAGCTGTCGTCACCTATCTCGAGACTGATGGATTGCAACGGCCGTTCGTCAGTCACACGACGGAACTGTCCGAGGACACTTCCCGGTCCTTCACAACGCGCTTGTGCCAACAGATAACATCTGCGTAGTGGGGACAGGGATGAAGAGTAATAGAAACAGAAGAAACTATGGCCGATGTTATCTGACCAATAACAAAAACAAATATAAGGAAAACGAAATGGTAATATAAAAAACCAAAGGTAAAACCAGCAACGTAAACAGGAAAAAATAATATACACGTGAAAATAACAAACAAACAAACTATTATCATAGTCATAGAACGCAAAAACATTATTTTTTTCTATTCATTGATTTTGTTATTAGTCTGCGCATAATATGATTTTATGTCTATATGTTATTATTGCCTACGAAGTATACAAAATTATTGTTAACAATAAAAAGAATCTATCCTATATTTATACATACAATTTATCCTATGTATTTCTTGTATCTATCCCATATTTATACGCACAATTTATGCTATGTATTTCTTGTATCTATCCTATATTTATACGCAAAGTTTATCCTGTATATATCTTGTATATATATATTTATACGTACAATTTATATTGTATATTTCTTATATCTATTCTATATTTATACGTACAATGTATCCCGTATATTTCTGGTATCTATCCTATATTTATACGTTAAATTTATCTTGTATATTTCTAGTATCTTTCCTATATTTATACATATAATTTATCGTATGTATTTCTTGTACCTATCCTATATTTATACGTACAATTTAACATGTATATTTCTTGTATCTATTCTATATTTATACGTACAATTTATCCTGTATATTTCTTGTATCTATCCTATATTTATACATACAATTTATCCTACGTATTTCTTGTATCTATCCTATATTTATACATACAATTTATCCTACGTATTTCTAGTATCCATCCCATATTTATACATACAATTAATCCTATGTATTTCTTGTACCTATCCTATATTTAAACGTACAATTTATTCTATGTATTCCTTGTATCTATCCTATATTTATACGTACAATTTATCCTATGTATTTTTTATATCTTACCCATATTTATACGTACAATTTATTTTGTATATTTATTGTTTCTATCCGATATTTATCATAGAATTTATCCCATCTAATTCTCCTATCTATTCTATATTTATCATATAATTAGTCCTATGTATTTATTGCATTATTTATATAAATTCAATTTATTTAAAATAAAACCTTGTGTAGGATATAAAGAAGGACTGCGGGATATTCGCACAAGATTCTAGGGCCATACACTACCCGAAAGTGCAAAATAAAGCCCCTTTTCTACTATATTTTTAAATATGAATAGGCTAACACATTAAATAACAAAAGCCAATGACTAAAGCTATTGTTATCACAGATAGACAATAGCCTACATGAAACATTTCAGTCATCTTAGAACAAAAATGTAGCTCGGGTTTCGTACATATAGTTAGCATCTTCAGTAACTATTTATTAGGAAAATATTGTCGTTGAATTTAATAATAAATACACAAAAACCTCTTAACCACAAACTTTCTTTAGTTTACCCTTATGTACATTTCACTTACCAAGTAACCATCCTCAGAGGGATAACATACAAAGACTGATTAACGCTACAAAAATACCTTATTTATAATCTACGGAACTACTCGTACTTACAAAGTTCCATAGATTATAAATAATGTATTTTTGTAGCGTTAAAAGTCTTTGTATGTTATCCCTCTGAGGATGGTTACTTCGTAAGTGAAATGTACATAAGGGTAAAATAAAGAAATTTTGTGTTTAAGAGGTTTTTGTGTATTTATTGTCAGATTCAGTAACTTCACTACAAATCTTTGATGGTTATTGAGTATGAGAATTTCTTTTTTGAAACATGCTGATTTAATGAATTATTTTATATTAGGTTTAATAATTACCACACAATCTCACGCCATTTTGAAATCTTATTTACTAATTTTATTACTTCAAAGTAGGTAGAACCTATTATGCTAACCGAAAAATGTCTAAAATTAACATTTTAATATTGTGACGAAAGGTATTCGAGAAATTATTATAATAAATATTTTTATGAAATACGTAACCAAAAATCACAAATGTATTAAAATATGCAGTTATGTTTGTACAATAAGTCCTATCATGACACCGCACAATGCATGCTGGGAATGTCCTTATCGGCGCCAACAAATACCGGATTATTGGTGAGTCGCGTGCTTGGGAAGAACAAACTCTTTGTTTTGAAAAATAGCCACACAAGGTCCAAAATAAAAACATGATTTTCGCGTCATGAAAATTTCACTTTATCAGATTTATTTTATACCTTCCGAATTTAAAGTAGTTTTTGAAACTCGTATTCAAAACGCCATCATTAATCGACCTCAGTGGACGTGTGATCAGATTAAATGCGTGCAAGTAATGGATTTAGAATAGAATTGATTGTTAAGAAATAGATGTGTTCAACTGCAGTTGTGTTATCGCTTTGGAAACCGTAAAATAATAATTAATCATATTAATTTGTATTTGTCTAAAACCTCGAACATTCCTGCGACAATCGTAGATAAGGCAGAAACGTTAGGCCTATGTAATTTTTTAAAAATAATATGAGTAAGGAAATTGGTTAATTTTACTATTATGGATAATGCAAGGATTAGAAAAGCGTTATACATAATTCTAAAGGCTAAAGGGGGAGTATAGCCCACTCCGTTCTGGAATAATTAGACAACCTCCCGGTGTGGGATGATTAGACAGTCCAAACTCTCTGGGGGGTTTGGGTACTCCCTCCCGGACTGGGATGATTAGAGAGTCTTTCCTGTCTGGGATTATTAGATATTCCCTTCCCGTTTTGGACTATTAGATAGTTCCCTCCCTGTCTGAGATGACTATAGAGTCCCCCTGTTTGAGATGATTAGATAGTCTCCTCCCGGTCTGGGGTGATTAGATAGTCCCCTTCCTCCCTGAAATGGCTATACAGTCCCCCTGTCTGGGATAATTAGATATTCCCCTCCCGGTCTGGGATTATTAGATAGCTCCCTCCCTGTCTGAGATGACTTTAGAGTCCCCCTGTTTGAGATGATTAGATAGTCTCCTCCCGGTCTGGGGTGATTAGATAGTCCCCTTCCTCCCTGAAATGGCTATACAGTCCCCCTTTCTGGGATAATTAGATATTCCCCTCCCGGTCTGGGATTATTAGATAGCTCCCTCCCTGTCTGAGATGACTTTAGAGTCCCCCTGTTTGAGATGATTAGATAGTCTCCTCC
>JBAIZL010000001.1:215592443-215752443 GCA_036971475.1 Prosapia bicincta
TTTCCATTCTAGAAGCACTACCCTCTCGTTGCCGTGTTTGGTCTATATTCTTTCCCAACTCCGTCTTCTCGTGTAATTCTACTTACTCTACAGTTACTAGGTAAAGAGAAATGGTTATACCACGGCAGATCGCTAGAAGTCCTTTCAGCCGTATAATTTCACTCGTGCATAATTCCAACACGACATAACGTATCCATGAAAAAATAATACTGGTTTAAACACAACTAAAACATCTGACACTGCTTTGACGACGATGTTCAGTTTTATATCAGCAATTGAAACCTACGTTTATACATAGAGATCCGAGAAACATATATTTTTGTTGGCTTTAATAAAAGTTAGCAACGATTTAATAGCAACGCAGTTGTAGTTGGTAATACTTTACAACCCAGTAAACTCAAGATAAATGTCCAGTTTCGTATTACTTGTGTTCTTTAACAAGGTCTTTACATACTTTATATGAAATTATTTATGTGTACGCTACGGAATATATTAAAGTAATATCATGTATAAAATAAAATACAAGCAGAAGATATAAACGCCGCCGCAGATAAGAATAAAGGTGCTTAAACCAGACAAGGTACGCACAAGTTTCCACCTGACACATGTTTGGAGGTTCCGTAAACGATCACGTCTGTTTGGCACATTTATAGAAACTTACTTGATTTAAAAGTTCACACACATTTGCTCGAAAGATAATTACATCACATTATAATTAATAACAGGTACGCCTACCTCACAAAAATACATTTGCATTCGTCAAAAATTTCCTTGACCAAGTATTAAAGTTTATTTTTTTGACGAAAAATATAAAATTTTTTCACGGGAGTGAATCGGTAGAAAGTGACGCCATTGTTTAGGAATTCGAACGAAAATTGCAGCAGTATGGAGATCACGAACTTTGTTCGGGTCATTTTTAAATAATTTTCAAATTATTACACGTGAGGAAATCGTTAGAGAGTGACGTCGTTGTTTGGGAATTCGAAGAAAATGTGCAGCAGTATGGAGATCACGAACTTTGTTCGGGTTATTTTTAAATAATTTAATAATTTTCAAATTATTACACGTGAGGAAATCGTTAGAGAGTGACGTCGTTGTTTGGGAATTCGAAGAAAATGTGCAGCAGTATGGAGATCACGAACTTTGTCCTGGTTTTCTTTAAATAATTTTCAAATTATTACACGTGAGGGGATCGTTAGAAAGGGACGTCATTATTCGAACGAGAATGTGCAGCAGTCCAGAGAACACGAAGTTTGTCTACAAGATATCCGAATGAAAGAGAAATTATAACTCTCAGTGTTCACGTAAATGTTATTTATAAATAATTTTCAAAATCAATGCCTCATATACTCAGACATATAATATTTGTTATTGATAATGTATAATTTGATAGAAACGATGTTCTTAATATTTGAAGATCACGTCACTTTCTGTAGGCTATTGTACATTAACAGTGAGTTTTAATGCGTGTCTAAGAAAGATTATATTATTTCCTTGTACATTAGCTGCAGATATTAGCAGAATTCCAGCATTTGGCTGTGTATTAAATCCAACAGCGGACACTTATCTGACAACTGCAATACTGAAGTAACACTTGTGACGTAGGTATTTCCTACTTTAAAGAGAACCAGACTGTACAGGGTACCTTCGCCTGTGAGAGATGTGGGAAGCATTGTGACTGCGTTAGGATTAAGGCGCGGCATTAAAATTCCTGTGGCCTAGCACTGCACGGAATTAAAGCACCGAGTAATATTAGGTCATTTTGTTTGTTTTGCGGGCATCATTTATGTAAGTAATTGTCGATTTATGAAGTATATAAAAACTATTATAAGAAGGTAAAATAAAGGGTTGAATCCACCGCTAATGATCCCCTGGTGGGTGACGTATGAGTTTCGTGGTTAAGTTTTTATCAGAAGTAGACCTTCTCTCTACCAGGAACAAAACGATCTCTACTCGTTGTACAAAACCTTACGAAGAAAGAAGAGTAAGTGGAGTTAAGGTAGGACTAAGTAATGGATTATACTGAGCCCCCCGATACTGAAAATAAGGGTGTGAGTCTTTGGTCATATGAGCTAGATCTGCTCTCTATCATGGGTCTTAGAGAGAGATCTCGTCGTGCGACAAGAACAATTTCTTACTAACTGTTAATACAATATTCAAATACGTGTTGAAAATAAATGTATCTTCAATTTCGATTTTTCTTGTGTCTATTTCTTTAATACCCTTCATTTGAATCTTTTTATTTCTTGTAACTCAGACTATGTAGGTGCTGTACTCGAATTTCCTTCTTAACATGTATACATTCCTTGTTTTAGAAAAATTTGTATATACTGTAATAAAAATACTGTTTGCATTAAAATTCACGTCCCAAACCGGTGACTTTAAAGTTAGACAGGAAATGACATCGTTGATTGTATTTAGTTACATAGATATGTAAATGAACATATAAATCTGAATTACCTCCATATATCACCAATTAATTTACGATTAGGCCTATAACACAAAGTATGAATACATTTTAATATTAAACAGACCATTGCAACAATGCGTATAGGGGCATATATATGTTACTGTACGCATTGTTTATTCTCTCGAGAAGTACGCTTCCTACCCTAATTCAGGCTGCATGTATACAACATGGCTCGATAGGAACAGAAAGTATATCCAATCAACGCGTCCCCGTTCACGGAACACACACAAAGCATGGGCATCGACAATAGGCAAATAGGTGTGAAACACGCATATGCAACTCCGTATTGATTGCCACTGTTAACCGTTTGCCCCATTAACGGATACCAAATCCACTCATATTGAGTAGGCGAACGATAAGTTAAAAACTTGGAGTAGTCATGGAAACTCGCATATATGACGTCATTAACAAAACACAGAAAAACAATGGCTCCCCTTAATGGAGGGCGGCCGTGTGAGAATCCTTGTCGTACACATGGCACCCCTTCCTTACCCAACTTCCTAATTACGCACTTGGCTAGTAGCTCCTCCTGGTACATATTAAGACTTTATTTATACCCTTTATGCTATCTTTGCCTTTTGTGAAAACCATCCATTAACTTTTTAATAAAAAATATCGATTAACACGTCCATTTAATCTCTGTGCCCGACCTTATAATTATAGACATCTTATAATTATTTTATTAATAGGGTTTTGTATCACAAACATTTAAACGAGAAATAATTGGTATTTTAATTTTTGATGTCATGAAATATTATGCTTCGGTTTTTACATAAATTTAATAAGTTTAAATTTATTATTAAAAACAAGTTTAATTAACGTGGTTTAATATTTTAAGAGTACTCTAAATAATTATAGGCCACTATAATTTTTCATTATTCAACAAAATAAATTTTATCTTTACTTAAATAATATATGTATTTTAAAATATATTTTCTGTACTAAGGAAAATAAACACTCTACCTATCTTATTGCGCACAATACATTATATAGGCCTATATAGTTAACGAATAAAAATATAACGGACAAATAGAAGAATATTTTAGTTTACATATTAAAAAAAAAAATCTAGATCTATAAAAATGAATATTTTTGTGTGTGTATGTATGTTATAGACCGCTGTACAGAATTTGCTGAAATTTAGAGGCTTTGTTAACCATATTCCCAGGATGGTTCCTGTGACATTTGGTGTAGATCCATCCACAGGGCTCCGCCTTAGAGGCTTAGGATGGTTAAAAAACCGATGTATATGTATGTGTGTATGTATATGTCTTATGAACTTCTAACCCGCTAAACAGAAGTTAATATCATTTGAAGGGATTGTTTAACTTATTACCACAGGATGGTTCGTGTGAAGTTTGGTGTAAATACATCCACAGGGCTCCATCCAGTTACCGCCCCAGAGGCTTAGGATGGTTCAGTGTACAGCCTTCCTTAAGTATAATGTTAAAAAGTATATCTATAGGCCTACTAGCGTTACTAATATTAATTAAACAAAATTATAAATTTTTTATATAAGCTAATGCCAGATCACAGACAATTAATTCCTGATTTTTTAACGCTCAACGTGAATAATTGTCTAGGATCTGTCACTAGCATATATAAAAAAGTAATAGATACAACAGACATAAAAAAATATATATAAACATTATGTAAGAATAAAAATACATTATAAATTATTTTAAACTGTTTGCAATTGCTAAGTTCTATGTACAGTTATTACTATCACACTTATTGATATTAAAAGTAGGAGCGCCGATAATAATCTTGTGAAATTTGAATCCACCAAAGGTGTGCAACGAAACCAGAAGACCCACGAATCAAACTGACACCAAACTTGATCCAGGCAATCATAGGTGGCAAGTTCAAAGGAGAGATGGTCTTAACTCCATGAATACCGATGATTTCATCAGATCTATTGGTTTCAAACGACTACAATTTCCTTTGAGACTTGCATTCGCAATAACCATAAACAATGCACAATGACAATCATTAATCATTGCTGGATTCAATTTAGAACATTCGAGCTTTTACCACGTATAATTTATATGTTGCGTTCTCACTTGTTGGGACACCTAAAGTTTGTATGTTTAAACGCCTAATGAAATGAAGAAAAACATTGTCTATCCTCTAGCATTGCAGTAAATGAAATATAATTATTTAGATGTTTGATTTGCTTTTCTCATTGCAAAAATTATGATTTCGGGCGCAGCAACGTGCGCCGGGAAACGCTAATATAAATTAAAACTATTCTTGTATTTGAAATATTTTATTCATTGAGTGTATATATATGCGTGTGTGTGAGAGAGAGAGTGTGTGGGGGTGTTTAAAAAATTAACGATAAATTAAAACAAATTTTTAAAATTAGAAAACAAAATTAACGAAATAAATATAGATAAAATAAAAAAAAATAATAAAGAAAATGTTAAAACTATGTAGATATTATAAAATACGCATAAAGGAGTAGCATCAGAAAGCGCTCGGAAGATTGTAGTTCACGTGGCCAGCGCCTCTACTGTGCCATCCCTGCTCATGCTGCTTTACATCGTTACACCGCAGGTCGTACTTTATAGTCAACGAAATAATTTAAGGAAACAAGCAGTAAAATGACTGTAATACTTGTTATAAATTTAAAAATACATCGTTTCCTCGCCCTCATCTGATAACGGGCCGTAAAACTACCCCAATAAACCGATCGGACAGCAAGGCTGAACACTGTGTTAGACATATAAAGAGTGTGTAATTAACCACCGCCCTTTGTTAATTGTCGGAACCACAAAACCTGCCCTGGCCCGCATTTGCATCTACACGACCCGATCCAATTTAGTTGTGAGTATCCGGGGCCGGCTTGAGGCAGGCTCACGGCTCGGCGTCCCCGTTCGCTTTGGATCAAGGTCATCTTTACAGCGGTTTGTATTGTGTTCATTTATTTAATATTTGCATATTAAAGAATTTTGCCGACTTATAAACCAAACATTTGTTACGACCATTTTACGACAACTGTTTAGAAAGTCTCGGAAGTTCAGAAACCACATCTATAAAGCTTAAGTTAGTTTGTACCCTAATATAGTTTATTGTTCAATTCCTTCTATTAGTTCACTCTCTCCTTATATATATATTTTTTTCAAATTTTCAATCGTTATTAAAATACATTTTATTTATCCTCTTAAATTGAAATACATTTTCTAAAACTTGGATGTCACTTAATGTTAATAGAGTTTTAAAATATTAATCCAATAATTAAATTTAATAATGAAACAACTTTTGTTATATAAGGGAGAAAACCTTTCAGAAAAGGGGCAAGGTAGGCAGCATAGTTATTTCGTTGTTTGGCTTAAAATAAGTGATGACATATTATTTCATAAAACAGCTGATTTTTTGTTCTAGGTTATGTGGTAGAACAACTGTTTTAATGCATATGTTATGGTACTTTATTTATATCAAGTGTAATTATTTATTAAAAGTAACTAAAATAAAATTTTTCTTTGTTGACCCAAGTAGGAATTGACTTTGAACATTTTTATTAACATTTTTGTTTTTGTTCATATTGTATATGTTTTGTAAAACGTACAAACTTGTTAAACTTCATTTAAAATTAACTGTTTTTCTGTATTAATCAAAACCATTTTAAATTTTAAAAATTGTTTGTTTAGGGGTGGGATAAAATATGGTTTTATAATTTATCCATAAATTACAATAAAAATATTACATTTGTTAAACAAACTAAAACATTGGTGTAATTATTTTAGGGATTTGTCAGTTTTTTATATATTTTGTAAACAAGCGAAAAACAAAATAGAACTACAAAACTAAATAATAATAGGCCTAATAATAACACCAACAATAATATAATAAAAAGTATATGTAATAACAGTGCACATGTTTTGACTAAAACTCTAACAGTTATGTTTATAAACATAGGCAAACGACAAGTAAATAAGATATCTAAAATACTCTTAAACAATCTGTAATTAGTATGATGATACAGATTGTGTTTAATTAATAAAATTATTTCGTTTTTTAAAACTAAAATAAAAAAAACAATTAAAGATACATTTTTTCGTTAAAAGCAATTACTAATATTACGAATAATAAACAATAACAAACAAATCTGAAGAACACTAGCAAAACCGAGAAGAATAAATAATAAAAACAAACAATTTACAAACATAAGAAACAACCCGTCAAAATCAAAATAGTACACATATACACAATTTGGTAATAGAAACGTATACTTAGTGTTAAATGAAGTTATATTTAGGTTTATAACAGTATTATGAATTCCTATTATAACAGTGTATAATACGGTGCTACGTTAAATGTGCATGTGATATTATTTGATAATGAAGAGAATGGAATATATATATATATATATATATATATATATATATATATATATATATATATATATATATAATGCGAGGATGTATTGCATTACATTTATTTGCCTATCCCAGTTTATGTACAATACATATAATTTGCACAGTAATAAACATAATTTATAAAATTTATTTTAAATATTATTCTCATTAAATAAAACTAAATGTGATTAAAAATATTTGTAAACAATATTATTTACTTTATTTATTTTGATTATATATTACAGGGTAAGTAATTCGTATAACAACAATGATCGTATAATAATACACATTATACAAATCGCATAATAATAGCGTACCGCTATATATTGTAAACAATATATAATACTGCCTACATATACTATAATACCATGCACTATAATTGTATGCATTTAATTGAATTACATTGCATTGTTTTATAATTAATTTTTTTACATTACAAAATATTTTTTACCATATTCTTGTATTATTTTATAGTTGTGCTCTAGTTGGAAATAATATTTGCAGAAATAATAAAATGGCCGAGCTTGGTGTAAATATAGAGAAATTAATGGAGTTCATAATAAGAGAGCCCCGTCTAGATAACAGTGAAGACCCTGGTTAGCTTAACAAACAAGACAAGACAACTTAGCTGTTGGTATAAACACAAGAAGTGTTTTGTATTGCTAAATATATGCTTCTTCGACTATAGTAAGTAACGATGGAACGAACGTTGGACAATCATCTAAAAGTTAAAATAATGATAGTTATAAGAAAAAACAATATTCATTAGAAAGCAACAAATATGTTTTTCATAAAACTGTAATAAAAATTAATTAAAAAAACACAAATTCAAAGTATCGATTAAAATGTGCAATATTCGTTCCCTAATTACAAGTATAAACGTATTATTCTCAAAAATATATCAAAGTACAAAGTTTAAAGAGATATTTTTAAAAGGTATATAAAGTAAAAGAAAACAATTTTTATGTACAACAAATTTTCTAACGGAAGCGTTTATTCTAAACATTACAAGTAAAAAATATGGCAGCTAGACAGGTAATCTTATTCCATTACAAACTACTCCTGGCATTAGGTAGACAGTGTAGCAATGTCAGTAGAATGTTTATGAAAGGATCGATAATATAATTAGAATTCAGTTAGGGACAAACAGTTCCTGGAATTAGGTAGACAGTGTAGCAATGTCAGTAGAATGTTTATGAAAGGATCGATAATATAATTAGAATTCAGTTAGGGACAAACAGTTCCTGGAATTAGGTAGACAGTGTAGCAATGTCAGTAGAATGTTTATGAAAGGATCGATAATATAATTAGAATTCAGTTAGGGACAAACAGCTCCTGGAATTAGGTAGACAGTGTAGCAATGTCAGTAGAATGTTTATGAAAGGATCGATAATATAATTAGAATTCAGTTAGGGACAAACAGTTCCTGGAATTAGGTAGACAGTGTAGCAATGTCAGTAGAATGTTTATGAAAGGATCGATAATATAATTAGAATTCAGTTAGGGACAAACAGCTCCTGGAATTAGGTAGACAGTGTAGCAATGTCAGTAGAATGTTTATGAAAGGATCGATAATATAATTAGAATTCAGTTAGGGACAAACAGCTCCTGGAATTAGGTAGACAGTGTAGCAATGTCAGTAGAATGTTTATGAAAGGATCGATAATATAATTAGAATTCAGTTAGGGACAAACAGCTCCTGGAATTAAGTAGACAGTGTAGCAATGTCAGTAGAATGTTTATGAAAGGATCGATAATATAATTAGAATTCAGTTAGGGACAAACAGCTCCTGGAATTAAGTAGACAGTGTAGCAATGTCAGTAGAATGTTTATGAAAGGATCGATAATATAATTAGAATTCAGTTAGGGACAAACAGCTCCTGGAATTAGGTAGACAGTGTAGCAATGTCAGTAGAATGTTTATGAAAGGATCGATAATATAATTAGAATTCAGTTAGGGACAAACAGCTCCTGGAATTAGGTAGACAGTGTAGCAATGTCAGTAGAATGTTTATGAAAGGATCGATAATATAATTAGAATTCAGTTAGGGACAAACAGCTCCTGGAATTAGGTAGACAGTGTAGCAATGTCAGTAGAATGTTTATGAAAGGATCGATAATATAATTAGAATTCAGTTAGGGACAAACAGCTCCTGGCGTTAGGTAGACAGTGTAGCAATGTCAGTAGAATGGTTAGGAAAAGATCAGCAATATAATTAGGACTCAGGTAGGGACATACTGCTCCTGGAATTAGATAGAATGTGTAGCAATGTCAGTGGAATGTTTAGGAAAGGATCAACATTATAACTTTGATTCAGTTAGGGACATACAGCTCCTGGCATTAGGTAGAATGTGTAGCAATGTCAGTAGAATGTTTAGGAAAGGATCGATAATATAACTAGAATTGAGTTAGGGAAAAATAGCTCCTGGCATTAGGTAGAATGTGTAGCAATGTCAGTAGAATGGTTAGGAAAGGATCAGCAATATAATTAGGACTCAGGTAGGGACATACTGCTCCTGGAATTAGATAGAATGTGTAGCAATGTCAGTGGAATATTTAGGAAAGGATCAACATTATAACTTTGATTCAGGTAGGGACATACAGCTCCTGGCATTAGGTAGAATGTGTAGCAATGCCAGAAGAATGTTTAGGAAAGGATCAACATTATAATTAGGATTCAGGTAGAAACAAACAGCTCCTGGTACTAGGTAGAATGTGTAGCAATGTCAGTAGAATGTTTACGAAAAGATCAATATTATAATTAGAATTCAGGTAGAAACAAACAGCTCCTGGCAATAGGTAGAATGTGTAGCAATGTCAGTAGAATGTTTACGAAAAGATCAACATTATAATTAGAATTCAGGTAGGGACATACAGCTCCTGGTATTAGGTAGAATGTGTAGCAATGTCAGAAGAATGTTTAGGAAAGGATCAACATTATAATTAAAATTCAGGTAGGGACATACAGCTCCTGGCATTAGGTAGAATGTGTAGCAATGTCAGTAGAATGTTTAGGAAAGGATCAATATTATAACTAGCATTCAAATAGGGACAAACCGCTACTGGCATTAGGTAGAATGTGTAGCAATGTCAGTGGAATGTTTAGGAAAGAATCAACATTATAACTTTCATTCAGGTAGGGAACAACAGCTCCTGGAATTAGATAGAATGTGTAGCAATGTCAGTGGAATATTTAGGAAAGGATCAACATTATAACTTTGATTCAGGTAGGGAAAAACAGCTCCTGGCATTAGGTAGAATGTGTAGCAATGTCAGTAGAATGTTTATGAAAGGATCGATAATATAATTAAAATTCAGTTAGGGACAAACAGCTCCTGGAATTAGGTAGACAGTGTAGCAATGTCAGTAGAATGTTTATGAAATTATCGATAATATAATTAGAATTCAGTTAGGGACAAACAGCTCCTGGAATTAGGTAGACAGTGTAGCAATGTCAGTAGAATGTTTATGAAAGGATCGATAATATAATTAGAATTCAGTTAGGGACAAACAGCTCCTGGCGTTAGGTAGAATGTGTAGCAATGTCAGTAGAATGGTTAGGAAAAGATCAGCAATATAATTAGGACTCAGGTAGGGACATACTGCTCCTGGAATTAGATAGAATGTGTAGCAATGTCAGTGGAATGTTTAGGAAAGGATCAACATTATAACTTTGATTCAGTTAGGGACATACAGCTCCTGGCATTAGGTAGAATGTGTAGCAATGTCAGTAGAATGTTTAGGAAAGGATCGATAATATAACTAGAATTGAGTTAGGGAAAAACAGCTCCTGGCACTAGGTAGAATGTGTAGCAATGTCAGTAGAATGTTTACGAAAAGATCAACATTATAATTAGAATTCAGGTAGAAACAAGCAGCTCCTGGCAATAGGTAGAATGTGTAGCAATGTCAGTAGAATGTTTACGAAAAGATCAACATTATAATTAGAATTCAGGTAGGGACATACAGCTCCTGGTATTAGGTAGAATGTGTAGCAATGTCAGTAGAATGTTTAGGAAAGGATCAATATTATAACTAGCATTCAAATAGGGACTAACCGCTACTGGCATTAGGTAGAATGTGTAGCAATGTCAGTGGAATGTTTAGGAAAGAATCAACATTATAACTTTCATTCAGGTAGGGAACAACAGCTCCTGGAATTAGATAGAATGTGTAGCAATGTCAGTGGAATATTTAGGAAAGGATCAACATTATAACTTTTATTCAGGTAGGGAAAAACAGCTCCTGGCATTAGGTAGAATGTGTAGCAATGTCAGTAGAATGTTTACGAAAAGATCAACATTATAATTAGAATTCAGGTAGGGACATACTGCTTCTGGAATTAGATAGAATGTGTAGCAATGTCAGTGGAATATTTAGGAAAGGATCAACATTATAATTAGAATTCAGGTGGGGACATACAGCTCCTTGCATTAGGTAGAATGTGTAGCAATGCCAGTAGAATGTTTACGAAAAGATCAACATTATAATTAGAATTCAGGTAGGGACATACAGCTCCTGGTATTAGGTAGAATGTGTAGCAATGCCAGAAGAATGTTTAGGAAAGGATCAACATTATAATTAGAATTCAGGTAGGGACATACAGCTCCTGGCACTAGGTAGAATGTGTAGCAATGTCAGTAGAATGTTTACGAAAAGATCAACAATATAATTAGAATTCAGGTAGGGACATACAGCTCCTGGTATTAGGTAGAATGTGTAGCAATGCCAGAAGAATGTTTAGGAAAGGATCAACATTATAATTAGAATTCAGGTAGGGACATACAGCTCCTGGCATTAGGTAGAATGTGTAGCAATGTCAGTAGAATGTTTAGGAAAGGATCAACATTATAACTAGCATTTAAATAGGGACAAACCGCTACTGGCATTAGGTAGAATGTGTAGCAATGTCAGTGGAATGTTTAGGAAAGAATCAACATTAGACCTTTTATTCAGGTAGGGAACAACAGCTCCTGGAATTAGATAGAATGTGTAGCAATGTCAGTGGAATGTTTAGGAAAGGATCAACATTATAACTTTGATTCAGGTAGGGAAAAACAGCTCCTGGCATTAGGTAGAATGTGTAGCAATGTCAGTAGAATGTTTACGAAAAGATCAACATTATAATTAGAATTCAGGTAGGGACATACTGCTCCTGGAATTAGATAGAATGTGTAGCAATGTCAGTGGAATGTTTAGGAAAGGATCAACATTATAATTAGAATTCAGGTAGGGACATACAGCTCCTGGCATTAGGTAGAATGTGTAGCAATGCCAGAAGAATGTTTAGGAAAGGATCAACATTATAATTAGAATTCAGGTAGGGACATACAGCTCCTGGTATTAGGTAGAATGTGTAGCAATGCCAGAAGAATGTTTAGGAAAGGATCAACATTATAATTAGAATTCAGGTAGGGAAATACAGCTCCTGGTATTAGGTAGAATGTTTAGCAATGTCAGTAGAATATTTAGGAAAAGATCGATAATAAAATTAAAATTCAGGTAGGGACATACAGCTCCTGGCATTAGGTAGAATGTATAGCAATGTCAGTAGAATATTTAGGAAAGGACAAACTACTCCTGGCATTAGGTAAAATGTGTGACAATGTCAGTAGAATGTTTTGGAAAGGATCGATAATATAATTAGAATTCAGTTAGGGACAAACTACTCCTGGCATTAGGTAAAATGTGTGACAATGTCAGTAGAATGTTTTGGAAAGGATCGATAATATAATTAGAATTCAGTTAGGGACAAACTACTCCTGGAATTAGGTAGACAGTGTAGCAATGTCAGTAGAATGTTTATGAAAGGATCGATAATATAATTAGAATTCAGTTAGGGACAAACAGCTCCTGGAATTAGGTAGACAGTGTAGCAATGTCAGTAGAATGTTTATGAAAGGATCGATAATAAAATCTGAATTCAGTTAGGGACAAACAGCTCCTGGAATTAGGTAGACAGTGTAGCAATGTCAGTAGAATGTTTATGAAAGGATCGATAATATAATTAGAATTCAGTTATTGACAAACAGCTCCTGGAATTAGGTAGACAGTGTAGCAATGTCAGTAGAATGTTTATGAAATGATCGATGATATAATTAGAATTCAGTTAGGGACAAACAGCTCCTGGAATTAGGTAGACAGTGTAGCAATGTCAGTAGAATGTTTAGGAAACGATCGATAATATAATTAGAATTCAGTTAGGGACAAACAGCTCCTGGAATTAGGTAGACAGTGTAGCAATGTCAGTAGAATGTTTATGAAAGGATCGATAATATAATTAGAATTCAGTTAGGGACAAACAGCTCCTGGAATTAGGTAGACAGTGTAGCAATGTCAATAGAATGTTTATGAAAGGATCGATAATATAATTAGAATTCAGTTAGGGACAAACAGCTCCTGGAATTAGGTAGACAGTGTAGCAATGTCAGTAGAATGTTTATGAAAGGATCGATAATATAATTAGAATTCAGTTAGGGACAAACTACTCCTGGCATTAGGTAGACAGTGTAGCAATGTCAGTAGAATGTTTATGAAAGGATCGATAATATAATTAGAATTCAGTTAGGGACAAACAGCTCCTGGAATTAGGAAGACAGTGTAGCAATGTCAGTAGAGTGTTTATGAAAGGATCGATAATATAATTAGAATTCAGTTAGGGGCAAACAGCTCCTGGAATTAGGTAGACAGTGTAGCAATGTCAGTAGAATGTTTATGAAAGGATCGATAATATAATTAGAATTCAGTTAGGGACAAACAGCTCCTGGAATTAGGTAGACAGTGTAGCAATGTCAGTAGAATGTTTATGAAAGGATCGATAATATAATTAGAATTCAGTTAGGGACAAACAGCTCCTGGAATTAGGTAGACAGTGTAGCAATGTCAGTAGAATGTTTATGAAAGGATCGATAATATAATTAGAATTCAGTTAGGGACAAACAGCTCCTGGAATTAGGTAGACAGTGTAGCAATGTCAGTAGAATGTTTATGAAAGGATCGATAATATAATTAGAATTCAGTTAGGGACAAACAGCTCCTGGAATTAGGTAGACAGTGTAGCAATGTCAGTAGAATGTTTATGAAAGGATCGATAATATAATTAGAATTCAGTTAGGGACAAACAGCTCCTGGAATTAGGTAGACAGTGTAGCAATGTCAGTAGAATGTTTATGAAAGGATCGATAATATAATTAGAATTCAGTTAGGGACAAACAGCTCCTGGAATTAGGTAGACAGTGTAGCAATGTCAGTAGAATGTTTATGAAAGGATCGATAATATAATTAGAATTCAGTTAGGGACAAACAGCTCCTGGAATTAGGTAGACAGTGTAGCAATGTCAGTAGAATGTTTATGAAAGGATCGATAATATAATTAGAATTCAGTTAGGGACAAACAGCTCCTGGAATTAGGTAGACAGTGTAGCAATGTCAGTAGAATGTTTATGAAAGGATCGATAATATAATTAGAATTCAGTTAGGGACAAACAGCTCCTGGAATTAGGTAGACAGTGTAGCAATGTCAGTAGAATGTTTAGGAAAGGATCGGTAATTTAATTAGAATTCAGTTAGGGACAAACAGCTCCTGGAATTAGGTAGACAGTGTAGCAATGTCAGTAGAATGTTTATGAAAGGATCGATAATATAATTAGATTTCAGTTAGGGACAAACAGTTCCTGGAATTAAGTAGACAGTGTAGCAATGTCAGTAGAATGTTTATGAAAGGATCGATAATATAATTAGAATTCAGTTAGGGACAAATAGCTCCTGGAATTAGGTAGACAGTGTAGCAATGTCAGTAGAATGTTTATGAAAGGATCGATAATATAATTAGAATTCAGTTAGGGACAAACAGCTCCTGGAATTAGGTAGACAGTGTAGCAATGTCAGTAGAATGTTTAGGAAAGGATCGGTAATTTAATTAGAATTCAGTTAGGGACAAATAGCTCCTGGAATTAGGTAGACAGTGTAGCAATGTCAGTAGAATGTTTATGAAAGGATCGATAATATAATTAGATTTCAGTTAGGGACAAACAGTTCCTGGAATTAAGTAGACAGTGTAGCAATGTCAGTAGAATGTTTATGAAAGGATCGATAATATAATTAGAATTCAGTTAGGGACAAATAGCTCCTGAAATTAGGTAGACAGTGTAGCAATGTCAGTAGAATGTTTAGGAAAGGATCGATAATATAATTAGAATTCAGTTAGGGACAAATAGCTCCTGGAATTAAGTAGACAGTGTAGCAATGTCAGTAGAATGTTTATGAAAGGATCGATAATATAATTAGAATTCAGTTAGGGACAAATAGCTCCTGGAATTAGGTAGACAGTGTAGCAATGTCAGTAGAATGTTTATGAAAAGATCGATAATATAATTAGAATTCAGTTAGGGACAAATAGCTCCTGGAATTAAGTAGACAGTGTAGCAATGTCAGTAGAATGTTTATGAAAGGATCGATAATATAATTAGAATTCAGTTAGGGACAAATAGCTCCTGGAATTAAGTAGACAGTGTAGCAATGTCAGTAGAATGTTTATGAAAGGATCGATAATATAATTAGAATTCAGTAAGGACAAATAGCTCCTGGAATTAAGTAGACAGTGTAGCAATGTCAGTAGAATGTTTATGAAAGGATCGATAATATAATTAGAATTCAGTTAGGGACAAATAGCTCCTGGAATTAGGTAGACAGTGTAGCAATGTCAGTAGAATGTTTAGGAAAAGATCGATAATATAATTAGAATTCAGTTAGGGACAAATAGCTCCTGGAATTAAGTAGACAGTGTAGCAATGTCAGTAGAATGTTTATGAAAGGATCGATAATATAATTAGAATTCAGTTAGGGACAAATAGCTCCTGGAATTAGGTAGACAGTGTAGCAATGTCAGTAGAATGTTTATGAAAAGATCGATAATATAATTAGAATTCAGTTAGGGACAAATAGCTCCTGGAATTAGGTAGACAGTGTAGCAATGTCAGTAGAATGTTTAGGAAAAGATCGATAATATAATTAGAAATCAGTTAGGGACAAACAGCTCCAGGAATTAGGTAGACAGTGTAGCAATGTCAGTAGAATGTTTATGAAAAGATCGATAATATAATTAGAATTCAGTTAGGGACAAATAGCTCCTGGAATTAAGTAGACAGTGTAGCAATGTCAGTAGAATGTTTATGAAAGGATCGATAATATAATTAGAATTCAGTTAGGGACAAATAGCTCCTGGAATTAAGTAGACAGTGTAGCAATGTCAGTAGAATGTTTATGAAAGGATCGATAATATAATTAGAATTCAGTTAAGGACAAATAGCTCCTGGAATTAAGTAGACAGTGTAGCAATGTCAGTAGAATGTTTATGAAAGGATCGATAATATAATTAGAATTCAGTTAGTGACAAATAGCTCCTGGAATTAAGTAGACAGTGTAGCAATGTCAGTAGAATGTTTATGAAAGGATCGATAATATAATTAGAATTCAGTTAGGGACAAATAGCTCCTGGAATTAAGTAGACAGTGTAGCAATGTCAGTAGAATGTTTATGAAAGGATCGATAATATAATTAGAATTCAGTTAGGGACAAATAGCTCCTGGAATTAAGTAGACAGTGTAGCAATGTTAGTAGAATGTTTATGAAAGGATCAATAATATAATTAGAATTCAGTTAGGGACAAATAGCTCCTGGAATTAGGTAGACAGTGTAGCAATGTCAGTAGAATGTTTATGAAAAGATCGATAATATAATTAGAATTCAGTTAGGGACAAACAGCTCCTGGAATTAGATAGACAGTGTAGCAATGTCAGTAGAATGTTTATGAAAGGATCGATAATATAATTAGAATTCAGTTAGGGACAAACAGCTCCTGGAATTAGGTAGACAGTGTAGCAATGTCAGTAGAATGTTTAGGAAAGGATCGATAATATAATTAGAATTCAGTTAGGGACAAACAGCTCCTGGAATTAAGTATACAGTGTAGCAATGTCAGTAGAATGTTTATGAAAGGATCGATAATATAATTAGAATTCAGTTAGGGACAAACAGCTCCTGGAATTAGGTAGACAGTGTAGCAATGTCAATAGAATGTTTATGAAAGGATCGATAATATAATTAGAATTCAGTTAGGGACAAACAGCTCCTGGAATTAGGTAGACTGTGTAGCAATGTCAGTAGAATGTTTAGGAAAGGATCGATAATATAATTAGAAATCAGTTAGGGATAAACAGCTCCTGGAATTAGGTAGACAGTGTAGCAATTTCAGTAGAATGTTTATGAAAGGATCGATAATATAATTAGAAATCAGTTAGGGACAAACAGCTCCTGGAATTAGGTAGACAGTGTAGCAATGTCAGTAGAATGTTTATGAAAGGATCGATAATATAATTAGAATTCAGTTAGGGACAAACAGCTCCTGGAATTAGGTAGACAGTGTAGCAATGTCAGTAGAATGTTTATGAAAGGATCGATAATATAATTAGAATTCAGTTAGGGACAAACAGCTCCTGGAATTAGGTAGACAGTGTAGCAATTTCAGTGGAATGTTTATGAAAGGATCGATAATATAATTAGAAATCAGTTAGGGACAAACAGCTCCTGGAATTAGGTAGACAGTGTAGCAATGTCAGTAGAATGTTTATGAAAGGATCGATAATATAATTAGAATTCAGTTAGGGACAAACAGTTCCTGGAATTAGGTAGACAGTGTAGCAATGTCAGTAGAATGTTTATGAAAGGATCGATAATATAATTAGAATTCAGTTAGGGACAAACAGCTCCTGGAATTAGGTAGACAGTGTAGCAATGTCAGTAGAATGTTTATGAAAGGATCGATAATATAATTAGAATTCAGTTAGGGACAAACAGCTCCTGGAATTAGGTAGACTGTGTAGGAATGTCAGTAGAATGTTTAGGAAAGGATCGATAATATAATTAGAAATCAGTTAGGGACAAACAGCTCCTGGAATTAGGTAGACAGTGTAGCAATTTCAGTAGAATGTTTATGAAAGGATCGATAATATAATTAGAAATCAGTTAGGGACAAACAGCTCCTGGAATTAGGTAGACAGTGTAGCAATGTCAGTAGAATGTTTATGAAAGGATCGATAATATAATTAGAATTCAGTTAGGGACAAACAGCTCCTGGAATTAGGTAGACAGTGTAGCAATGTCAGTAGAATGTTTATGAAAGGATCGATAATATAATTAGAATTCAGTTAGGGACAAACAGCTCCTGGAATTAGGTAGACAGTGTAGCAATTTCAGTAGAATGTTTATGAAAGGATCGATAATATAATTAGAAATCAGTTAGGGACAAACAGCTCCTGGAATTAGGTAGACAGTGTAGCAATGTCAGTAGAATGTTTATGAAAGGATCGATAATATAATTAGAATTCAGTTAGGGACAAACAGCTCCTGGAATTAGGTAGACAGTGTAGCAATGTCAGTAGAATGTTTATGAAAGGATCGATAATATAATTAGAATTCAGTTAGGGACAAACAGCTCCTGGAATTAGGTAGACAGTGTAGCAATGTCAGTAGAATGTTTATGAAAGGATCGATAATATAATTAGAATTCAGTTAGGGACAAACAGCTCCTGGAATTAGGTAGACAGTGTAGCAATGTCAGTAGAATGTTTATGAAAGGATCGATAATATAATTAGAAATCAGTTAGGGACAAACAGCTCCTGGAATTAGGTAGACAGTGTAGCAATGTCAGTAGAATGTTTATGAAAGGATCGATAATATAATTAGAAATCAGTTAGGGACAAACAGCTCCTGGAATTAGGTAGACAGTGTAGCAATGTCAATAGAATGTTTATGAAAGGATCGATAATATAATTAGAATTCAGTTAGGGACAAACAGCTCCTGGAATTAGGTAGACAGTGTAGCAATGTCAGTAGAATGTTTATGAAAGGATCGATAATATAATTAGAAATCAGTTAGGGACAAACAGCTCCTGGAATTAGGTAGACAGTGTAGCAATGTCAGTAGAATGTTTATGAAAGGATCGATAATATAATTAGAAATCAGTTAGGGACAAACAGCTCCTGGAATTAGGTAGACAGTGTAGCAATGTCAGTAGAATGTTTAGGAAATTATCAACATTATAACTAGGATTAAGGTTGGGACAAACAACTACTGGCATTAGGTAGAATGTGTAGCAATGTCAGTAGAATGTTTACGAAAAGATCAACATTATAATTAGAATTCAGGTAGGGACATACAGCTCCTGGTATTAGGTAGAATGCGTAGCAATGTCAGTAGAATGTTTAGGAAAGGATCGACAATATAATTAGGATTAGGGTAGGGACAAACAGCTCCTGGCATTAGGTAGAATGTGTAGCAATGTCAGTGGAACGTTTAGGAAAGGATCAACATTATAACTAGGATTAAGGTTGGGAAAAACAGCTCCTGGCATTAGGTAGAATGTGTAGCAATGTCAGTAAAATCTTTAGGAAATTATCAACATTATAACTAGGATTAAGGTTGGGAAAAACAGCTCCTGGCATTAGGTAGAATGTGTAGCAATGTCAGTAGAATGTTTAGGAAATTATCAACATTATAACTAGGATTAAGGTTGGAGAAAACAGCTCCTGGCATTAGGTAGAATGTGTAGCAATGTCAGTAGAATGTTTAGGAAATTATCAACATTATAACTAGGATTAAGGTTGGAGAAAACAGCTCCTGGCATTAGGTAGAATGTGTAGCAATGTCAGTAGAATGTTTAGGAAATTATCAACATTATAACTAGGATTAAGGTTGGGAAAAACAGCTCCTCGCATTAGGTAGAATGTGTAGCAATGTCAGTAGAATGTTTAGGAAATTATCAACATTATAACTAGGATTAAGGTTGGAGAAAACAGCTCCTGGCATTAGGTAGAATGTGTAGCAATGTCAGTAGAATGTTTAGGAAATTATCAACATTATAACTAGGATTAAGGTTGGGAAAAACAGCTCCTCGCATTAGGTAGAATGTGTAGCAATGTCAGTAGAATGTTTAGGAAATTATCAACATTATAACTAGGATTAAGGTTGGAGAAAACAGCTCCTGGCATTAGGTAGAATGTGTAGCGATGTCAGCAGTATGTATAAAAAAAGGATCAACATTATAACTAGGATTAGGGTAGGGACAAACAGCTCCTGGCATTAGGTAGAATGTGTAGCAATGTCAGTAGAATGTTTAGAAAATTATCAACATTATAACTAGGATTAGGGTAGGGACAAACAGCTCCTGGCATTAGGTAGGATGTGTAGCGATGTCAGCAGTATGTATAAAAAAAGGATCAACATTATAACTAGGATTAGGGTAGGGACAAACAGCTCCTGGCATTAGGTAGAATGTGTAGCAATGTCAGTAGAATGTTTAGAAAATTATCAACATTATAACTAGGATTAGGGTAGGGACAAACAGCTCCTGGCATTAGGTAGAATGTGTAGCGATGTCAGCAGTATGTATAAAAAAAGGATCAACATTATAACTAGGATTAGGGTAGGGACAAACAGCTCCTGGCATTAGGTAGAATGTGTAGCAATGTCAGTAGAATATTTAGGAAATTATCAACATTATAACTAGGATTAGGGTAGGGACAAACAGCTCCTGGCATTAGGTAGAATGTGTAGCGATGTCAGCAGTATGTATAAAAAAAGGATCAACATTATAACTAGGATTAGGGTAGGGACAAACAGCTCCTGGCATTAGGTAGAATGTGTAGCGATGTCAGCAGTATGTATAAAAAAAGGATCAACATTATAACTAGGATTAGGGTAGGGACAAACAGCTCCTGGCATTAGGTAGAATGTGTAGCGATGTCAGCAGTATGTATAAAAAAAGGATCAACATTATAACTAGGATTCAGGTAGGGACAAACAGCTACTGGCATTGCGTAGAGTGTTTGACATCATAAGTAGAACGCTTAGGAAAGGATCATTAATATAATTAGGACTCAGGTAGGACAAAACAGCACCTATGAATTAGGTAAAATGTGTAGCAATGTCAGTAAAATGTTTAGGAAAGGATCAACATTATAATTAGGATTCAGGTAGGGACAAACAGCTCCTGGCATTAGGTAGAATGTGTAGCAATGTCAGCAGTATGTATAAAAAAAGGATCAAAATTATAACTAGGATTCAGGTAGGGACAAACAGCTACTGGCATTGCGTAGAGTGTTTGACATCATAAGTAGAACGCTTAGGAAAGGATCATTAATATAATTAGGACTCAGGTAGGACAAAACAGCACCTATGAATTAGGTAAAATGTGTAGCAATGTCAGTAAAATGTTTAGGAAAGGATCAACATTATAATTAGGATTCAGGTAGGGACAAACAGCTCCTGGCATTAGGTAGAATGTGTAGCAATGTCAGCAGTATGTATAAAAAAAGGATCAGCATTATAACTAGGATTCAGGTAAGGACAAACAGCTCCTGGCATTACGTAGAGTGTGTGACAATATAAGTAAAACGTTTAGGAAAGGATCAACAATATAAGTAGGATTCAGGTAGGGACAAACAGCTCCTGGCATTACGTAGAGTGTGTGACAATATAAGTAGAACGTTTAGGAAAGGATCAACAATATAAGTAGGATTCAGGTAGGGACAAAAGCTCCTGGCATTACGTAGAGTGTGTGTGACAATATAAGTAGAGCGTTTAGAAAAGGATCAACAATATAAGTAGGATTCAGGTAGGGACAAACAGCTCCTGGCATTACGTAGACTGTGTGACAATATAAGTAGAACGTTTAGGAAAGGATCAACAGTATAAGTAGGATTCAGGTAGGGACAAACAGCTCCTGGCATTAGGTTGAATGTGTATCATTTTCAGTAGAATGTTTAGGAAAGGACCGACAATATAATTAGGATTTAGGTAGGGACTGATATTAAAAAGGATGTGTGAGAATGCGTGTGAGTATATACGTAAGAATATAATTAGGTAGGGACAAAGAACTAAAATAATGATAGGAATGGGTTTGGGCAATGTCATTGAAAATCCGTTTCATTCTGGTATGAAGAAAGATTTGTGAAGTATTGAGGGAAAAATGATGTGGAATTGTACTCTGCTATCTTGGAGTCAGCTGTCAAAATTTGGAAAGCTTCAGAAACATTTAATATGACTTTCAAACTATAAATATAATTTATTCTAGCAAAAATATATCGCCCCCGGGTGGGCTCGAACCACCAACCTTTCGGTTAACAGCCGAACGCGCTAGCCATTGCGCCACGGAGGCTGATAACAATCCCATGTCATTTTTCGTAATTATTATAATTACATAAATAGTGTGAATCGAATAAAACTATTATTTTTTTAAATTTTTAATGTTTTATTTCCAAATTACAATTTAGGCTGTGAACAGGAGTATGATTAAAATAGGGACATAAAAATACCCTCACAGGGATTTACCGTGCTTCCAATATGAAGAGGCCCTACTTTAAATTTAAGGGATAAGGGCTTCACCAGATTCAAACTTTTGTGGGAAAGCGAATACAAAATTATAAATTATTTCAAGGCCTTTCATGTAAAATGTTTGCAAGGAATAACAAGATCACCTAATCGACATTTAAACTACAAAACTACACCAGAATAAAGTCGTTGCCGTCGCATCGGGGCGTTTTTGAATTCGCGTTTCCAACTCCAGCCATTGTTACAGAGACTTCATCATCAATGTTATCTCTGTGCCGCTTTACTTAGGTGCTTCGAGAAACCTGCCGGGGTCAACTGAGGAATGGGGTCGTATTGCAGCCCTTACGGACACTGTGGACGCATATTTATTAGTAGCTCCAAGTTTCTGATCAGCTTGTTTAATATGAAAACTCTCGGGTTATAAAATTTGAATTTCCCAATGAGAGTTTGTAATTAGTATGAAATTTGGTAAAAAAACTCAGAGATTTAAAGGAACCTCTAAAGGAGTCAGTGAGAGTTCCATTTGGGGAGGGTTTAACCCACTCGCTGCTCCCTTATGTTTGTAGTAACCCGTGAGCGATGGAGAAAAACTTATTTCTTGTTTTGTGAAATAATGATTTATTTATGCAATTTATAAATATAATTACAGTAAACTTCTTATGTGTGCTTTAAAGAGAAGATGGCTGCTAGCGCCTGTAAAGGGGTGTAAAAACGTGAAAATGATGTGGAGAGGTGTAGTAGAGGGGTTTAGGTATTACCTTGGTCTCGGATGAAACCGTTAAAAGTGTATCACAGGCAGCTCGTACTTGCCGTTTTCAAGCACCTACTTGTGTGAAAAAAATTTTTCGGTACTTGTTGCAATAAAAACAAAGTATAGGAACAAACTTGATGTTGCTAATGACTTGCATTGTGCCCTGGCTAAAATACAACCTCAGAAAGGCGTACTAGTGGGAAAATTTCAAGCTCACCCATCTCAGTAACAGATTTTCCTCTTATCAGTTAAATTATCCTTGTGAGTTAAAACTTTAAATATTATATCATGTTTCTTTTAAAAGTATGTATAAATAGATTGTTTTCATTTTATATATATATATATATATATATATATATATATATATATATATTTATATATATATATATATATATATATATATATATATATATATATATATATATATATATATATGTATGTATGTATAATTTATAATGTAATGTGTAGGGGGGATGGAAGGCTTTCCTTTAAAGAAGAGGGCGACGATACGAAAAAGTTTCGGAACCCCTGTTCTAGACCTTTCAACAAGAAATATTAAGCATGCACTATTCTAGCAAAAATACAACGCCCCCGGGTGGGCTCGAACCACCAACCTTTCGGTTAACAGCCGAACGCGCTAGCCATTGCGCCACGGAGGCTTGATAACAATACCCATGCAATGATGTATAATCAATATATATGTTTTTTTAAATAAATTTAATTGATTATAACTGTATATGTTTTATAGTAAATGTTTTAATGGGTCAGTACAATTCGGGGTAATATTGTCTATGACTTAAAGTAGGGAGGAGTATCAAGATTCAGGATTAAGGTACGGATCTAATGATATGGGAGGGTCGTTGCTTTAGTACCCTATAGAGTAAAACAAACGAAGAACCCCAACTCGTATATTTTGGGTGCCCTTTTGTTGGAGAAGGGATAACAAATTAAAGAATTTTAAAGCATTCAAACAGATTGACAATAAGGGTAGCAAGTGATTGCTAGCAAAGATAGAGGTAGACCCTAAGTAAAAGACATAAAATACGCAAGCTGAAATAATAGGGTCTAATAATCAGTTTCGTTACTCAGGCATGCAGGATAGCTGAGTGATATCAATCCTTTGTCACGTCATAAAGGACTGAGTGTCCTGTTTACACCCCATTGTATAATGAAGCTTAAAGTGGGCCCAACAAAGGGAAGAAATGTTCCTCTGATATATTGGAAACTCATGGTAAAGTAGCCATTTACTTTTATCACCCCCACCTAACCTACAACCCCTATATCCCAAGTCAAGGTTATTTCCACTGTTATTTTCATTTTCCTTTTTCTCTATTAAGACGAATAATATCTTGGAACAAAATATTCGATTTCCCATATCTTCCTGCTGGGCATCACTTGAGGATGTCTTAACAAGTCCACCCCCAGCTCTAGTAGGCCAATATTTAATTCTAAGTAACCATAGTTTGTATAACAGAAATCCATTTAACCATAGGCAAATCCTTGCTCTGTGACCATGAAAGGCGATATCGTATTGGATATTAAGACGTGTTCTCCCTGTTTTTGATCCAGTTGTTGCTACTACACAATATCTATTTTGTTCCCTATTTTTTATCGCACTTCTCAAACTTATACAGCCTTTATTTAACTGTTTTCTCCTCGCTATCCCTTCGCGGAGGGTTTTACGGAGTAAGTAGCAGGGTTTTATCTTCTCTAAGGGATGTGAACAAACATAAGTAGAGACATACAATTCCTCTAGTATAGGTTCAAGCTAATATGCTAATTAGCGTCTAAAACAAGGAAAGGATTGAGAACCACAGAAAGGATTAGGTAAGCGTTGTAAAACCCCCTCGGTATAGGATATAAAAGAGGTTTCACATGGCGTCACATGTGCAGGATCGTGTACAGGAAGCACATCCACTCTTAAGTAGAATCCGTAAGGATGTCTCTCAGTTTTTACCTTGTAGGAAGAAGCACATGGGAAAGAATTTTAGAGGAGGTTTGGTATAACTATTACAGCAATGGGAAAGGATAAAAAGTATCCCTGAAAATAGGGCCCAATTATGATGTGAGAACAGGCCCCTACTGAGAGTGGAACTATGCCTTGATGGAAGCATTTATCTACCATAATAACTTGAAGCAACTTTGGTGTAATTTTTAACTATAAATTAAAAAAAATCTCCAAGTACAAAAACTTTTTTTTTAATGTACTGATGTACATTTCGATTGCAAAGCAATCATCTTCAAAGGAAATTACTATAAGAGTAATTTCTCTTTCTACAAGAGTTAGTCTTGTAGTAATTTCCCTGAAGATGTTGCTTTGCATTCGAAATGTACATAAGAACATAAATATAATGTTTTATGGTTTAAGAGCTTCTATTTATTTACAATATATTTTACCAGTTAGTAGGTTCTCTGTTGTAGGATAATAAGAGAAAACCCATAATTCACTTGTTCATGGTAGCCTATACCTACTCTTCACTGGGGTTGTAAGAAACGTCCACCCACTATACAACTGTTATTTCCTTTAGTCCACACTACATTTGTGTTTTTATTAGCCATATATTTTTATTTACCAGTTCTAGCTTTAAATTGAGCATTCACTCTTATCTCACTCGAAAGCAGGTTTTATCGCGAATATGAGACCTTGGCATTCTACTTTGACCTACCGTTAACGTTGCTGATAAAACTGATTACGTCATACCTCTAACAAGCGTTTTAGAAATAATTTCAAGTATATCTTTTGAATTTTTAATGTGCCACATCTGTCCTACTTGTTTCTTACACACCTGCTTCTATTTACAGAACTTTACTGTATACAATCGCTAATCATTAGTTTTACTGAAGGTGTTTCCAGTGTGGGTATGAAGTAAACTACGTACAAACCGCACCTTGTGATTACATATTGCTGTATATATTATAAGCAAATATGCACATAGTATGTTGCAAAATAGTTTGAAACGTATTGTATAGTGCGTTATAATTAATTTTAAAACTATTTAAACACTAGATCTATTAAACAGACAAGTAAATTTTAATTGTTAGCTTTAAAAAGTTGTGAATTTTACTTTGTTTGCAAACAGTTGGGCAAAGCTTTGATTCTAAAATAGAACACTTTTGCTCTTTAGACTCAAGCAGAGGCGCCGGTGGGTCATTTCGACTGACTGAGGGCGCTGGCCCTTGGAGGAGGACGTTAGCAGGGCCCCAAAGTCATTATTCCTAGTTAAATATATAGTCCAAACCTGTGACAAATTCCGTTTAGTAAGGGTATAACTTTTAAATAATAAATCTGTTAAGGTAGAAATTAAAATTGATTGAGATAGGTCCGAACGAACTGAATCATTCGATTCGGGAATTCTAGTTGGCGAACTTGTTACTGAAATATATGTAGCGAATACTCGTTAGTGATTTAAGAATAATGCGATAACATATTGGTAAGTGATAACAAGCCATTTTTAACACAATATCTCACAAAGACATTAATATAAACTTTTTAGACTTGTTTCGATCGGTGTAGCGACATTCTCAGAGAGGACTAAAGTCTGGACATAAACGTTTAGAAGGGTTGCATGCTCTGACGTTTTAAGGCGCTCATGTTTTACTGGGTTAAACGAATAGAGGTGTACAGAATCAAGACTTGAGTTGTATATTGTTCAAAAAAGGGAAAGTATTGGTATATTGGAGCTCTAGAGAGAGGAATAACATTAGTTGAGCTCTGAATGATTCTTGTTATGGAAGAACTCATTGTTCGCGAGGGTTGAAGGCTAAACTAAAGGTTCAAGGAGTGCTTTCCGGTTTTGTGAATATGGGGCAGAATTTGGAAACCGTAAGGGCGGTTTCAGTTCACTTACAAAGCTATATGCGGCGAGTAAACTCGTTTGTAACCGTGACATGGAACGCGTTACCTCAGGAACGGTTACCCGGCCACACACAGTACATGGGACAAACAACTAACCAGTCTGTAGATATAACCGCTTCCATCGTAATTACATTAAAATAAAACCAATCTTCATTTACTTTGTGTCGCATAGAAAGTACTGTATTGTGTTGAAGGATAAATTTCAATACTTTTACGCAACATATTTAACGTTTATTTTATATCAAGTGATAATATTATTATTTTTCTTTAACCTACTTATTAAAAAAAATTAAACGCCCCCGGGTGGGCTCGAACCACCAACCTTTCGGTTAACAGCCGAACGCGCTAGCCAATTGCGCCACGGAGGCCTGGTAATTACAACTACAGGTGATGTTTTGTGGGAGTGAAAGGTTTTATGTACCCTGGAAATGTTATTGTTTAGAAATATGTTGAGAGATAGCGCCAGTGGGTTATGCGTTCCTGATTTATTTTGTTGGAGTCCTACTACACGTATACAAATTTAAATATATTCAATAAAATTAGAGCTTTAAATTTTAACTTAAACATATGTATTATTATTATCATTGTAGGGGTTATCAATAATAACATAATTATGCCCGCGCTCCAACATCTGTGAGCCACATGTGGGAGCCTAAGGTAAAGGGGTGGGTCTACAATGCAGGGAAGAATTATTGTCCATACTCCACTTGGAGAAGATTAACAGATTTATGGGAAGGTTGGGTCTTTAATCGTCAAACTAAAATAACAATAGGGTTTTGAAATTCAAATAGCTTAGTTTTGTGTGGAAAAATTGCATTGGCCTTTAAAACTCCATGGTTTTGGACAAAGCAAGATTTGGGATAAATACAAGATATGAGATGAAGGCAAATCTGGGATAATTGCAAGATCTGGGATCTGGGATAAATGACAAGTATGCCTGTTTTATATCGGACTTATATGAAGAAGTAGCGAATTAGAATGGGGAAGTAGAAATGTGGAATAAAGATGACTAAAGAAGAGGCAAAATGAGCCCTGGTGCTAGGGGATTAGGGGAGGTGACAGAGCATGGTTGCTTGCCTGAAGGAGACTGTCTATCGAGACCACAGATATGTCACTTTGCTGGGAGATTGTTATACAAGAGACGGGCTCTGGACGTCATACACGCAAATAGGAATGCCGCACTCTACCGAGGGCACAGGATGGTGCAACCTTACTTTTAATAAATTATTTCTCCCTTTACTGCCAAACACTGCAACAATGGTAAGTCCGATTAAAATTTCCAAATAGGGTTCCTTAAATACAAATTTGTGTGTCTTGAGGCAAAACTCAATAACGGTGACTTGTTTTTAGCTACTTTAGTACAATCGTGATGATTTGGTATCACTTAGCACCAAACGTATTTCCAGAATTCATTCAGTTGGGAATCCTTCAGACCCATACGCCAAGCCCCGACTGCTCCTGTGGTAACTATAGAACTGTTCTAAAATCTCCTTAAACTAACCTAACTTGACCTAACATTGAACATATTTCTCTCAAGTTTAGTGAGTCATTGTGATAAAAATGTTAATGACGCCTAGGCTACCAATAAGCGCAACAAACACAAAATAAAACTAATAAAAAATAAGAAAAAAATAATAAATAGAAAATGAAAAATAGTAACAGAAAAATACAGATTCTATTAAAACATTAACAAATTAAAGTAGACAAATTTAAAATTAAAAACAAATTTTAAAAGATGTGCTTCCTACAAGGAAGCAAAAAAGAGTTTTTGAGAAGTATGATTACAGTGGTTGAATAATGAAGGTTTGTAAATAGCAAATAGATAAGATAAGGATGTGAATGTTGGGAAATGGAGAAGTATGTGCACCACACGTGTAAGTGGTAGGATGAAGTAGGGAAGTGTGAGAAGTATTAAGGCCTTCTCTCGGTAGGGGTAAAGGGAAGCCTCCAGAAGAAATGGATACAACTGTATAAATACTCGTGTACTAACGTGTCGCTAATGTTGTTGGCATTGCCCCGCTCTTAATAGATTCGTGTGGGCGACTAGAAAGGGTTGTCGCATCACAGATTGGATCAAGGTAGAAATAAAGATAAAATTTACCCCAACATTAAGGTTACAATAATTTCTCGAAGGACAAAACTCAACGAAACGTTTTTATAAATTTTTTTGAAATATATTTTTGATAGAAAACATCATTATATTTAAAAAATCAGAAGCATTATTTATAATGCTTTTCTCGCTAGTAAAAGAGAATAAACACTGAGGAAAATGTTCACCATTCTGCAAACACTTTGATGTTGGCTTCCCATACTACAATGTAACTTTAAGTCTACCATCGGATGTGTGGATAGGGTGGAAAATCATTAAAGGTGGGAAGATACATATTCCTGGGATAGAGGATGGGAGAAAATCATAGGTCACGTGACCCAGGTCACCCCCGGAGCTGCCTCCACTTTGTAGAGACTATTGAAAAATCTATAAATGCTAGATACTTGGGGTGTTAATCGGATAAACCAAAAATATATTTTATCGGAAAGTTACAGATATAAAAAAAAACACTTTGGAAGATGTTTGCTTCAATAGTAAAAGAATAACGCCCCCGGGTGGGCTCGAACCACCAACCTTTCGGTTAACAGCCGAACGCGCTAGCCGATTGCGCCACGGAGGCTTGATAAGAATGATTATAGAACATTTTTAGCAATATCTCGTAAATAAACTGTGAAATTTTATTAGCGTATTATATCCGAGCTTTACCTATGTAAAGCAAGATGTGTAGTAGGTATATGTGAGTTTGTATATCTAGAATAACTGTAATAATAAAAAAAAATTTTATTTAGATCATTTCTTTAATTTTCATGAAGGGTTCTTCTGTTGATAAATAATCTTTTAAGTGTAAAGCATAGATAAAACTTATTCTACCCTAGTGATGTAGATGTGAGGGATAATAATCTGTATTAATGCAAACTTGGGGTAGACACAGGAGGAATATGCTCTTTGCTCACAATTACAACGAAAAATACAACTTTTAAAAATGTTATGTAGAGAAACTTTCTTTGCGAGCGCCCAACTATACACTATTATAGACAACGCACAAGTTTCAATCAAAAGAAAATTACCAATTAAAACATGAAAAATTAGCATTATAAAAACTTTATTTCATTTGATATAGGGGCGATATAACGCTGGGGGAGAGTAGCGTACTGAAGAAGGCCATTCTCAAAGGGCCCAATAAAGAAGTGTCTACCCGTTATAGGAAGAGAGATATGGAACTAGTTTGGCTTGAGGAAAGGACGCAACTATCCCCATGTACTGGGAACAGGGGTGGTTATAATATCGCATAGCCAGAATCGCTTCCCTGAACTAAATCTGACCTCAGCTGGGGCGAAGAGATATGACTACCCCTTTACTTTATAGTTATCCTGTGGGATCATATCCGTTAAGAACATCTATAACTTATCACATTCAAACAATTGTGTCAACTTTGTGATAGATAAGGTGTAAGTAACAAGAGGCTCCGACGAGTAAGTAATCATGGGTAGGATTGACTAGTGTAGTGGTATGAACTCTCCTTGTATAGTAAACGGGAGAAGACCACAGCTGGTTGTGCACGACCTCTTCCCTTACAAGACGTAAGTAACAAGGGGCTCCGACGAGTAGGTAAACAACCATGCCTTCCTCTGGGTGGATCATGGGTAGGATTGACTAGTGTAGTGGTATGAACTCTCCTTGTATAGTAAACGGGAGAAGACCACAGCTGGTTGTGCACGACCTCTTCCCACACAAGGTGTAAGTAACAAGAGGCTCCGACGAGTTGGTAAACAACCATGCCTTCCTCTGGGTGGATCATGGGTAGGATTGACTAGTGTAGTGGTATGAACTCTCCTTGTATAGTAAACGGGAGAAGACCACAGCTGGTTGTGCACGACCTCTTCCCTTACAAGACGTAAGTAACAAGGGGCTCCGACGAGTAGGTAAACAACCATGCCTTCCTCTGGGTGGATCATGGGTAGGATTGACTAGTGTAGTGGTATGAACCTCCTTGTATAGTAAACGGGAGAAGACCACAGATGGTTGTGTACGACCTCTTCCCTCACAAGGTGTAAGTAACAAGGGGCTCCGACGAGTAGGTAAACAACCATGCCTTCCTCTGGGTGGATCATGGGTAGGATTGACTAGTGTAGTGGTATGAACTCTCCTTGTATAGTAAACGGGAGAAGACCACAGCTGGTTGTGCACGACCTCTTCCCTCACAAGGTGTAAGTAACAAGAGGCTCCGACGAGTAGGTAAACAACCATGCCTTCCTCTGGGTGGATCATGGGTAGGATTGACTAGTGTAGTGGTATGAACTCTCCTTGTATAGTAAACGGGAGAAGACCACAGATGGTTGTGTACGACCTCTTCCCTCACAAGGTGTAAGTAACAAGGGGCTCCGACGAGTAGGTAAACAACCATGCCTTCCTCTGGGTGGATCATGGGTAGGATTGACTAGTGTAGTGGTATGAACTCTCCTTGTATAGTAAACGGGAGAAGACCACAGATGGTTGTGTACGACCTCTTCCCTCACAAGGTGTAAGTAACAAGGGGCTCCGACGAGTAGGTAAACAACCATGCCTTCCTCTGGGTGGATCATGGGTAGGATTGACTAGTGTAGTGGTATGAACTCTCCTTGTATAGTAAACGGGAGAAGACCACAGATGGTTGTGTACGGCCTCTTCCCTCACAAGGCGTAAGTAACAAGAGGCTCCGACGAGTTGGTAAACAACCATGCCTTCCTCTGGGTGGATCATGGGTAGGATTGACTAGTGTAGTGGTATGAACTCTCCTTGTATAGTAAACGGGAGAAGACCACAGATGGTTGTGTACGAAATCTTCCCTCACAAGGTGTAAGTAACAAGAGGCTCCGACGATTTGGTAAACAACCATGCCTTCCTCTGGGTGGATCATGGGTAGGATTGACTAGTGTAGTGGTATGAACTCTCCTTGTATAGTAAACGGGAGAAGACCACAGCTGGTTGTGCACGACCTCTTCCCTCACAAGGTGTAAGTAACAAGAGGCTCCGACGAGTTGGTAAACAACCATGCCTTCCTCTGGGTGGATCATGGGTAGGATTGACTAGTGTAGTGGTATGAACTCTCCTTGTATAGTAAACGGGAGAAGACCACAGCTGGTTGTGCACGACCTCTTCCCTCACAAGGTGTAAGTAACAAGAGGCTCCGACGAGTTGGTAAACAACCATGCCTTCCTCTGGATGGATCATGGGTAGGATTGACTAGTGTAGTGGTATGAACTCTCCTTGTATAGTAAACGGGAGAAGACCACAGATGGTTGTGTACGACTTCTTCCCTCACAAGGTGTAAGTAACAAGAGGCTCCGACGAGTTGGTAAACAACCATGCCTTCCTCTGGGTGGATCATGGGTAGGATTGACTAGTGTAGTGGTATGAACTCTCCTTGTATAGTAAACGGGAGAAGACCACAGCTGGTTGTGCACGACCTCTTCCCTCACAAGGTGTAAGTAACAAGAGGCTCCGACGAGTAGGTAAACAACCATGCCTTCCTCTGGGTGGATCATGGGTAGGATTGACTAGTGTAGTGGTATGAACTCTCCTTGTATAGTAAACGGGAGAAGACCACAGCTGGTTGTGCACGACCTCTTCCCTCACAAGGTGTAAGTAACAAGGGATTCCGACGAGTTGGTAAACAACCATGCCTTCCTCTGGGTGGATCATGGGTAGGATTGACTAGTGTAGTGGTATGAACTCTCCTTGTATAGTAAACGGGAGAAGATCACAGCTGGTTGTGCACGACCTCTTCCCTCACAAGGTGTAAGTAACAAGGGATTCCGACGAGTTGGTAAACAACCATGCCTTCCTCTGGGTGGATCATGGGTAGGATTGACTAGTGTAGTGGTATGAACTCTCCTTGTATAGTAAACGGGAGAAGACCACAGATGGTTGTGTACGACCTCTTCCCTTAAGTACGCCTCCCCTCCCCGATACTTAAAGTGGAACCCCGAGTTGTAAAATAGTACCTAATGTGAATCCTTACAAATATTTGAACCGCAAGCTAAACGTATCCGACCGCAACGCCTACAAGTGACTAACTAAATCTAGACCAGTTTTAATGCATCAGTAACACTAAAATTTATGAATACCACAACCAGAAGCCCAAGAACGTGTTTGCCTTCCGTAGACTCGCTGATAAGGACGCACACAATGCATCACGACACGTCTCAGGCTATCAGATCCATTTGGAATGCAAGGATAAAGCCCCGGACAATATCCTGCGTACGTTAGTCATAACCAGACTAACCTGTTCGTTTTGAAGCCTGGCACATTTTGAAAGACACCACGGACTGGATTCGCTGGTAACAATGGCATTCCTTAATTCCGGTTTCTCTTTTCTACAAAAGCTAGTTGGAGTGTTCAGTTCTTTATATTTTATTCTGACGTGAATCAAGATTAAAACTTACCACGCTCAAAGAAATTGTTTATAAAAATAATTGTACGAAATTCAATAATGTATTTATGATTGGGCTATGATTCAATGTATCTATGATTGGGCTATGATTCAATGTATCTATGATTGGGCTATGATTCAATGTATCTATGATTAGGCTATGATTCAATGTATCTATGATTGGGCTATGATTCAATGTATCTATGATTGGGCTATGATTCAATGTATCTATGATTGGGCTATGATTCAATGTATCTATGATTGGGCTATGATTCAATGTATCTATGATTGGGCTATGATTCAATGTATCTATGATTAGACTATGATTCAATGTATCTATGATTGGGCTATGATTCAATGTATCTATGATTGGGCTATGATTCAATGTATCTATGATTGGGCTATGATTCAATGTATCTATGATTGGGCTATGATTCAATGTATCTATGATTAAGCTATGATTCAATGTATCTATGATTGGGCTATGATTCAATGTATCTATGATTGGGCTATGATTCAATGTATCTATGATTGGGCTATGATTCAATGTATCTATGATTAGGCTATGATTCAATGTATCTATGATTGGGCTATGATTCAATGTATCTATGATTGGGCTATGATTCAATGTATCTATGATTAGGCTATGATTCAATATATCTATGATTGGGCTATGATTCAATGTATCTATGATTGGGCTATGATTCAATGTATCTATGATTAGGCTATGATTCAATGTATCTATGATTGGGCTATGATTCAATGTATCTATGATTGGGCTATGATTCAATGTATCTATGATTGGGCTATGATTCAATGTATCTATGATTGGGCTATGATTCAATGTATCTATGATTGGGCTATGATTCAATGTATCTATGATTAGGCTATGATTCAATGTATCTATGATTGGGCTATGATTCAATGTATCTATGATTGGGCTATGATTCAATGTATCTATGATTAGGCTATGATTCAATGTATCTATGATTGGGCTATGACTCAATGTATCTATGATTAGGCTATTATGGTAGAGTTATATCGTTCATTCCCTAAAACGTCTAAAGAAAACCTTCAGGGTTTAAATACAATCAATGTATCAGTCTGGTGTATCTATATACATATTTTATCATATAAAATATTTATTCATATAATAAAATATATGAATAATAGGCCTATATGAAAATATATATATATATACATATATATATATATATATATATATATATATATATATATATATATATATATATATATATGTATATATATAAAATTCTTATATAAATTCATATTATATATATAATTATATATATATTTATAATATTAATATATATATATATATATAATTATATTAATTAATTATATAAATTATATATATATATTATTTGTATATTATATATATTGTAATATATATATATATATATATATATATATATAAATTCATATATATATATATATATATATATATATATATATATATATATATATGAATTCATATAAATTCATATATATGAATAATATATATTATATATAATAAATATATGGAATATTTTATATTTATGAAAATATTTTATTCATATATTCAATATTTTATCAGGTGTATACAATTAATATGTACAGTCTGAATAGATAATTCAAGCAATAATCGACTTTAACGCCGTCCAAGCAAACGACAGTAAGGTTTTCTTTGTTTTAAATGAGAAAATTCATCGGGGTTGAAATTAAAATCGGATGGAAAATAGAGACAAATAGGAAGACAAGGAGAGGAGATGAGAAAGGATTATCAACCGATATAATTTGCACAAATCAATAACTACCAAAATACAATAATAATAATTTGAATCTACCAAATACACCCCCTTGTAAGAAGGTTAACGGAGGGTTGGTGCAACAATGTAAAACTAAATAATGACCGTAATCTTCCCCTAGCACTGGTACTGGAGTTAGGAGAGTATTGTCAGGTTTAGTCTCTTGCCTAAAGTAGACCTAATGTTATCGGGGTAGAAGAGCATATCTACTCGCTAGAGAGTGGAGTAATGCGAGTTGCATCATGGGTCGCATGGGTAGGGTCGCGTTTCTCTTGGAGTTTACCTTCATTTCGGTGTATACGGGGAACCTCATCTATGCAAGAAATAATTATTTAACTTTTGCAAAATTACTCGTATTCAAACAATTTTAATTTGAATTATGTTCAGAGAAGCGTAAATACAATTATTCGGTTCACAATATAAAAGTTCGCTATGGGAACACTCGTCGCCGTATAGAAACACACGAAGCATTAATCCAGCATTTATAGCACTCACAATAGCCCCAGAAGCCCTTCATTATGGCAACTGGGGGTTGTAATTTTATTTCAATAAAAACGAACCGTCAGCCCTTGACTGTAGGTATTTAATTACTGTGGTATTGGGATCGGGTCGAGGCGCATTGAAACACAAGTACAGCTCCATGTACACTGAAGAGCCCTCCGCCGCGCTAACGAAGGTGAATGCAAGGTTCAGCAAAATAATTAATCAATGCACGGCCCAACAAATTGACGGCAGGGAGGAAATGAAAACCTTACCGCCATCTTTTTTTCTCCCCAAACAATTTCTGGATATTTTGTAGTGGGAGGGGGCCTCTAGGAAAGTCAATAAGCCCCGCCCCGTGTCGGTAATTGTGGGGGACAGGAACTTGAGCCCATCGGAGCGGAGAGATGGTTTGGTTAACCGCAACGCACGATGGAAAATGGCGGAAGAGTTTTAAAGTTGAACACTGTCCAGTGAAACTCGTCCCAAGGTCATTTCAGCCGATTTCGTTGCATTGATTTTCCGTGCCGTAGCGCGTTGCAAGCTTTGGAGGCCCGTATCTGAGCCACAGACAATAGAGCAAAGTGCATAGCTTATTGTCAGTATGTACTTTCTGTTCATTCCAGTAGTTTGACTTTCTCCGTCATAACTATTACGTCACGTTATTGACTGCCAGCCGAGAATATTCTTAACGCGTACCATGCCTATATAAGTTAATGGAATTATTGTCACCGTAACACTATTCCAGTAGTTTGACTTTCTCCGTCATAACTATTACGTCACGTTATTGACTGCCAGCCGAGAATATTCTTAACGCGTACCATGCCTATATAAGTTAATGGAATTATTGTCACCGTAACACTATTCCAGTAGTTTGACTTTCTCCGTCATAACTATTACGTCACGTTATTGACTGCCAGCCGAGAATATTCTTAACGCGTACCATGCCTATATAAGTTAATGGAATTATTGTCACCGTAACACTATTCCAGTAGTTTGACTTTCTCCGTCATAACTATTACGTCACGTTATTGACTGCCAGCCGAGAATATTCTCAACGCGAACCATGCCTATATAAGTTAATGGAATTATTGTCACCGTAACACTATTCCAGTAGTTTGACTTTCTCCGTCATAACTATTACGTCACGTTATTGACTGCGAGCCGAGAATATTCTTAACGCGTACCATACCTATATAAGTAATGGAATTATTGTCACCGTAACACTATTCCAGTAGTTTGACTTTCTCCGTCATAACTATTACGTCACGTTATTGACTGCCAGCCGAGAATATTCTTAACGCGTACCATACCTATATAAGTAATGGAAATATTGTCATCGTAACACTATTCCAGTAGTTTGACTTTCTCCGTCATAACTATTACGTCACGTTATTGACTGCCAGCCGAGAATGTTCTTAACGCGTACCATGCCTATATAAGTTAATGGAATTATTGTCACCGTAACACTATTCCAGTAGTTTGACTTTCTCCGTCATAACTATTACGTCACGTTATTGACTGCCAGCCGAGAATATTCTTAACGCGTACCATGCCTATATAAGTTAATGGAATTATTGTCACCGTAACACTATTCCAATAGTTTGACTTTCTCCGTCATAACTATTACGTCACGTTATTGACTGCCAGCCGAGAATGTTCTTAACGCGTACCATGCCTATATAAGTTAATGGAATTATTGTCACCGTAACACTATTCCAGTAGTTTGACTTTCTCCGTCATAACTATTACGTCACGTTATTGACTGCCAGCCGAGAATATTCTTAACGCGTACCATGCCTATATAAGTTAATGGAATTATTGTCACCGTAACACTATTCCAATAGTTTGACTTTCTCCGTCATAACTATTACGTCACGTTATTGACTGCCAGCCGAGAATATTCTTAACGCGTACCATGCCTATATAAGTTAATGGAATTATTGTCACCGTAACACTATTCCAGTAGTTTCACTTTCTCCGTCATAACTATTACGTCACGTTATTGACTGCCAGCCGAGAATATTCTTAACGCGTACCATGCCTATATAAGTTAATGGAATTATTGTCACCGTAACACTATTCCACTAGTTTGACTTTCTCCGTCATAACTATTACGTCACGTTATTGACTGCCAGCCGAGAATATTCTTAACGCGTACCATGTCTATATAAGTTAATGGAATTATTGTCACCGTAACAATCAGTTAGAATAACATAGACTTAATAACAACACACAAAAATATCATCGCACCCATTTCCTATCATAACATATGATATTATTACCTTATAGCTACGGTACTACTTCATTACCATAAACAAATCCTTACTCTGATTGGCTTATCTACAATCTATAGGTCTTATCTTATAAACCTATACCTTCCATGTTATTACCAATCTTGTAATGCTAAAACAAATACTCACTGCTATTATTACAAAATTACTAGAATTAATTTTCTTACTACAATTAGAGTGTTACTTTATTACCACATCGTTGAACTAATCTCCTACTCTCATGTTAAAATTAATAATCATCTTGCCAAATTGTGTAACTATTTATCCGCTATAATAACATTTTTAAATGACTATATAATAAGCCGTATAGGACTATTTTATAATCCCTAAATAATGTAACAATTACAATGCCACTAAAATTCATTTTACTACCACAATTAGAATTAATTTTAATACCACTAGGTTGAAACTAATCTCCTAGTCTCATGTTTAAATTAATAAACTACGTTGAAAATAATCTTCTACTCTCATGTTAAACTTAATAAACTACGTTGAAACTATCTTCTACTCTCACGTTAAAATTAATAGCTACTTGGAAACTAATCTCCAACTCTCATGTTAAAATTAATAAACTACGTTGAAAATAAACTTCTACTCTCATGTTAAACTTAATAAACTACGTTGAAACTATCTTCTACTCTCACGTTAAAATTAATAGCTACTTGGAAACTAATCTCCAACTCTCATGTTAAAATTAATAAACTACGTTGAAACTATCTTCTACTCTCACGTTAAAATTAATAGCTACTTGGAAACTAATCTCCAACTCTCATGTTAAACTTAATAAACTACGTTGAAACTATCTTCTACTCTCACGTTAAAATTAATAGCTACTTGGAAACTAATCTCCAACTCTCATGTTAAACTTAATAAACTACGTTGAAACTATCTTCTACTCTCACGTTAAAATTAATAGCTACTTGGAAACTAATCTCCAACTCTCATGTTAAACTTAATAAACTACGTTGAAACTATCTTCTACTCTCACGTTAAAATTAATAGCTACTTGGAAACTAATCTCCAACTCTCATGTTAAACTTAATAAACTACGTTGAAACTATCTTCTACTCTCACGTTAAAATTAATAGCTACTTGGAAACTAATCTCCAACTCTCATGTTAAAATTAATAAACTACGTTGAAACTAATCTCCGACTTTCACGTTAAAATTAATAAACTACGTTGAAAGTAATCTTCTACTCTCATGTTAAACTTAATAAACTACGTTGAAACTATCTTCTACTCTCACGTTAAAATTATTAGCTACGTAGAAACCAATCTTCAACTCTCATGTTACAATTAATAAACTACGTTGAAACTAATCTCCGACTTTCACGTTAAAATTAATAAACTACGTTGAAAGTAATCTTCTACTCTCATGTTAAACTTAATAAACTACGTTGAAACTATCTTCTACTCTCACGTTAAAATTATTAGCTACGTAGAAACCAATCTCCAACTCTCATGTTACAATTAATAAACTACGTTGAAACTAATCTCCGACTTTCACGTTAAAATTAATAAACTACGTTGAAAGTAATCTTCTACTCTCATGTTAAACTTAATAAACTACGTTGAAACTATCTTCTACTCTCACGTTAAAATTATTAGCTACGTAGAAACCAATCTCCAACTCTCATGTTACAATTAATAAACTACGTTGAAACTAATCTCCGACTTTCACGTTAAAATTAATAAACTACGTTGAAAGTAATCTTCTACTCTCATGTTAAACTTAATAAACTACGTTGAAACTATCTTCTACTCTCACGTTAAAATTAATAGCTACTTGGAAACTAATCTCCAACTCTCATGTTAAAATTAATAAACTACGTTGAAAATAAACTTCTACTCTCATGTTAAACTTAATAAACTACGTTGAAACTATCTTCTACTCTCACGTTAAAATTAATAGCTACTTGGAAACTAATCTCCAACTCTCATGTTAAAATTAATAAACTACGTTGAAACTAATCTCCGACTTTCACGTTAAAATTAATAAACTACGTTGAAAGTAATCTTCTACTCTCATGTTAAACTTAATAAACTACGTTGAAACTATCTTCTACTCTCACGTTAAAATTATTAGCTACGTAGAAACCAATCTTCAACTCTCATGTTACAATTAATAAACTACGTTGAAACTAATCTCCGACTTTCACGTTAAAATTAATAAACTACGTTGAAAGTAATCTTCTACTCTCATGTTAAACTTAATAAACTACGTTGAAACTATCTTCTACTCTCACGTTAAAATTATTAGCTACGTAGAAACCAATCTTCAACTCTCATGTTACAATTAATAAACTACGTTGAAACTAATCTCCGACTCTCACGTTAAAATTAATAAACTACGTTGAAAGTAATCTTCTACTCATGTTAAACTTAATAAACTACGTTGAAACTATCTTCTACTCTCATGTTAAACTTAATAAACTACGTTGAAACTATCTTCTACTCTCACGTTAAAATTAATAGCTACTTGGAAACTAATCTCCAACTCTCATGTTAAAATTAATAAACTACGTTGAAAATAAACTTCTACTCTCATGTTAAACTTAATAAACTACGTTGAAACTATCTTCTACTCTCACGTTAAAATTAATAGCTACTTGGAAACTAATCTCCAACTCTCATGTTAAAATTAATAAACTACGTTGAAACTAATCTCCGACTTTCACGTTAAAATTAATAAACTACGTTGAAAGTAATCTTCTACTCTCATGTTAAACTTAATAAACTACGTTGAAACTATCTTCTACTCTCACGTTAAAATTAATAGCTACTTGGAAACTAATCTCCAACTCTCATGTTAAAATTAATAAACTACGTTGAAACTAATCTCCGACTTTCACGTTAAAATTAATAAACTACGTTGAAAGTAATCTTCTACTCTCATGTTAAACTTAATAAACTACGTTGAAACTAATCTCCGACTTTCACGTTAAAATTAATAAACTACGTTGAAACTATCTTCTACTCTCACGTTAAAATTAATAGCTACTTGGAAACTAATCTCCAACTCTCATGTTAAAATTAATAAACTACGTTGAAACTAATCTCCGACTTTCACGTTAAAATTAATAAACTACGTTGAAAGTAATCTTCTACTCTCACGTTAAACTTAATAAACTACGTTGAAACTATCTTCTACTCTCACGTTAAAATTATTAGCTACGTAGAAACCAATCTTCAACTCTCATGTTACAATTAATAAACTACGTTGAAACTAATCTCCGACTTTCACGTTAAAATTAATAAACTACGTTGAAAGTAATCTTCTACTCTCACGTTAAACTTAATAAACTACGTTGAAACTATCTTCTACTCTCACGTTAAAATTATTAGCTACGTAGAAACCAATCTCCAACTCTCATGTTACAATTAATAAACTACGTTGAAACTAATCTCCGACTTTCACGTTAAAATTAATAAACTACGTTGAAAGTAATCTTCTACTCTCATGTTAAACTTAATAAACTACGTTGAAACTATCTTCTACTCTCACGTTAAAATTATTAGCTACGTAGAAACCAATCTCCAACTCTCATGTTACAATTAATAAACTACGTTGAAACTAATCTCCGACTTTCACGTTAAAATTAATAAACTACGTTGAAAGTAATCTTCTACTCTCATGTTAAACTTAATAAACTACGTTGAAACTATCTTCTACTCTCACGTTAAAATTATTAGCTACGTAGAAACCAATCTCCAACTCTCATGTTACAATTAATAAACTACGTTGAAACTAATCTCCGACTTTCACGTTAAAATTAATAAACTACGTTGAAAGTAATCTTCTACTCTCATGTTAAACTTAATAAACTACGTTGAAACTATCTTCTACTCTCACGTTAAAATTATTAGCTACGTAGAAACCAATCTCCAACTCTCATGTTACAATTAATAAACTACGTTGAAACTAATCTCCGACTTTCACGTTAAAATTAATAAACTACGTTGAAAGTAATCTTCTACTCTCATGTTAAACTTAATAAACTACGTTGAAACTATCTTCTACTCTCACGTTAAAATTATTAGCTACGTAGAAACCAATCTCCAACTCTCATGTTACAATTAATAAACTACGTTGAAACTATCTTCTACTCTCACGTTAAAATAATAGCTACGTAGAAACTAATCTCCAACTCTCAAGTTAAAATTAATAAACTACGTTGACTCTAATTTCCTACTATATTAAAATAATATACATTTTGTAAATTTGTGTAACTATTCCTTCACTATAGTAATTCTTTAATGAAATTAAAATAATAGAAATATTTTAAAACCCTAAATAATAATACGACTACAATGCTATTAAAATAATTGTATTGCCACAATCAGATTTTACTTTATTAACATATTATCAAAGTAATCTCTTACTCCTATTGTTTCAGTGATTATGTAAATTACGTTGAAACTAATCTCCTACTCTTTTATTTTTTTAAATGGCTAAACTACATGTTAAAATTATTAAACTACGTTGAAACTAATCTCCTACTCTTATGGTGAAATTAATAAACATTTTTGCCAACTTATATAATTATTTCTCTGCTATAATAATTTCTACAGATGGTGTATTAAAATAATATTTTGTTTGTTTAAAGCACCATCTAATTATCGTAATAAGAATGTTGGCAACAAACCCTACACAATGGAAGTACTGGTACATAGTATAACTTGCAATTCCTGACATAATATTTGTGGGGTTTATAATAATAATTAGTTTGACTATTATTACTGCATTTCTAAGTTATTTAATGACAGAGATATTAGTCTATTAATTCAGAGTGCTTAAAAGATTGTATTTAAAATAACTTAGCTATTGCTATCACGCCCTAATGTTAACAAATTGTAATATTTGGATCAAATTTAAATAAATATCAGGCCGAAATTGTAAAAAACTCAATAAAATATTATTTCTATTTATTAAATTAATAATCCAAGCAAACATATAACATTTCATATTAAATGGTGACCAGGTTACATTAGAGTTTCCTGCCTTGGATAGAACGATTAGCAATTAACGCATGAACACGGTGCAAGCAATTGGGTTCCTAAGCAGCAGCTGTTGGCTACTGAATGCGCAGCACGGTTTTGCCGGCTACTGTTTTATAACAGGCCTAAACAAAATTTATTTCCGTGTTATTAGACTAAGTGATAGTAAAATCATTTACAAAAGTGTCATCAGAGACACGTATTTAATACAAGCTTTCTTAATTTTAAAGTTTTAATGATTCGGAGACCTTCGTAATAACTGTCTATTAATATACGCAGTTTCTTTAATTCTTTTATTTCCAACTATCGTTGCGTACACATCCACTTTCGGGGTGTAACGGGTAATTTTACTACTTTATGATTATAATAGTGTCTAGGACTACATCTGAAGAGCCAACTGAACCTCGAGTCATTCGTAATCACTGTGTATCATTTCCATATTCCATTTATGATTCCTTTTCCATCGAATTAAGGGTGTAACGAGTCGCTACTTCTTTATGATCCTAAAAGTCAGTAGGTCTACATCAAGTACGGAAAACCCAACCTTAAAACGTTCGTAGCACCAGCGGATCATTATGATCTTTCCTTAATCCTACTATTTCCATCTACAATTCCTCATACATTGAATTACAAAGCGGTGTATTGGGTAGTTACCTCTTTATTATCTTGATAATGACTTGGTCTACTTCCGGGAAGCCACACTGCTTACACGATGCCATGCCAAGGACACTATACGTTTGTGTTACCATTTAGTTGTTATGACTTTTACTTAGCTTTTCAAAATCCTTCTACCATTCCTGATCCAACGCCTTACAAAGCTGTGTAACGGGGAGCTACATCTTTATGATCTTGATAATGAGTCGGTCTACTTCCGGGAAGCCACACTGCTTACACGATGCCATGCCAAGGACACTATACGTTTGTGTTACCATTTAGTTGTTATGACTTTTACTTAGCTTTTCAAAATCCTTCTACCATTCCTGATCCAACGCCTTACAAAGCTGTGTAACGGGGAGCTACATCTTTATGATCTTGATAATGAGTCGGTCTACTTCCGCGAAGCTACACTGCGCGATTCCATGGACTCTCCCCGTTCGTATTATCATTTGATTGTTATGCCTTTTCCTTAGCTTTTCATAATCCTTCTACCATTCCTGATCCAACGCCATATAAAGCTATGTAACGTTGAGCTACATCTTTATGATCTTGATAATGAGTCGGTCTACTTCCGCGAAGCTACACTGCGCGATTCCATGGACTCTCCCCGTTCGTATTATCATTTGATTGTTATGCCTTTTCTTTAGCTTTTCCAAATCCTTCTACCATTCATGATCCATCGCTTTACATAGCTGTGTAACGGGGAGCTACATCTTTATGATCTTGATAATGAGTCGGTCTACTTCCGGGAAGCTACACTGCGCGATTCCATGGACTCTCCCCGTTCGTATTATCATTTGATTGTTATGCCTTTTCTTTAGCTTTTCCAAATCCTTCTACCATTCATGATCCATCGCTTTACAAAGCTGTGTAACGTTGAGCTACATCTTTATGATCTTGATAATGAGTCGGTCTACTTCCGCGAAGCTACACCGCCTACGCGATGCCATGGACTCTCCCCGTTCGTATTATCATTTGATGGTTATGCCTTTTCCTTAGCTTTTCAAAATCCTTCTACCATTCCTGATCCAACGCCTTACAAAGCTGTGTAACGTTGAGCTTCATCTTTATGATCTTGATAATGAGTCGGTCTACTTCAGGGAAGCTACACTGCTTACGCGATGCCATGGACTCTCCCCGTTCGTATTATCATTTGATTGTTATGCCTTTGCCTTAGCTTTTCAAAATCCTTCTACCATTCCTGATCCATCGCTTTACATAGCTGTGTAACGGGGAGCTACATCTTTATGATCTTGATAATGAGTCGGTCTACTTCAGGGAAGCTACACTGCTTACGCGATTCCATGGACTCTCCCCGTTCGAATTATCATTTGATTGTTATGCCTTTTCCTTAGCTTTTCAAAATCCTAATACCATTCCTGATCCAACGCCATATAAAGCTGTGTAACGTTGAGCTACATCTTTATGATCTTGATAATGAGTCGGTCTACTTCAGGGAAGCTACACTGCTTACGCGATGCCATGGACTCTAAACGTTCGTATTATCATTTGATTGTTATGCCTTTTCCTTAGCTTTTCAAAATCCTTCTACCATTCCTGATCCAACGCCATATAAAGCTGTGTAACGGGGAGCTACATCTTTATGATCTTGATAGTGAGTCGGTCTATTTCCGGGAAGCTACACTGCTTACGCGATTCCATAGACTCTCCCCGTTCGTATTATCATTTGATTGTTATGCCTTTTCTTTAGCTTTTCCAAATCCTTCTACCATTCCTGATTCAACGCCATATAAAGCTGTGTAACGTTGAGCTACATCTTTATGATCTTGATAATGAGTCGGTCTATTTCCTGGAAGCTACACTGCTTACGCGATTCCATGGACTCTCCCCGTTCGTATTATCATTTGATTGTTATGCCTTTTCTTTAGCTTTTCCAAATCCTTCTATCATTCATGATCCATCGCTTTACATAGCTGTGTAACGGGGAGCTACATCTTTATGATCTTGATAATAAGTCGGTCTATTTCCGGGAAGCTACACTGCTTACGCGATGCCATGGACACTAAACGTTCGTATTATCATTTGATTGTTATGCCTTTTCTTTAGCTTTTCCAAATCCTTCTACCATTCCTGATTCAACGCCATATAAAGCTGTGTAACGTTGAGCTACATCTTTATGATCTTGATAATGAGTCGGTCTATTTCCGGGAAGCTACACTGCTTACGCGATTCCATGGACTCTCCCCGTTCGTATTATCATTTGATTGTTATGCCTTTTCTTTAGCTTTTCCAAATCCTTCTATCATTCATGATCCATCGCTTTACATAGCTGTGTAACGGGGAGCTACATCTTTATGATCTTGATAGTGAGTCGGTCTATTTCCGGGAAGCTACACTGCTTACGCGATGCCATGGACTCTCCCCGTTCGTATTATCATTTGATTGTTATGCCTTTTCTTTAGCTTTTCAAAATCCTTCTACCATTCCTGATTCAACGCCATATAAGCTGTGTAACGAGGAGCTACATCTTTATGATCTTGATAATGAGACGGTCTACTTCAGCGAAGCTACACCGCCTACGCGATGCCATGGACTCTCCCCGTTCGTATTATCATTTGATTGTTATGCCTTTTCCATAGCTTTTCATAATCCTTCTACCATTCCTGATCCAACGCCATATAAAGCTGTGTAACGTTGAGCTACATCTTTATGATCTTGATAATGATTTGATCTACTTCCACGAACCTACACCGCTTACGCGATGCCATGGACTCTAAACGTTCGTATAATCATTTGATTGTTATGCCTTTTCATTAGCTTTTCAAAATCCTTCAACCATTCCTGATCCAACGCCATATAAAGCTGTGTAACGTTGAGCTACATCTGTATGATTTTGATAATGAGTCGGTCTATTTCCGGGAAGCTACACTGCTTACGCGATTACATGGACTCTCCCCGTTCGTATTATCATTTGATTGTTATGCCTTTTCCTTAGCATTTCCAAATCATTCTACCATTCCTGATCCAACGCCATATAAAGCTGTGTAACGTTGAGCTACATCTTTATGATCTTGATAATGAGTCGGTCTACTTCCGCGAAGCTACACCGCCTACGCGATGCCATGGACTCTCCCCGTTCGTATTATCATTTGATTGTTATGCCTTTTCCTTAGCTATTCATAATCCTTCTACCATTCCTGATCAAACGCCATATAAAGCTGTGTAACGTTGAGCTACATATTTCTGATCTTGATTATGAGTCGGTCTACTTCCGCGAAGCTACACCGCCTACGCGATGCCATGGACTCTCCTTGTTTGTGTTACCATTTAGTTGTTATGACTTTTACTTAGCATTTCCAAATCCTTCTACCATTCCTGATCCATCGCCTTACAAAGCTGTGTAACGTTGAGCTACATCTTTATGATCTTGATAATGAGTCGGTCTACTTCCGCGAAGCTACACCGCCTACGCGATGCCATGGACTCTCCTTGTTTGTGTTACCATTTAGTTGTTATGACTTTTACTTAGCATTTCCAAATCCTTCTACCATTCCTGATCCATCGCCTTACAAAGCTGTGTAACGTTGAGCTACATCTTTATGATCTTGATAATGAGTCGGTCTACTTCCGCGAAGCTACACCGCCTACGCGATGCCATGGACTCTCCCCGTTCGTATTATCATTTGATTGTTATGCCTTTTCCTTAGCTTTTCATAATCCTTCTACCATTCCTGATCCAACGCCATATAAAGCTGTGTAACGTTGAGCTACATCTTTATGATCTTGATAATGAGTCGGTCTACTTCCGCGAAGCTACACCGCCTACGCGATGCCATGGACTCTCCCCGTTCGTATTATCATTTGATTGTTATGCCTTTTCCATAGCTTTTCATAATCCTTCTACCATTCCTGATCCAACGCCATATAAAGCTGTGTAACGTTGAGCTACATCTTTATCATCTTGATAATGAGTCGGTCTACTTCCGCGAAGCTACACCGCCTACGCGATGCCATGGACTCTCCCCGTTCGTATTATCATTTGATTGTTATGCCTTTTCCTTAGCTTTTCATAATCCTTCTACCATTCCTGATCCAACGCCATATAAAGCTGTGTAACGTTGAGCTACATCTTTATGATCTTGATAATGAGTCGGTCTACTTCCGCGAAGCTACACCGCCTACGCGATGCCATGGACTCTCCCCGTTCGTATTATCATTTGATTGTTATGCCTTTTCCTTAGCTTTTCATAATCCTTCTACCATTCCTGATCCAACGCCATATAAAGCTGTGTAACGTTGAGCTACATCTTTATGATCTTGATAATGAGTCGGTCTACTTCCGCGAAGCTACACCGCCTACGCGATGCCATGGACTCTCCCCGTTCGTATTATCATTTGATTGTTATGCCTTTTCCATAGCTTTTCATAATCCTTCTACCATTCCTGATCCAACGCCATATAAAGCTGTGTAACGTTGAGCTACATCTTTATCATCTTGATAATGAGTCGGTCTACTTCCGCGAAGCTACACTGCGCGATTCCATGGACTCTCCCCGTTCGTATTATCATTTGATTGTTATGCCTTTTCTTTAGCTTTTCCAAATCCTTCTACCATTCATGATCCATCGCTTTACATAGCTGTGTAACGGGGAGCTACATCTTTATGATCTTGATAATGAGTCGGTCTACTTCCGGGAAGCTACACTGCGCGATTCCATGGACTCTCCCCGTTCGTATTATCATTTGATTGTTATGCCTTTTCTTTAGCTTTTCCAAATCCTTCTACCATTCATGATCCATCGCTTTACAAAGCTGTGTAACGTTGAGCTACATCTTTATGATCTTGATAATGAGTCGGTCTACTTCCGCGAAGCTACACCGCCTACGCGATGCCATGGACTCTCCCCGTTCGTATTATCATTTGATGGTTATGCTTTTCCTTAGCTTTTCAAAATCCTTCTACCATTCCTGATCCAACGCCTTACAAAGCTGTGTAACGTTGAGCTTCATCTTTATGATCTTGATAATGAGTCGGTCTACTTCAGGGAAGCTACACTGCTTACGCGATGCCATGGACTCTCCCCGTTCGTATTATCATTTTATTGTTATGCCTTTGCCTTAGCTTTTCAAAATCCTTCTACCATTCCTGATCCATCGCTTTACATAGCTGTGTAACGGGGAGCTACATCTTTATGATCTTGATAATGAGTCGGTCTACTTCAGGGAAGCTACACTGCTTACGCGATTCCATGGACTCTCCCCGTTCGAATTATCATTTGATTGTTATGCCTTTTCCTTAGCTTTTCAAAATCCTAATACCATTCCTGATCCAACGCCATATAAAGCTGTGTAACGTTGAGCTACATCTTTATGATCTTGATAATGAGTCGGTCTACTTCAGGGAAGCTACACTGCTTACGCGATGCCATGGACTCTAAACGTTCGTATTATCATTTGATTGTTATGCCTTTTCCTTAGCTTTTCAAAATCCTTCTACCATTCCTGATCCAACGCCATATAAAGCTGTGTAACGGGGAGCTACATCTTTATGATCTTGATAGTGAGTCGGTCTATTTCCGGGAAGCTACACTGCTTACGCGATTCCATAGACTCTCCCCGTTCGTATTATCATTTGATTGTTATGCCTTTTCTTTAGCTTTTCCAAATCCTTCTACCATTCCTGATTCAACGCCATATAAAGCTGTGTAACGTTGAGCTACATCTTTATGATCTTGATAATGAGTCGGTCTATTTCCTGGAAGCTACACTGCTTACGCGATTCCATGGACTCTCCCCGTTCGTATTATCATTTGATTGTTATGCCTTTTCTTTAGCTTTTCCAAATCCTTCTATCATTCATGATCCATCGCTTTACATAGCTGTGTAACGGGGAGCTACATCTTTATGATCTTGATAGTGAGTCGGTCTATTTCCGGGAAGCTACACTGCTTACGCGATGCCATGGAATCTCCCCGTTCGTATTATCATTTGATTGTTATGCCTTTTCTTTAGCTTTTCCAAATCCTTCTATCATTCATGATCCATCGCTTTACATAGCTGTGTAACGGGGAGCTACATCTTTATGATCTTGATAGTGAGTCGGTCTATTTCCGGGAAGCTACACTGCTTACGCGATTCCATGGACTCTCCCCGTTCGTATTATCATTTGATTGTTATGCCTTTTCTTTAGCTTTTCCAAATCCTTCTATCATTCATGATCCATCGCTTTACATAGCTGTGTAACGGGGAGCTACATCTTTATGATCTTGATAATAAGTCGGTCTATTTCCGGGAAGCTACACTGCTTACGCGATGCCATGGACACTAAACGTTCGTATTATCATTTGATTGTTATGCCTTTTCCTTAGCTTTTCCAAATCCTTCTACCATTCCTGATTCAACGCCATATAAAGCTGTGTAACGTTGAGCTACATCTTTATGATCTTGATAATGAGTCGGTCTATTTCCGGGAAGCTACACTGCTTACGCGATTCCATGGACTCTCCCCGTTCGTATTATCATTTGATTGTTATGCCTTTTCTTTAGCTTTTCCAAATCCTTCTATCATTCATGATCCATCGCTTTACATAGCTGTGTAACGGGGAGCTACATCTTTATGATCTTGATAGTGAGTCGGTCTATTTCCGGGAAGCTACACTGCTTACGCGATGCCATGGACTCTCCCCGTTCGTATTATCATTTGATTGTTATGCCTTTTCTTTAGCTTTTCAAAATCCTTCTACCATTCCTGATTCAACGCCATATAAGCTGTGTAACGAGGAGCTACATCTTTATGATCTTGATAATGAGACGGTCTACTTCCGCGAAGCTACACCGCCTACGCGATGCCATGGACTCTCCCCGTTCGTATTATCATTTGATTGTTATGCCTTTTCCATAGCTTTTCATAATCCTTCTACCATTCCTGATCCAACGCCATATAAAGCTGTGTAACGTTGAGCTACATCTTTATGATCTTGATAATGATTTGATCTACTTCCACGAACCTACACCGCCTACGCGATGCCATGGACTCTAAACGTTCGTATAATCATTTGATTGTTATGCCTTTTCATTAGCTTTTCAAAATCCTTCAACCATTCCTGATCCAACGCCATATAAAGCTGTGTAACGTTGAGCTACATCTGTATGATTTTGATAATGAGTCGGTCTATTTCCGGGAAGCTACACTGCTTACGCGATTACATGGACTCTCCCCGTTCGTATTATCATTTGATTGTTATGCCTTTTCCTTAGCATTTCCAAATCATTCTACCATTCCTGATCCAACGCCATATAAAGCTGTGTAACGTTGAGCTACATCTTTATGATCTTGATAATGAGTCGGTCTACTTCCGCGAAGCTACACCGCCTACGCGATGCCATGGACTCTCCCCGTTCGTATTATCATTTGATTGTTATGCCTTTTCCTTAGCTATTCATAATCCTTCTACCATTCCTGATCAAACGCCATATAAAGCTGTGTAACGTTGAGCTACATATTTCTGATCTTGATTATGAGTCGGTCTACTTCCGCGAAGCTACACCGCCTACGCGATGCCATGGACTCTCCTTGTTTGTGTTACCATTTAGTTGTTATGACTTTTACTTAGCATTTCCAAATCCTTCTACCATTCCTGATCCATCGCCTTACAAAGCTGTGTAACGTTGAGCTACATCTTTATGATCTTGATAATGAGTCGGTCTACTTCCGCGAAGCTACACCGCCTACGCGATGCCATGGACTCTCCTTGTTTGTGTTACCATTTAGTTGTTATGACTTTTACTTAGCATTTCCAAATCCTTCTACCATTCCTGATCCATCGCCTTACAAAGCTGTGTAACGTTGAGCTACATCTTTATGATCTTGATAATGAGTCGGTCTACTTCCGCGAAGCTACACCGCCTACGCGATGCCATGGACTCTCCCCGTTCGTATTATCATTTGATTGTTATGCCTTTTCCTTAGCTTTTCATAATCCTTCTACCATTCCTGATCCAACGCCATATAAAGCTGTGTAACGTTGAGCTACATCTTTATGATCTTGATAATGAGTCGGTCTACTTCCGCGAAGCTACACCGCCTACGCGATGCCATGGACTCTCCCCGTTCGTATTATCATTTGATTGTTATGCCTTTTCCATAGCTTTTCATAATCCTTCTACCATTCCTGATCCAACGCCATATAAAGCTGTGTAACGTTGAGCTACATCTTTATCATCTTGATAATGAGTCGGTCTACTTCCGCGAAGCTACACCGCCTACGCGATGCCATGGACTCTCCCCGTTCGTATTATCATTTGATTGTTATGCCTTTTCCTTAGCTTTTCATAATCCTTCTACCATTCCTGATCCAACGCCATATAAAGCTGTGTAACGTTGAGCTACATCTTTATGATCTTGATAATGAGTCGGTCTACTTCCGCGAAGCTACACCGCCTACGCGATGCCATGGACTCTCCCAGTTCGTATTATCATTTGATTGTTATGCCTTTTCCTTAGCTTTTCATAATCCTTCTACCATTCCTGATCCAACGCCATATAAAGCTGTGTAACGTTGAGCTACATCTTTATGATCTTGATAATGAGTCGGTCTACTTCCGCGAAGCTACACCGCCTACGCGATGCCATGGACTCTCCCCGTTCGTATTATCATTTGATTGTTATGCCTTTTCCATAGCTTTTCATAATCCTTCTACCATTCCTGATCCAACGCCATATAAAGCTGTGTAACGTTGAGCTACATCTTTATCATCTTGATAATGAGTCGGTCTACTTCCGCGAAGCTACACCGCCTACGCGATGCCATGGACTCTCCCCGTTCGTATTATCATTTGATTGTTATGCCTTTTCCTTAGCTTTTCATAATCCTTCTACCATTCCTGATCCAACGCCATATAAAGCTGTGTAACGTTGAGCTACATCTTTATGATCTTGATAATGAGTCGGTCTACTTCCGCGAAGCTACACCGCCTACGCGATGGCATGGACTCTCCCCGTTCGTATTATCATTTGATTGTTATGCCTTTTCCTTAGCTTTTCATAATCCTTCTACCATTCCTGATCCAACGCCATATAAAGCTGTGTAACGTTGAGCTACATCTTTATGATCTTGATAATGAGTCGGTCTATTTCCGGGAAACTACACTGCTTACGCGATTCCATGGACTCTCCCCGTTCGTATTATCATTTGATTGTTATGCCTTTTCCATAGCTTTTCATAATCCTTCTACCATTCCTGATCCAACGTCATATAAAGCTGTGTAACGTTGAGCTACATCTTTATGATCTTGATAATGAGTCGGTCTATTTCCGGGAAGCTACACTGCTTACGCAATGCCATGGACTCTCCCCGTTCGTATTATCATTTGATTGTTATGCCTTTTCTTTAGCTTTTCCAAATCCTTCTATCATTCATGAACCATCGCTTTACATAGCTGTGTAACGGGGAGCTACATCTTTATGATCTTGATAGTGAGTCGGTCTATTTCCGGGAAGCTACACTGCTTACGCGATGCCATGGACTCTCCCCGTTCGTATTATCATTTGATTGTTATGCCTTTTCTTTAGCTTTTCAAAATCCTTCTACCATTCCTGATTCAACGCCATATAAAGCTGTGTAACGGGGAGCTACATCTTTATGATCTTGATAATGAGTCGGTCTACTTCCGCGAAGCTACACCGCCTACGCGATGCCATGGACTCTCCCCGTTCGTATTATCATTTGATTGTTATGCCTTTTCTTTAACTTTTCAAAATCCTTCTACCTTTCCTGATTCAACGCCATATAAAGCTGTGTAACGTTGAGCTACATCTTTATGATCTTGATAATGATTTGATCTACTTCCACGAACCTACACCGCTTACGCGATGCCATGGACTCTAAACGTTCGTATAATCATTTGATTGTTATGCCTTTTCATTAGCTTTTCAAAATCCTTCAACCATTCCTGATCCAACGCCATATAAAGCTGTGTAACGTTGAGCTACATCTGTATGATTTTGATAATGAGTCGGTCTATTTCCGGGAAGCTACACTGCTTACGCGATTCCATGGACTCTCCCCGTTCGTATTATCATTTGATTGTTATGCCTTTTCCTTAGCTTTTCATAATCCTTCTACCATTCCTGATCAAACGCCATATAAAGCTGAGTAACGTTGAGCTACATATTTATGATCTTGATAATGAGTCGGTCTACTTCCGCGAAGCTACACCGCCTACGCGAAGCCATGGACTCTCCTTGTTTGTGTTACCATTTAGTTGTTAGGACTTTTACTTAGCATTTCCAAATCCTTCTACCATTCCTGATCCATCGCCTTACGAAGCTGTGTAACGTTGAGCTACATCTTTATGATCTTGATAATGAGTCGGTCTACTTCCGCGAAGCTACACCACCTACGCGATGCCATGGACTCTCCCCGTTCGTATTATCATTTGATTGTTATGCCTTTTCCTTAGCTTTTCATAATCCTTCTACCATTCCTGATCCAACGCCATATAAAGCTGTGTAACGTTGAGCTACATCTTTATGATCTTGATAATGAGTCGGTCTACTTCCGCGAAGCTACACCGCCTACGCGATGCCATGGACTCTCCCCGTTCGTATTATCATTTGATTGTTATGCCTTTTCCTTAGCTTTTCATAATCCTTCTACCATTCCTGATCCATCGCCATATAAAGCTGTGTAACGTTGAGCTACATCTTTATGATCTTGATAATGAGTCGGTCTACTTCCGCGAAGCTACACCGCCTACGCGATGCCATGGACTCTCCCCGTTCGTATTATCATTTGATTGTTATGCCTTTTCGATAGCTTTTCATAATCCTTCTACCATTCCTGATCCAACGCCATATAAAGCTGTGTAACGTTGAGCTACATCTTTATCATCTTGATCATGAGTCGGTCTACTTCCGCGAAGCTACACCGCCTACGCGATGCCATGGACTCTCCCTGTTCGTATTATCATTTGATTGTTATGCCTTTTCCTTAGCTTTTCATAATCCTTCTACCATTCCTGATCCAACGCCATATAAAGCTGTGTAACGTTGAGCTACATCTTTATGATCTTGATAATGAGTCGGTCTACTTCCGCGAAGCTACACCGCCTACGCGATGCCATGGACTCTCCCCGTTCGTATTATCATTTGATTGTTATGCCTTTTCCTTAGCTTTTCATAATCCTTCTACCATTCCTGATCCAACGCCATATAAAGCTGTGTAACGTTGAGCTACATCTTTATGATCTTGATAATGAGTCGGTCTATTTCCGGGAAGCTACACTGCTTACGCGATTCCATGGACTCTCCCCGTTCGTATTATCATTTGATTGTTATGCCTTTTCCATAGCTTTTCATAATCCTTCTACCATTCCTGATCCAACGCCATATAAAGCTGTGTAACGTTGAGCTACATCTTTATGATCTTGATAATGAGTCGGTCTATTTCCGGGAAGCTACACTGCTTACGCAATGCCATGGACTCTCCCCGTTCGTATTATCATTTGATTGTTATGCCTTTTCTTTAGCTTTTCCAAATCCTTCTATCATTCATGATCCATCGCTTTACATAGCTGTGTAACGGGGAGCTACATCTTTATGATCTTGATAGTGAGTCGGTCTATTTCCGGGAAGCTACACTGCTTACGCGATGCCATGGACTCTCCCCGTTCGTATTATCATTTGATTGTTATGCCTTTTCTTTAGCTTTTCAAAATCCTTCTACCATTCCTGTTTCAACGCCATATAAAGCTGTGTAACGGGGAGCTACATCTTTATGATCTTGATAATGAGTCGGTCTACTTCCGCGAAGCTACAAAGCCTACGCGATGCCATGGACTCTCCCCGTTCGTATTATCATTTGATTGTTATGCCTTTTCTTTAACTTTTCAAAATCCTTCTACCATTCCTGATTCAACGCCATATAAAGCTGTGTAACGTTGAGCTACATCTTTATGATCTTGATAATGATTTGATCTACTTCCACGAACCTACACCGCTTACGCGATGCCATGGACTCTAAACGTTCGTATAATCATTTGATTGTTATGCCTTTTCATTAGCTTTTCAAAATCCTTCAACCATTCCTGATCCAACGCCATATAAAGCTGTGTAACGTTGAGCTACATCTGTATGATTTTGATAATGAGTCGGTCTATTTCCGGGAAGCTACACTGCTTACGCGATTCCATGGACTCTCCCCGTTCGTATTATCATTTGATTGTTATGCCTTTTCCTTAGCTTTTCATAATCCTTCTACCATTCCTGATCAAACGCCATATAAAGCTGTGTAACGTTGAGCTACATATTTATGATCTTGATAATGAGTCGGTCTACTTCCGCGAAGCTACACCGCCTACGCGAAGCCATGGACTCTCCTTGTTTGTGTTACCATTTAGTTGTTATGACTTATACTTAGCATTTCCAAATCCTTCTACCATTCCTGATCCATCGCCTTACGAAGCTGTGTAACGTTGAGCTACATCTTTATGATCTTGATAATGAGTCGGTCTACTTCCGCGAAGCTACACCACCTACGCGATGCCATGGACTCTCCCCGTTCGTATTATCATTTGATTGTTATGCCTTTTCCTTAGCTTTTCATAATCCTTCTACCATTCCTGATCCAACGCCATATAAAGCTGTGTAACGTTGAGCTACATCTTTATGATCTTGATAATGAGTCGGTCTACTTCCGCGAAGCTACACCGAGTACGCGATGCCATGGACTCTCCCCGTTCGTATTATCATTTGATTGTTATGCCTTTTCCATAGCTTTTCATAATCCTTCTACCATTCCTGATCCAACGCCATATAAAGCTGTGTAACGTTGAGCTACATCTTCATGATCTTGATAATGAGTCGGTCTACTTCCGCGAAGCTACACCGCCTACGCGATGCCATGGGCTCTCCCCGTTCGTATTATCATTTGATTGTTATGCCTTTTCCTTAGATTTTCATAATCCTTCTACCATTCCTGATCCAACGCCATATAAAGCTGTGTAACGTTGAGCTACATCTTTATGATCTTGATAATGAGTCGGTCTACTACCGCGAAGCTACACCGCCTACGCGATGCCATGGACTCTCCCCGTTCGTATTATCATTTGATTGTTATGCCTTTTCCTTAGCTTTTCATAATTCTTCTACCATTCCTGATCCAACGCCATATAAAGCTGTGTAACGTTGAGCTACATCTTTATGATCTTGATAATGAGTCGGTCTACTTCCGCGAAGCTACACCGCCTACGCGATGCCATGGACTCTCCCCGTTCGTATTATCATTTGATTGTTATGCCTTTTCCTTAGCTTTTCATAATCCTTCTACCATTCCTGATCCAACGCCATATAAAGCTGTGTAACGTTGAGCTACATCTTTATGATCTTGATAATGAGTCGGTCTACTTCCGCGAAGCTACACCGCCTACGCGATGCCATGGACTCTCCCCGTTCGTATTATCATTTGATTGTTATGCCTTTTCTTTAGCTTTTCCAAATCCTTCTACCATTCATGATCCATCGCTTTACATAGCTGTGTAACGGGGAGCTACATCTTTATGATCTTGATTGTGAGTCGGTCTATTTCCGGGAAGCTATACTGCTTACGCGATTCCATGGACTCTCCCCGTTCGTATTATCATTTGATTGTTATGCCTTTTCTTTAGCTTTTCCAAATCCTTCTACCATTCCTGATTCAACGCCATATAAAGCTGTGTAACGTTGAGCTACATCTTTATGATCTTGATAATGAGTCGGTCTATTTCCGGGAAGCTACACTGCTTACGCGATTCCATGGACTCTCCCCGTTCGTATTATCATTTGATTGTTATGCCTTTTCTTTAGCTTTTCCAAATCCTTCTATCATGCATGATCCATCGCTTTACATAGCTGTGTAACGGGGAGCTACATCTTTATGATCTTGATAGTGAGTCGGTCTATTTCCGGGAAGCTACACTGCTTACGCGATGCCATGGACTCTCCCCGTTCGTATTATCATTTGATTGTTATGCCTTTTCTTTAGCTTTTCAAAATCCTTCTACCATTCCTGATTCAACGCCATATAAAGCTGTGTAACGGGGAGCTACATCTTTATGATCTTGATAATGAGTCGGTCTACTTCCGCGAAGCTACACCGCCTACGCGATGCCATGGACTCTCCCCGTTCGTATCATCATTTGATTGTTATGCCTTTTCTTTAGCTTTTCAAAATCCTTCTACCATTCCTGATTCAACGCCATATAAAGCTGTGTAACGTTGAGCGACATCTTTATGATCTTGATAATGATTTGATCTACTTCCACGAACCTACACCGCTTACGCGATGCCATGGACTCTAAACGTTCGTATAATCATTTGATTGTTATGCCTTTTCATTAGCTTTTCAAAATCCTTCAACCATTCCTGATCCAACGCCATATAAAGCTGTGTAACGTTGAGCTACATCTGTATGATTTTGATAATGAGTCGGTCTATTTCCGGGAAGCTACACTGCTTACGCGATTCCATGGACTCTCCCCGTTCGTATTATCATTTGATTGTTATGCCTTTTCTTTAGCTTTTAAAATTCCTTCTACCATTCATGATCCATCGCTTTACATAGCTGTGTAACGGGGAGCTACATCTTTATGATCTTGATAGTGAGTCGGTCTATTTCCGGGAAGCTACACTGCTTACGCGATTCCATGGACTCTCCCCGTTCGTATTATCATTTGATTGTTATGCCTTTTCTTTACCTTTCCAAATCCTTCTATCATTCATGATCCATCGCTTTACATAGCTGTGTAACGGGGAGCTACATCTTTATGATCTTGATAGTGAGTCGGTCTATTTCCGGGAAGCTACACTGCTTACGCGATTCCATGGACTCTCCCCGTTCGTATTATCATTTGATTGTTATGCCTTTTCTTTAGCTTTTCCAAATCCTTCTATCATTCATGATCCATCGCCTTACAAAGCTGTGTAACGTTGAGCTACATCTTTATGATCTTGATAATGAGTCGGTCTACTTCCGCGAAGCTACACCGCCTACGCGATGCCATGGACTCTCCCCGTTCGTATTATCATTTGATTGTTATGCCTTTTCCTTAGCTTTTCATAATCCTTCTACCATTCCTGATCCAACGCCATATAAAGCTGTGTAACGTTGAGCTACATCTTTATGATCTTGATAATGAGTCGGTCTACTTCCGCGAAGCTACACCGCCTACGCGATGCCATGGACTCTCCCCGTTCGTATTATCATTTGATTGTTATGCCTTTTCCATAACTTTTCATAATCCTTCTACCATTTCTGATCCAACGCCATATAAAGCTGTGTAACGTTGAGCTACATCTTTATGATCTTGATAATGAGTCGGTCTATTTCCGGGAAGCTACACTGCTTACGCGATGCCATGGACTCTCCCCGTTCGTATTATCATTTGATTGTTATGCCTTTTTTTTAGTTTTTCAAAATCCTTCTACCATTCCTGATTCAACGCCATATAAAGCTGTGTAACGGGGAGCTACATCTTTATGATCTTGATAATGAGTCAGTCTACTTCCGCGAAGCTACACCGCCTACGCGATGCCATGGACTCTCCCCGTTCGTATTATCATTTGATTGTTATGCCTTTTCTTTAGCTTTTCAAAATCCTTCTACCATTCCTGATTCAACGCCATATAAAGCTGTGTAACGTTGAGCTACATCTTTATGATCTTGATAATGATTTGATCTACTTCCACGAACCTACACCGCTTACGCGATTCCATGGACTCTAAACGTTCGTATAATCATTTGATTGTTATGCCTTTTCATTAGCTTTTCAAAACCTTCAACCATTCCTGATCCAACGCCATATAAAGCTGTGTAACGTTGAGCTACATCTGTATGATTTTGATAATGAGTCGGTCTATTTCCGGGAAGCTACACCGCCTACGCGATGCCATGGACTCTCGTTGTTTGTGTTACCATTTCGTTGTTATGACTTTTACTTAGCATTTCCAAATCCTTCTACCATTCCTGATCCAACGCCATATAAAGCTGTGTAACGTTGAGCTACATCTTTATGATCTTGATAATGAGTCGGTCTACTTCCGCGAAGCTACACCGCCTACGCGATGCCATGGACTCTCCCCGTTCGTATTATCATTTGATTGTTATGCCTTTTCCTTAGCTTTTCATAATCCTTCTACCATTCCTGATCCAACGCCATATAAAGCTGTGTAACGTTGAGCTACATCTTTATGATCTTGATAATGAGTCGGTCTACTACCGCGAAGTTACACCGCCTACGCGATGCCATGGACTCTCCCCGTTCGTATTATCATTTGATTGTTATGCCTTTTCCTTAGCTTTTCATAATTCTACTACCATTCCTGATCCAACGCCATATAAAGCTGTGTAACGTTGAGCTACATCTTTATGATCTTGATAATGAGTCGGTCTACTTCCGCGAAGCTACACCGCCTACGCGATGCCATGGACTCTCCCCGTTCGTATTATCATTTGATTGTTATGCCTTTTCCTTAGCTTTTCATAATCCTTCTACCATTCCTGATCCAACGCCATATAAAGCTGTGTAACGTTGAGCTACATCTTTATGATCTTGATAATGAGTCGGTCTACTTCCGCGAAGCTACACCGCCTACGCGATGCCATGGGCTCTCCCCGTTCGTATTATCATTTGATTGTTATGCCTTTTCTTTAGCTTTTCAAAATCCTTCTACCATTCCTGATTCAACGCCATATAAAGCTGTGTAACGGGGAGCTACATCTTTATGATCTTGATAATGAGTCGGTCTACTTCCGCGAAGCTACACCGCCTACGCGATGCCATGGACTCTCCCCGTTCGTATTATCATTTGATTGTTATGCCTTTTCTTTAGCTTTTCAAAATCCTTCTACCATTCCTGATTCAACGCCATATAAAGCTGTGTAACGTTGAGCTACATCTTTATGATCTTGATAATGATTTGATCTACTTCCACGAACCTACACCGCTTACGCGATGCCATGGACTCTAAACGTTCGTATAATCATTTGATTGTTATGCCTTTTCATTAGCTTTTCAAAACCTTCAACCATTCCTGATCCAACGCCATATAAAGCTGTGTAACGTTGAGCTACTTCTGTATGATTTTGATAATGAGTCGGTCTATTTCCGGGAAGCTACACCGCCTACGCGATGCCATGGACTCTCCTTGTTTGTGTTACCATTTCGTTGTTATGACATTTACTTAGCATTTCCAAATCCTTCTACCATTCCTGATCCAACGCCATATAAAGCTGTGCAACGTTGAGCTACATCTTTATGATCTTGATAATGAGTCGGTCTACTTCCGCGAAGCTACACCGCCTACGCGATGCCATGGACTCTCCCCGTTCGTATTATCATTTGATTGTTATGCCTTTTCCTTAGCTTTTCATAATCCTTCTACCATTCCTGATCCAACGCCATATAAAGCTGTGTAACGTTGAGCTACATCTTTATGATCTTGATAATGAGTCGGTCTACTACCGCGAAGCTACACCGCCTACGCGATGCCATGGACTCTCCCCGTTCGTATTATCATTTGATTGTTATGCCTTTTCCTTAGCTTTTCATAATCCTTCTACCATTCCTGATCCAACGCCATATAAAGCTGTGTAACGTTGAGCTACATCTTTATGATCTTGATAATGAGTCGGTCTACCTCCGCGAAGCTACACCGCCTACGCGATGCCATGGGCTCTCCCCGTTCGTATTATCATTTGATTGTTATGCCTTTTCTTTAGCTTTTCAAAATCCTTCTACCATTCCTGATTCAACGCCATATAAAGCTGTGTAACGGGGAGCTACATCTTTATGATCTTGATAATGAGTCGGTCTACTTCCGCGAAGCTACACCGCCTACGCGATGCCATGGACTCTCCCCGTTCGTATTATCATTTGATTGTTATGCCTTTTCCTTAGCTTTTCAAAATCCTAATACCATTCCTGATCCAACGCCATATAAAGCTGTGTAACTTTGAGCTACATCATTATGATCTTGATAATGAGTCGGTCTACTTCAGGGAAGCTACACTGCTTACGCGATGCCATGGACTCTCCCCGTTCGTATTATCATTTGATTGTTATGCCTTTTCCTTAGCTTTTCAAAATCCTCCTACCATTCCTGATCCAACGCCATATAAAGCTGTGTAACGTTGAGCTACATCTTTATGATTTTGATAATAAGTCGGTCTATTTCCGGGAAGCTACACTGCTTACGCGATTCCATGGACTCTCCCCGTTCGTATAATCATGTGATTGTTATGCCTTTTCTTTAGCTTTTCCAAATCCTTCTATCATTCATGATCCATCGCTTTACATAGCTGTGTAACGGGGAGCTACATCTTTATGATCTTGATAGTGAGTCGGTCTATTTCCGGGAAGCTACACTGCTTACGCGATGCCATGGACTCTCCCCGTTCGTATTATCATTTGATTGTTATGCCTTTTCTTTAGCTTTTCAAAATCCTTCTACCATTCCTGATTCAACGCCATATAAAGCTGTGTAACGGGGAGCTACATCTTTATGATCTTGATAATGAGTCGGTCTACTTCCGCGAAGCTACACCGCCTACGCGATGCCATGGATTCTCCCCGTTGGTATTATCATTTGATTGTTATGCCTTTTCTTTAGCTTTTCAAAATACTTCTACCATTCCTGATTCAACGCCATATAAAGCTGTGTAACGTTGAGCTACATCTTTATGATCTTGATAATGATTTGATCTACTTCCACGAACCTACACCGCTTACGCGATGCCATGGACTCTAAACGTTCGTATAATCATTTGATTGTTATGCCTTTTCATTAGCTTTTCAAAATCCTTCAACCATTCCTGATCCAACGCCATATAAAGCTGTGTAACGTTGAGCTACATCTTTATGATCTTGATAATGAGTCGGTCTACTTCCGCGAAGCTACACCGCCTACGCGATGCCATGGACTCTCCCCGTTCGTATTATCATTTGATTGTTATGCCTTTTCCTTAGCTTTTCATAATCCTTCTACCATTCCTGATCAAACGCCATATAAAGCTGTGTAACGTTGAGCTACATATTTATGATCTTGATAATGAGTCGGTCTACTTCCGCGAAGCTACACCGCCTACGCGATGCCATGGACTCTCCTTGTTTGTGTTACCATTTAGTTGTTATGACTTTTACTTAGCATTTCCAAATTCTTCTACCATTCCTGATCCATCGCCTTACAAAGCTGTGTAACGTTGAGCTACATCTTTATGATCTTGATAATGAGTCGGTCTACTTCCGCGAAGCTACACCGCCTACGCGATGCCATGGACTCTCCCCGTTCGTATTATCATTTGATTGTTATGCCTTTTCCTTAGCTTTTCATAATCCTTCTACCATTCCTGATCCAACGCCATATAAAGCTGTGTAACGTTGAGCCACATCTTTATGATCTTGATAATGAGTCGGTCTACTTCCGCGAAGCTACACCGCCTACGCGATGCCATGGACTCTCCCCGTTCGTATTATCATTTGATTGTTATGCCTTTTCCTTAGCTTTTCATAATCCTTCTACCATTCCTGATCCAACGCCATATAAAGCTGTGTAACGTTGAGCTACATCTTTATGATCTTGATAATGAGTCGGTCTACTACCGCGAAGCTACACCGCCTACGCGATGCCATGGACTCTCCCCGTTCGTATTATCATTTGATTGTTATGCCTTTTCCTTAGCTTTTCATAATCCTTCTACCATTCCTGATCCAACGCCATATAAAGCTGTGTAACGTTGAGCTACATCTTTATGATCTTGATAATGAGTCGGTCTACTTCCGCGAAGCTACACCGCCTACGCGATGCCATGGACTCTCCCCGTTCGTATTATCATTTGATTGTTATGCCTTTTCCTTAGCTTTTCATAATCCTTCTAACATTCCTGATCCAACGCCATATAAAGCTGTGTAACGTTGAGCTACATCTTTATGATCTTGATAATGAGTCGGTCTACTACCGCGAAGCTACACCGCCTACGCGATGCCATGGACTCTCCCCGTTCGTATTATCATTTGATTGTTATGCCTTTTCCTTAGCTTTTCATAATCCTTCTAACATTCCTGATCCAACGCCATATAAAGCTGTGTAACGTTGAGCTACATCTTTATGATCTTGATAATGAGTCGGTCTACTACCGCGAAGCTACACCGCCTACGCGATGCCATGGACTCTTCCCGTTCGTATTATCATTTGATTGTTATGCCTTTTCCTTAGCTTTTCATAATCCTTCTAACATTCCTGATCCAACGCCATATAAAGCTGTGTAACGTTGAGCTACATCTTTATGATCTTGATAATGAGTCGGTCTACTACCGCGAAGCTACACCGCCTACGCGATGCCATGGACTCTCCCCGTTCGTATTATCATTTGATTGTTATGCCTTTTTCTTAGCTTTTCATAATCCTTCTAACATTCCTGATCCAACGCCATATAAAGCTGTGTAACGTTGAGCTACATCTTTATGATCTTGATAATGAGTCGGTCTACTACCGCGAAGCTACACCGCCTACGCGATGCCATGGACTCTCCCCGTTCGTATTATCATTTGATTGTTATGCCTTTTCCTTAGCTTTTCATAATCCTTCTAACATTCCTGATCCAACGCCATATAAAGCTGTATAACGTTGAGCTACATCTTTATGATCTTGAAAATGAGTCGGTCTACTTCCGCGAAGCTACACCGCCTACGCGATGCCATGGAGTCTCCCCGTTCGTATTATCATTTGATTGTTATGCCTTTTCCTTAGCTTTTCATAATCCTTCTAACATTCCTGATCCAACGCCATATAAAGCTGTGTAACGTTGAGCTACATCTTTATGATCTTGATAATGAGTCGGTCTACTACCGCGAAGCTACACCGCCTACGCGATGCCATGGACTCTCCCCGTTCGTATTATCATTTGATTGTTATGCCTTTTCCTTAGCTTTTCATAATCCTTCTAACATTCCTGATCCAACGCCATATAAAGCTGTATAACGTTGAGCTACATCTTTATGATCTTGATAATGAGTCGGTCTACTTCCGCGAAGCTACACCGCCTACGCGATGCCATGGAGTCTCCCCGTTCGTATTATCATTTGATTGTTATGCCTTTTCCTTAGCTTTTCATAATCCTTCTACCATTCCTGATCCAACGCCATATAAAGCTGTGTAACTTTGAGCTACATCTTTATGATCTTGATAATGAGTCGGTCTACTTCCGCGAAGCTACACCGCCTACGCGATGCCATGGACTCTCCCCGTTCGTATTATCATTTGATTGTTATGCCTTTTCCTTAGCTTTTCATAATCCTTCTACCATTCCTGATCCAACGCCATATAAAGCTGTGTAACGTTGAGCTACATCTTTATGATCTTGATAATGAGTCGGTCTACTTCCGCGAAGCTACACCGCCTACGCGATACCATGGACTCTCCCCGTTCGTATTATCATTTGATTGTTATGCCTTTTCCTTAGCTTTTCATAATCCTCCTACCATTCCTGATCCAACGCCATATAAAGCTGTGTAACGTTGAGCTACATCTTTATGATCTTGGTAATGAGTCGGGCTACTTCCGCGAAGCTACACCGCCTACGCGATGCCATGGACTCTCCCCGTTCGTATCATCATTTGATTGTTATGCCTTTTCTTTAGCTTTTCAAAATCCTTCTACCATTCCTGATTCAACGCCATATAAAGCTGTGTAACGTTGAGCGACATCTTTATGATCTTGATAATGATTTGATCTACTTCCACGAACCTACACCGCTTACGCGATGCCATGGACTCTAAACGTTCGTATAATCATTTGATTGTTATGCCTTTTCATTAGCTTTTCAAAATCCTTCAACCATTCCTGATCCAACGCCATATAAAGCTGTGTAACGTTGAGCTACATCTGTATGATTTTGATAATGAGTCGGTCTATTTCCGGGAAGCTACACTGCTTACGCGATTCCATGGACTCTCCCCGTTCGTATTATCATTTGATTGTTATGCCTTTTCTTTAGCTTTTAAAATTCCTTCTACCATTCATGATCCATCGCTTTACATAGCTGTGTAACGGGGAGCTACATCTTTATGATCTTGATAGTGAGTCGGTCTATTTCCGGGAAGCTACACTGCTTACGCGATTCCATGGACTCTCCCCGTTCGTATTATCATTTGATTGTTATGCCTTTTCTTTAGCTTTTCCAAATCCTTCTATCATTCATGATCCATCGCTTTACATAGCTGTGTATTGGGGAGCTACATCTTTATGATCTTGATAGTGAGTCGGTCTATTTCCGGGAAGCTACACTGCTTACGCGATTCCATGGACTCTCCCCGTTCGTATTATCATTTGATTGTTATGCCTTTTCTTTAGCTTTTCCAAATCCTTCTATCATTCATGATCCATCGCCTTACAAAGCTGTGTAACGTTGAGCTACATCTTTATGATCTTGATAATGAGTCGGTCTACTTCCGCGAAGCTACACCGCCTACGCGATGCCATGGACTCTCCCCGTTCGTATTATCATTTGATTGTTATGCCTTTTCCTTAGCTTTTCATAATCCTTCTACCATTCCTGATCCAACGCCATATAAAGCTGTGTAACGTTGAGCTACATCTTTATGATCTTGATAATGAGTCGGTCTACTTCCGCGAAGCTACACCGCCTACGCGATGCCATGGACTCTCCCCGTTCGTATTATCATTTGATTGTTATGCCTTTTCCATAACTTTTCATAATCCTTCTACCATTCCTGATCCAACGCCATATAAAGCTGTGTAACGTTGAGCTACATCTTTATGATCTTGATAATGAGTCGGTCTATTTCCGGGAAGCTACACTGCTTACGCGATGCCATGGACTCTCCCCGTTCGTATTATCATTTGATTGTTATGCCTTTTTTTTAGTTTTTCAAAATCCTTCTACCATTCCTGATTCAACGCCATATAAAGCTGTGTAACGGGGAGCTACATCTTTATGATCTTGATAATGAGTCAGTCTACTTCCGCGAAGCTACACCGCCTACGCGATGCCATGGACTCTCCCCGTTCGTATTATCATTTGATTGTTATGCCTTTTCTTTAGCTTTTCAAAATCCTTCTACCATTCCTGATTCAACGTCATATAAAGCTGTGTAACGTTGAGCTACATCTTTATGATCTTGATAATGATTTGATCTACTTCCACGAACCTACACCGCTTACGCGATTCCATGGACTCTAAACGTTCGTATAATCATTTGATTGTTATGCCTTTTCATTAGCTTTTCAAAACCTTCAACCATTCCTGATCCAACGCCATATAAAGCTGTGTAACGTTGAGCTACATCTGTATGATTTTGATAATGAGTCGGTCTATTTCCGGGAAGCTACACCGCCTACGCGATGCCATGGACTCTCGTTGTTTGTGTTACCATTTCGTTGTTATGACTTTTACTTAGCATTTCCAAATCCTTCTACCATTCCTGATCCAACGCCATATAAAGCTGTGTAACGTTGAGCTACATCTTTATGATCTTGATAATGAGTCGGTCTACTTCCGCGAAGCTACACCGCCTACGCGATGCCATGGACTCTCCCCGTTCGTATTATCATTTGATTGTTATGCCTTTTCCTTAGCTTTTCATAATCCTTCTACCATTCCTGATCCAACGCCATATAAAGCTGTGTAACGTTGAGCTACATCTTTATGATCTTGATAATGAGTCGGTCTACTACCGCGAAGCTACACCGCCTACGCGATGCCATGGACTCTCCCCGTTCGTATTATCATTTGATTGTTATGCCTTTTCCTTAGCTTTTCATAATTCTACTACCATTCCTGATCCAACGCCATATAAAGCTGTGTAACGTTGAGCTACATCTTTATGATCTTGATAATGAGTCGGTCTACTTCCGCGAAGCTACACCGCCTACGCGATGCCATGGACTCTCCCCGTTCGTATTATCATTTGATTGTTATGCCTTTTCCTTAGCTTTTCATAATCCTTCTACCATTCCTGATCCAACGCCATATAAAGCTGTGTAACGTTGAGCTACATCTTTATGATCTTGATAATGAGTCGGTCTACTTCCGCGAAGCTACACCGCCTACGCGATGCCATGGGCTCTCCCCGTTCGTATTATCATTTGATTGTTATGCCTTTTCTTTAGCTTTTCAAAATCCTTCTACCATTCCTGATTCAACGCCATATAAAGCTGTGTAACGGGGAGCTACATCTTTATGATCTTGATAATGAGTCGGTCTACTTCCGCGAAGCTACACCGCCTACGCGATGCCATGGACTCTCCCCGTTCGTATTATCATTTGATTGTTATGCCTTTTCTTTAGCTTTTCAAAATCCTTCTACCATTCCTGATTCAACGCCATATAAAGCTGTGTAACGTTGAGCTACATCTTTATGATCTTGATAATGATTTGATCTACTTCCACGAACCTACACCGCTTACGCGATGCCATGGACTCTAAACGTTCGTATAATCATTTGATTGTTATGCCTTTTCATTAGCTTTTCAAAACCTTCAACCATTCCTGATCCAACGCCATATAAAGCTGTGTAACGTTGAGCTACTTCTGTATGATTTTGATAATGAGTCGGTCTATTTCCGGGAAGCTACACCGCCTACGCGATGCCATGGACTCTCCTTGTTTGTGTTACCATTTCGTTGTTATGACATTTACTTAGCATTTCCAAATCCTTCTACCATTCCTGATCCAACGCCATATAAAGCTGTGCAACGTTGAGCTACATCTTTATGATCTTGATAATGAGTCGGTCTACTTCCGCGAAGCTACACCGCCTACGCGATGCCATGGACTCTCCCCGTTCGTATTATCATTTGATTGTTATGCCTTTTCCTTAGCTTTTCATAATCCTTCTACCATTCCTGATCCAACGCCATATAAAGCTGTGTAACGTTGAGCTACATCTTTATGATCTTGATAATGAGTCGGTCTACTACCGCGAAGCTACACCGCCTACGCGATGCCATGGACTCTCCCCGTTCGTATTATCATTTGATTGTTATGCCTTTTCCTTAGCTTTTCATAATCCTTCTACCATTCCTGATCCAACGCCATATAAAGCTGTGTAACGTTGAGCTACATCTTTATGATCTTGATAATGAGTCGGTCTACCTCCGCGAAGCTACACCGCCTACGCGATGCCATGGGCTCTCCCCGTTCGTATTATCATTTGATTGTTATGCCTTTTCTTTAGCTTTTCAAAATCCTTCTACCATTCCTGATTCAACGCCATATAAAGCTGTGTAACGGGGAGCTACATCTTTATGATCTTGATAATGAGTCGGTCTACTTCCGCGAAGCTACACCGCCTACGCGATGCCATGGACTCTCCCCGTTCGTATTATCATTTGATTGTTATGCCTTTTCCTTAGCTTTTCAAAATCCTAATACCATTCCTGATCCAACGCCATATAAAGCTGTGTAACGTTGAGCTACATCATTATGATCTTGATAATGAGTCGGTCTACTTCAGGGAAGCTACACTGCTTACGCGATGCCATGGACTCTCCCCGTTCGTATTATCATTTGATTGTTATGCCTTTTCCTTAGCTTTTCAAAATCCTCCTACCATTCCTGATCCAACGCCATATAAAGCTGTGTAACGTTGAGCTACATCTTTATGATTTTGATAATAAGTCGGTCTATTTCCGGGAAGCTACACTGCTTACGCGATTCCATGGACTCTCCCCGTTCGTATTATCATTTGATTGTTATGCCTTTTCTTTAGCTTTTCCAAATCCTTCTATCATTCATGATCCATCGCTTTACATAGCTGTGTAACGGGGAGCTACATCTTTATGATCTTGATAGTGAGTCGGTCTATTTCCGGGAAGCTACACTGCTTACGCGATGCCATGGACTCTCCCCGTTCGTATTATCATTTGATTGTTATGCCTTTTCTTTAGCTTTTCAAAATCCTTCTACCATTCCTGATTCAACGCCATATAAAGCTGTGTAACGGGGAGCTACATCTTTATGATCTTGATAATGAGTCGGTCTACTTCCGCGAAGCTACACCGCCTACGCGATGCCATGGATTCTCCCCGTTCGTATTATCATTTGATTGTTATGCCTTTTCTTTAGCTTTTCAAAATACTTCTACCATTCCTGATTCAACGCCATATAAAGCTGTGTAACGTTGAGCTACATCTTTATGATCTTGATAATGATTTGATCTACTTCCACGAACCTATACCGCTTACGCGATGCCATGGACTCTAAACGTTCGTATAATCATTTGATTGTTATGCCTTTTCATTAGCTTTTCAAAATCCTTCAACCATTCCTGATCCAACGCCATATAAAGCTGTGTAACGTTGAGCTACATCTTTATGATCTTGATAATGAGTCGGTCTACTTCCGCGAAGCTACACCGCCTACGCGATGCCATGGACTCTCCCCGTTCGTATTATCATTTGATTGTTATGCCTTTTCCTTAGCTTTTCATAATCCTTCTACCATTCCTGATCAAACGCCATATAAAGCTGTGTAACGTTGAGCTACATATTTATGATCTTGATAATGAGTCGGTCTACTTCCGCGAAGCTACACCGCCTACGCGATGCCATGGACTCTCCTTGTTTGTGTTACCATTTAGTTGTTATGACTTTTACTTAGCATTTCCAAATTCTTCTACCATTCCTGATCCATCGCCTTACAAAGCTGTGTAACGTTGAGCTACATCTTTATGATCTTGATAATGAGTCGGTCTACTTCCGCGAAGCTACACCGCCTACGCGATTCCATGGACTCTCCCCGTTCGTATTATCATTTGATTGTTATGCCTTTTCCTTAGCTTTTCATAATCCTTCTACCATTCCTGATCCAACGCCATATAAAGCTGTGTAACGTTGAGCCACATCTTTATGATCTTGATAATGAGTCGGTCTACTTCCGCGAAGCTACACCGCCTACGCGATGCCATGGACTCTCCCCGTTCGTATTATCATTTGATTGTTATGCCTTTTCCTTAGCTTTTCATAATCCTTCTACCATTCCTGATCCAACGCCATATAAAGCTGTGTAACGTTGAGCTACATCTTTATGATCTTGATAATGAGTCGGTCTACTACCGCGAAGCTACACCGCCTACGCGATGCCATGGACTCTCCCCGTTCGTATTATCATTTGATTGTTATGCCTTTTCCTTAGCTTTTCATAATCCTTCTACCATTCCTGATCCAACGCCATATAAAGCTGTGTAACGTTGAGCTACATCTTTATGATCTTGATAATGAGTCGGTCTACTTCCGCGAAGCTACACCGCCTACGCGATGCCATGGACTCTCCCCGTTCGTATTATCATTTGATTGTTATGCCTTTTCCTTAGCTTTTCATAATCCTTCTAACATTCCTGATCCAACGCCATATAAAGCTGTGTAACGTTGAGCTACATCTTTATGATCTTGATAATGAGTCGGTCTACTACCGCGAAGCTACACCGCCTACGCGATGCCATGGACTCTCCCCGTTCGTATTATCATTTGATTGTTATGCCTTTTCCTTAGCTTTTCATAATCCTTCTAACATTCCTGATCCAACGCCATATAAAGCTGTATAACGTTGAGCTACATCTTTATGATCTTGAAAATGAGTCGGTCTACTTCCGCGAAGCTACACCGCCTACGCGATGCCATGGACTCTCCCCGTTCGTATTATCATTTGATTGTTATGCCTTTTCCTTAGCTTTTCATAATCCTTCTAACATTCCTGATCCAACGCCATATAAAGCTGTATAACGTTGAGCTACATCTTTATGATCTTGATAATGAGTCGGTCTACTTCCGCGAAGCTACACCGCCTACGCGATGCCATGGAGTCTCCCCGTTCGTATTATCATTTGATTGTTATGCCTTTTCCTTAGCTTTTCATAATCCTTCTACCATTCCTGATCCAACGCCATATAAAGCTGTGTAACTTTGAGCTACATCTTTATGATCTTGATAATGAGTCGGTCTACTTCCGCGAAGCTACACCGCCTACGCGATGCCATGGACTCTCCCCGTTCGTATTATCATTTGATTGTTATGCCTTTTCCTTAGCTTTTCATAATCCTCCTACCATTCCTGATCCAACGCCATATAAAGCTGTGTAACGTTGAGCTACATCTTTATGATCTTGGTAATGAGTCGGTCTACTTCCGCGAAGCTACACCGCCTACGCGATGCCATGGACTCTCCCCGTTCGTATTATCATTTGATTGTTATGCCTTTTCCTTAGCTTTTCATAATCCTTCTACCATTCCTGATCCAACGCCATATAAAGCTGTGTAACGTTGAACTACATCTTTATGATCTTGATAATGAGTCGGTCTACTTCCGCGAAGCTACACCGCCTACGCGATGCCATGGACTCTCCCCGTTCGTATTATCATTTGATTGTTATGCCTTTTCCTTAGCTTTTCATAATCCTTCTACCATTCCTGATCCAACGCCATATAAAGCTGTGTAACGTTGAGCTACATCTTTATGATCTTGATAATGAGTCGGTCTACTTCCGCGACGCTACACCGCCTACGCGATGCCATGGACTCTCCTCGTTCGTATTATCATTTGATTGTTATGCCTTTTCCTTAGCTTTTCATAATCTTTCTACCATTCCTGATCCAACGCCATATAAAGCTGTGTAACGTTGAGCTACATCTTTATGATCTTGATAATGAGTCGGTCTACTTCCGCGAAGCTACACCGCCTACGCGATGCCATGGACTCTCCCCGTTCGTATTATCATTTGATTGTTATGCCTTTTCCTTAGCTTTTCATAATCCTTCTACCATTCCTGATCCAACGCCATATAACGCTGTGTAACGTTGAGCTACATCTTTATGATCTTGATAATGAGTCGGTCTACTTCCGCGAAGCTACACCGCCTACGCGATGCCATGGACTCTCCCCGTTCGTATTATCATTTGATTGTTATGCCTTTTCCTTAGCTTTTCATAATCCTTCTACCATTCCTGATCCAACGCCATATAAAGCTATGTAACGTTAAGCTACATCTTTATGATCTTGATAATGAGTCGGTCTACTTCCGCGAAGCTACACCGCCTACGCGATGCCATGGACTCTCCCCGTTCGTATTATCATTTGATTGTTATGCCTTTTCCTTAGCTTTTCATAATCCTTCTACCATTCATGATCCAACGCCATATAAAGCTGTGTAACGTTTAGCTACATCTTTATGATCTTGATAATGAGTCGGTCTACTTCCGCGAAGCTACACCGCCTACGCGATGCCATGGCCTCTCCCCGTTCGTATTATCATTTGATTGTTATGCCTTTTACTTAGCATTTCCAAATCCTTCTACCATTCCTGATCCATCGCCTTACAAAGCTGTGTAACGTTGAGCTACATCTTTATGATCTTGATAATGAGTCGGTCTACTTCCGCGAAGCTACACCGCCTACGCGATGCCATGGATTCTCCCCGTTCGTATTATCATTTGATTGTTATGCCTTTTCCTTAGCTTTTCATAATCCTTCTACCATTCCTGATCCAACGCCATATAAAGCTGTGTAACGTTGAGCTACATCTTTATGATCTTGATAATGAGTCGGTCTACTTCCGCGAAGCTACACCGCCTACGCGATGCCATGGACTCTCCCCGTTCGTATTATCATTTGATTGTTATGCCTTTTCCTTAGCTTTTCATAATCCTTCTACCATTCCTGATCCAACGCCATATAAAGCTGTGTAACGTTGAACTACATCTTTATGATCTTGATAATGAGTCGGTCTACTTCCGCGAAGCTACACCGCCTACGCGATGCCATGGACTCTCCCCGATCGTATTATCATTTGATTGTTATGCCTTTTCCTTAGCTTTTCATAATCCTTCTACCATTCCTGATCCAACGCCATATAAAGCTGTGTAACGTTGAGCTACATATTTATGATCTTGATAATGAGTCGGTCTACTTCCGCGAAGCTACACCGCCTACGCGATGCCATGGACTCTCCCCGTTCGTATTATCATTTGATTGTTATGCCTTTTCCTTAGCTTTTCATAATCCTTCTACCATTCCTGATCCAACGCCATATAAAGCTGTGTAACGTTGAGCTACATCTTTATGATCTTGATAATGAGTCGGTCTACTTCCGCGAAGCTACACCGCCTACGCGATGCCATGGATTCTCCCCGTTCGTATTATCATTTGATTGTTATGCCTTTTCCTTAGCTTTTCATAATCCTTCTACCATTCCTGATCCAACGCCATATAAAGCTGTGTAACGTTGAGCTACATCTTTATGATCTTGATAATGAGTCGGTCTACTTCCGCGAAGCTACACCGCCTACGCGATGCCATGGACTCTCCCCGTTCGTATTATCATTTGATTGTTATGCCTTTTCCTTAGCTTTTCATAATCCTTCTACCATTCCTGATCCAACGCCATACAAAGCTGTGTAACGTTAAGCTACATCTTTATGATCTTGATAATGAGTCGGTCTACTTCCGCGAAGCTACACCGCCTACGCGATGCCATGGACTCTCCCCGTTCGTATTATCATTTGATTGTTATGCCTTTTCCTTAGCTTTTCATAATCCTTCTACCATTCCTGATCCAACGCCATATAAAGCTGTGTAACGTTGAGCTACATCTTTATGATCTTGATAATGAGTCGGTCTACTTCCGCGAAGCTACACCGCCTACGCGATGCCATGGACTCTCCCCGTTCGTATTATCATTTGATTGTTTTGCCTTTTCCTTAGCTTTTCATAATCCTTCTACCATTCATGATCCAACGCCATATAAAGCTGTGTAACGTTGAGCTACATCTTTATGATCTTGATAATGAGTAGGTCTACTTCCGCGAAGCTACACCGCCTACGCGATGCCATGGACTCTCCCCGTTCGTATTATCATTTGATTGTTATGCCTTTTCCTTAGCTTTTCATAATCCTTCTACCATTCCTGATCCAACGCCATATAAAGCTGTGTAACGTTGAGCTACATCTTTATGATCTTGATAATGAGTCGGTCTACTTCCGCGAAGCTACACCGCCTACGCGATGCCATGGACTCTCCCCGTTCGTATTATCATTTGATTGTTATGCCTTTTCCTTAGCTTTTCATAATCCTTCTACCATTCCTGATCCAACGCCATATAAAGCTGTGTAACGTTGAGCTACATCTTTATGATCTTGATAATGAGTAGGTCTACTTCCGCGAAGCTACACCGCCTACGCGATGCCATGGACTCTCCCCGTTCGTATTATCATTTGATTGTTATGCCTTTTCCTTAGCTTTTCATAATCCTTCTACCATTCCTGATCCAACGCCATATAAAGCTGTGTAACGTTGAGCTACATCTTTATGATCTTGATAATGAGTAGGTCTACTTCCGCGAAGCTACACCGCCTACGCGATGCCATGGACTCTCCCCGTTCGTATTATCATTTGATTGTTATGCCTTTTCCTTAGCTTTTCATAATCCTTCTACCATTCCTGATCCAACGCCATATAAAGCTGTGTAACGTTGAACTACATCTTTATGATCTTGATAATGAGTCGGTCTACTTCCGCGAAGCTACACCGCCTACGCGATGCCATGGACTCTCCCCGTTCGTATTATCATTTGATTGTTATGCCTTTTCCTTAGCTTTTCATAATCCTTCTACCATTCCTGATCCAACGCCATATAAAGCTGTGTAACGTTGAGCTACATATTTATGATCTTGATAATGAGTCGGTCTACTTCCGCGAAGCTACACCGCCTACGCGATGCCATGGACTCTCCCCGTTCGTATTATCATTTGATTGTTATGCCTTTTCCTTAGCTTTTCATAATCCTTCTACCATTCCTGATCCAACGCCATATAAAGCTGTGTAACGTTAAGCTACATCTTTATGATCTTGATAATGAGTCGGTCTACTTCCGCGAAGCTACACCGCCTACGCGATGCCATGGACTCTCCCCGTTCGTATTATCATTTGATTGTTATGCCTTTTACTTAGCATTTCCAAATCCTTCTACCATTCCTGATCCATCGCCTTACAAAGCTGTGTAACGTTGAGCTACATCTTTATGATCTTGATAATGAGTCGGTCTACTTCCGCGAAGCTAAACCGCCTACGCGATGCCATGGATTCTCCCCGTTCGTATTATCATTTGATTGTTATGCCTTTTCCTTAGCTTTTCATAATCCTTCTACCATTCCTGATCCAACGCCATATAAAGCTGTGTAACGTTGAGCTACATCTTTATGATCTTGATAATGAGTCGGTCTACTTCCGCGAAGCTACACCGCCTACGCGATGCCATGGACTCTCCCCGTTCGTATTATCATTTGATTGTTATGCCTTTTCCTTAGCTTTTCATAATCCTTCTACCATTCCTGATCCAACGCCATACAAAGCTGTGTAACGTTAAGCTACATCTTTATGATCTTGATAATGAGTCGGTCTACTTCCGCGAAGCTACACCGCCTACGCGATGCCATGGACTCTCCCCGTTCGTATTATCATTTGATTGTTATGCCTTTTCCTTAGCTTTTCATAATCCTTCTACCATTCCTGATCCAACGCCATATAAAGCTGTGTAACGTTGAGCTACATCTTTATGATCTTGATAATGAGTCGGTCTACTTCCGCGAAGCTACACCGCCTACGCGATGCCATGGACTCTCCCCGTTCGTATTATCATTTGATTGTTATGCCTTTTCCTTAGCTTTTCATAATCCTTCTACCATTCCTGATCCAACGCCATATAAAGCTGTGTAACGTTGAGCTACATCTTTATGATCTTGATAATGAGTCGGTTTACTACCGCGAAGCTACACCGCCTACGCGATGCCATGGACTCTCCCCGTTCGTATTATTAATGATTGTTATGCCTTTTCCTTAGCTTTTCATAATCCTTCTACCATTCCTGATCCAACGCCATATAAAGCTGTGTAACGTTGAGCTACATCTTTATGATCTTGATAATGAGTCGGTCTACTTCCGCGAAGCTACACCGCCTACGCGATGCCATGGACTCTCCCCGTTCGTATTATCATTTGATTGTTATGCCTTTTCCTTAGCTTTTCATAATCCTTCTACCATTCCTGATCCAACGCCATATAAAGCTGTGTAACGTTGAACTACATCTTTATGATCTTGATAATGAGTCGGTCTACTTCCGCGAAGCTACACCGCCTACGCGATGCCATGGCCTCTCCCCGTTCGTATTATCATTTGATTGTTATGCCTTTTACTTAGCATTTCCAAATCCTTCTACCATTCCTGATCCATCGCCTTACAAAGCTGTGTAACGTTGAGCTACATCTTTATGATCTTGATAATGAGTCGGTCTACTTCCGCGAAGCTACACCGCCTACGCGATGCCATGGATTCTCCCCGTTCGTATTATCATTTGATTGTTATGCCTTTTCCTTAGCTTTTCATAATCCTTCTACCATTCCTGATACAACGCCATATAAAGCTGTGTAACGTTGAGCTACATCTTTATGATCTTGATAATGAGTCGGTCTACTTCCGCGAAGCTACACCGCCTACGCGATGCCATGGACTCTCCCCGTTCGTATTATCATTTGATTGTTATGCCTTTTCCTTAGCTTTTCATAATCCTTCTACCATTCCTGATCCAACGCCATATAAAGCTGTGTAACGTTGAACTACATCTTTATGATCTTGATAATGAGTCGGTCTACTTCCGCGAAGCTACACCGCCTACGCGATGCCATGGACTCTCCCCGATCGTATTATCATTTGATTGTTATGCCTTTTCCTTAGCTTTTCATAATCCTTCTACCATTCCTGATCCAACGCCATATAAAGCTGTGTAACGTTGAGCTACATATTTATGATCTTGATAATGAGTCGGTCTACTTCCGCGAAGCTACACCGCCTACGCGATTCCATGGACTCTCCCCGTTCGTATTATCATTTGATTGTTATGCCTTTTCCTTAGCTTTTCATAATCCTTCTACCATTCCTGATCCAACGCCATATAAAGCTGTGTAACGTTGAACTACATCTTTATGATCTTGATAATGAGTCGGTCTACTTCCGCGAAGCTACACCGCCTACGCGATGCCATGGACTCTCCCCGTTCGTATTATCATTTGATTGTTATGCCTTTTCCTTAGCTTTTCATAATCCTTCTACCATTCCTGATCCAACGCCATATAAAGCTGTGTAACGTTGAGCTACATATTTATGATCTTGATAATGAGTCGGTCTACTTCCGCGAAGCTACACCGCCTACGCGATGCCATGGACTCTCCCCGTTCGTATTATCATTTGATTGTTATGCCTTTTCCTTAGCTTTTCATAATCTTTCTACCATTCCTGATCCAACGCCATATAAAGCTGTGTAACGTTGAGCTACATCTTTATGATCTTGATAATGAGTCGGTCTACTTCCGCGAAGCTACACCGCCTACGCGATGCCATGGACTCTCCCCGTTCGTATTATCATTTGATTGTTATGCCTTTTACTTAGCATTTCCAAATCCTTCTACCATTCCTGATCCATCGCCTTACAAAGCTGTGTAACGTTGAGCTACATCTTTATGATCTTGATAATGAGTCGGTCTACTTCCACGAAGCTACACCGCCTACGCGATGCCATGGATTCTCCCCGTTCGTATTATCATTTGATTGTTATGCCTTTTCCTTAGCTTTTCATAATCCTTCTACCATTCCTGATCCAACGCCATATAAAGCTGTGTAACGTTGAGCTACATCTTTATGATCTTGATAATGAGTCGGTCTACTTCCGCGAAGCTACACCGCCTACGCGATGCCATGGACTCTCCCCGTTCGTATTATCATTTGATTGTTATGCCTTTTCCTTAGCTTTTCATAATCCTTCTACCATTCCTGATCCAACGCCATATAAAGCTGTGTAACGTTGAGCTACATCTTTATGATCTTGATAATGAGTCGGTCTACTTCCGCGAAGCTACACCGCCTACGCGATGCCATGGACTCTCCCCGTTCGTATTATCATTTGATTGTTATGCCTTTTCCTTAGCTTTTCATAATCCTTCTACCATTCCTGATCCAACGCCATATAAAGCTGTGTAACGTTGAGCTACATCTTTATGATCTTGATAATGAGTCGGTTTACTACCGCGAAGCTACACCGCCTACGCGATGCCATGGACTCTCCCCGTTCGTATTATTAATGATTGTTATGCCTTTTCCTTAGCTTTTCATAATCCTTCTACCATTCCTGATCCAACGCCATATAAAGCTGTGTAACGTTGAGCTACATCTTTATGATCTTGATAATGAGTCGGTCTACTTCCGCGAAGCTACACCGCCTACGCGATGCCATGGACTCTCCCCGTTCGTATTATCATTTGATTGTTATGCCTTTTCCTTAGCTTTTCATAATCCTTCTACCATTCCTGATCCAACGCCATATAAAGCTGTGTAACGTTGAACTACATCTTTATGATCTTGATAATGAGTCGGTCTACTTCCGCGAAGCTACACCGCCTACGCGATGCCATGGACTCTCCCCGTTCGTATTATCATTTGATTGTTATGCCTTTTCCTTAGCTTTTCATAATCCTTCTACCATTCCTGATCCAACGCCATATAAAGCTGTGTAACGTTGAGCTACATATTTATGATCTTGATAATGAGTCGGTCTACTTCCGCGAAGCTACACCGCCTACGCGATGCCATGGACTCTCCCCGTTCGTATTATCATTTGATTGTTATGCCTTTTCCTTAGCTTTTCATAATCCTTCTACCATTCCTGATCCAACGCCATATAAAGCTGTGTAACGTTGAGCTACATCTTTATGATCTTGATAATGAGTCGGTCTACTTCCGCGAAACTACACCGCCTACGCGATGCCATGGACTTTCCCCGTTCGTATTATCATTTGATTGTTATGCCTTTTACTTAGCATTTCCAAATCCTTCTACCATTCCTGATCCATCGCCTTACAAAGCTGTGTAACGTTGAGCTACATCTTTATGATCTTGATAATGAGTCGGTCTACTTCCGCGAAGCTACACCGCCTACGCGATGCCATGGATTCTCCCCGTTCGTATTATCATTTGATTGTTATGCCTTTTCCTTAGCTTTTCATAATCCTTCTACCATTCCTGATCCAACGCCATATAAAGCTGTGTAACGTTGAGCTACATCTTTATGATCTTGATAATGAGTCGGTCTACTTCCGCGAAGCTACACCGCCTACGCGATGCCATGGACTCTCCCCGTTCGTATTATCATTTGATTGTTATGCCTTTTCCTTAGCTTTTCATAATCCTTCTACCATTCCTGATCCAACGCCATACAAAGCTGTGTAACGTTAAGCTACATCTTTATGATCTTGATAATGAGTCGGTCTACTTCCGCGAAGCTACACCGCCTACGCGATGCCATGGACTCTCCCCGTTCGTATTATCATTTGATTGTTATGCCTTTTCCTTAGCTTTTCATAATCCTTCTACCATTCCTGATCCAACGCCATATAAAGCTGTGTAACGTTGAGCTACATCTTTATGATCTTGATAATGAGTAGGTCTACTTCCGCGAAGCTACACCGCCTACGCGATGCCATGGACTCTCCCCGTTCGTATTATCATTTGATTGTTATGCCTTTTCCTTAGCTTTTCATAATCCTTCTACCATTCCTGATCCAACGCCATATAAAGCTGTGTAACGTTGAGCTACATCTTTATGATCTTGATAATGAGTCGGTCTACTTCCGCGAAGCTACACCGCCTACGCGATGCCATGGACTCTCCCCGTTCGTATTATCATTTGATTGTTATGCCTTTTCCTTAGCTTTTCATAATCCTTCTACCATTCCTGATCCAACGCCATATAAAGCTGTGTAACGTTGAACTACATCTTTATGATCTTGATAATGAGTCGGTCTACTTCCGCGAAGCTACACCGCCTACGCGATGCCATGGACTCTCCCCGTTCGTATTATCATTTGATTGTTATGCCTTTTCCTTAGCTTTTCATAATCCTTCTACCATTCCTGATCCAACGCCATATAAAGCTGTGTAACGTTGAGCTACATATTTATGATCTTGATAATGAGTCGGTCTACTTCCGCGAAGCTACACCGCCTACGCGATGCCATGGACTCTCCCCGTTCGTATTATCATTTGATTGTTATGCCTTTTCCTTAGCTTTTCATAATCCTTCTACCATTCCTGATTAAACGCCATATAAAGCTGTGTAACGTTGAGCTACATCTTTATGATCTTGATAATGAGTCGGTCTACTTCCGCGAAGCTACACCGCCTACGCGATGCCATGGACTCTCCCCGTTCGTATTATCATTTGATTGTTATGCCTTTTACTTAGCATTTCCAAATCCTTCTACCATTCCTGATCCATCGCCTTACAAAGCTGTGTAACGTTGAGCTACATCTTTATGATCTTGATAATGAGTCGGTCTACTTCCGCGAAGCTACACCGCCTACGCGATGCCATGGATTCTCCCCGTTCGTATTATCATTTGATTGTTATGCCTTTTCCTTAGCTTTTCATAATCCTTCTACCATTCCTGATCCAACGCCATATAAAGCTGTGTAACGTTGAGCTACATCTTTATGATCTTGATAATGAGTCGGTCTACTTCCGCGAAGCTACACCGCCTACGCGATGCCATGGACTCTCCCCGTTCGTATTATCATTTGATTGTTATGCCTTTTCCTTAGCTTTTCATAATCCCTCTACCATTCCTGATCCAACGCCATATAAAGCTGTGTAACGTTGAGCTACATCTTTATGATCTTGATAATGAGTAGGTCTACTTCCGCGAAGCTACACCGCCTACGCGATGCCAAGGACTCTCCCCGTTCGTATTATCATTTGATTGTTATGCCTTTTCCTTAGCTTTTTATAATCCTTCTACCATTCCTGATCCAACGCCATATAAAGCTGTGTAACGTTGAGCTACATCTTTATGATCTTGATAATGAGTCGGTCTACTTCCGCGAAGCTACACCGCCTACGCTATGCCATGGACTCTCCCCGTTCGTATTATCATTTGATTGTTATGCCTTTTCCTTAGCTTTTCATAATCCTTCTACCATTCCTGATCCAACGCCATATAAAGCTGTGTAACGTTGAGCTACATCTTTATGATCTTGATAATGAGTAGGTCTACTTCCGCGAAGCTACACCGCCTACGCGATGCCATGGACTCTCCCCGTTCGTATTATCATTTGATTGTTATGCCTTTTCCTTAGCTTTTCATAATCCTTGTAGCATTTCTGATCCAACGCCATATAAAGCTGTGTAACGTTGAGCTACATCTTTATGATTTTGATAATGAGTTGGTCTACTTCAGGGAAGCTACACTGCTTACGCGATGCCATGGACTCTCCCCGTTCGTATTATCATTTGATTGTTAGGCCTTTTCCTTAGCTTTTCATAATCCTTCTACCATTCCTGATCCAACGCCATATAAAGCTGTGTAATGTTGAGCTACATCTTTATGATCTTGATAATGAGTCGGTCTACTTCCGCGAAGCTACACCGCCTACGCGATGCCATGGACTCTCCCCGATCGTATTATCATTTGATTGTTATGCCTTTTACTTAGCATTTCCAAATCCTTCTACCATTCCTGATCCATCGCCTTACAAAGGTGTGTAACGTTGAGCTACATCTTTATGATCTTGATAATGAGTCGGTCTACTTCCGCGAAGCTACACCGCCTACGCGATGCCATGGACTCTCCCCGTTCGTATTATCATTTGATTGTTATGCCTTTTCCTTAGCTTTTCATAATCCTTCTACCATTCCTGATCCGACGCCATATAAAGCTGTGTAACGTTGAGCTACATCTTTATGATCTTGATAATGAGTCGGTCTACTTCCGCGAAGCTACACCGCCTACGCGATGCCATGGACTCTCCCCGTTCGTATTATCATTTGATTGTTATGCCTTTTCCTTAGCTTTTCATAATCCTTCTACCATTCCTGATCCAACGCCATATAAAGCTGTGTAACGTTGAGCTACATCTTTATGATCTTGATAATGAGTCGGCCTACTACCGCGAAGCTACACCGCCTACGCGATGCCATGGACTCTCCTTGTTTGTGTTACCATTTAGTTGTTATGACTTTTACTTAGCATTTCCAAATCCTTCTACCATTCCTGATCCAACGCCATACAAAGCTGTGTAACGTTAAGCTACATCTTTATGATCATGATAATGAGTCGTTCTACTTCCGGGAAGCTACACTGCGTGATTCTATGGACTCTCCCCGTTCGTATTATCATTTGATTGTTATGCCTTTTCCTTAGCTTTTCATAATCCTTCTACCATTCCTGATCCAACGCCATATAAAGCTGTGTAACGTTGAGCTACATCTTTATGATCTTGATAATGAGTCGGTCTACTTCCGCGAAGCTACACCGCCTACGCGATGCCATGGACTCTCCCCGTTCGTATTATCATTTGATTGTTATGCCTTTTCCTTAGCTTTTCATAATCCTTCTACCATTCCTGATCCAACGCCATATAAAGTTGTGTAACGTTGAGCTACATCTTTATGATCTTGATAATGAGTCGGCCTACTTCCGCGAAGCTACACCGCCTACGCGATGCCATGGACTCTCCCCGTTCGTATTATCATTTGATTGTTATGCCTTTTCCTTAGCTTTTCATAATCCTTCTACCATTCCTGATCAAACGCCATATAAAGCAGTGTAACGTTGAGCTACATCTTTATGATCTTGATAATGAGTAGGTCTACTTCCGCGAAGCTACACCGCCTACGCGATGCCATGGACTCTCCCCGTTCGAATTATCATTTGATTGTTATGCCTTTTCCTTAGCTTTTCATAATCCTTCTACCATTCCTGATCCAACGCCATATAAAGCTGTGTAACGTTGAGCTACATCTTTATGATCTTGATAATGAGTCGGTCTACTTCCGCGAAGCTACACCGCCTACGCGATGCCATGGACTCTCCCCGTTCGTATTATCATTTGATTGTTATGCCTTTTCCTTAGCTTTTCATAATCCTTCTACCATTCCTGATCCAACGCCATATAAAGCTGTGTAACGTTGAGCTACATCTTTATGATCTTGATAATGAGTCGGTCTACTTCCGCGAAGCTACACCGCCTACGCGATGCCATGGACTCTCCCCTTTCGTATTATCATTTGATTGTTATGCCTTTTCCTTAGCTTTTCATAGTCCTTCTACCATTCCTGACCCAACGCCATATAAAGCTGTGTAACGTTGAGCTACATCTTTATGATCTTGATAATGAGTCGGTCTACTTCCGCGAAGCTACACCGCCTACGCGATGCCATGGACTCTCCCCGTTCGTATTATCATTTGATTGTTATGCCTTTTACTTAGCATTTCCAAATCCTTCTACCATTCCTGATCCATCGCCTTACAAAGCTGTGTAACGTTGAGCTACATCTTTATGATCTTGATAAAGAGTCGGTCTACTTCCGCGAAGCTACACCGCATACGCGATGCCATGGACTCTCCCCGTTCGTATTGTCATTTGATTATTATGCCTTTTCCTTAGCTTTTCATAATCCTTCTACCATTCCTGATCCAACGCCATATAAAGCTGTGTAACGTTGACCTACATCTTTATGATCTTGATAATGAGTCGGTCTACTTCCGCGAAGCTACACCGCCTACGCGATGCCATGGACTCTCCCCGTTCGTATTATCATTTGATTGTTATGCCTTTTACTTAGCATTTCCAAATCCTTCTACCATTCCTGATCCATCGCCTTACAAAGCTGTGTAACGTTGAGCTACATCTTTATGATCTTGATAATGAGTCGGTCTACTTCCGCGAAGCTACACCGCCTACGCGATGCCATGGACTCTCCCCGTTCGTATTATCATTTGATTGTTATGCCTTTTCCTTAGCTTTTCATAATCCTTCTACCATTCCTGATCCAACGCCATATAAAGCTGTGTAACGTTGAGCTACATCTTTATGATCTTGATAATGAGTCGGTCTATTTCCGCGAAGCTACACCGCCTACGCGATGCCATGGACTCTCCCCGTTCGTATTATCATTTGATTGTTATGCCTTTTACTTAGCATTTCCAAATCCTTCTACCATTCCTGATCCATCGCCTTACAAAGCTGTGTAACGTTGAGCTACATCTTTATGATCTTGATAATGAGTCGGTCTACTTCCGCGAAGCTACACCGCCTACGCGATGCCATGGACTCTCCCCGTTCGTATTATCATTTGATTCTTATGCCTTTTCCTTAGCTTTTCATAATCCTTCTACCATTCCTGATCCAACGCCATATAAAGCTGTGTAACGTTGAGCTACATCTTTATGATCTTGATAATGAGTCGGTCTACTTCCGCGAAGCTACACCGCCTACGCGATGCCATGGACTCTCCCCGTTCGTATTATCATTTGATTGTTATGCCTTTTCCTTAGCTTTTCCAAATCCTTCTACCATTCATGATCCATCGCCATACAAAGCTGTGTAACGTTGAGCTACATCTTTATGATCTTGATAATGAGTCGGTCTACTTCCGCGAAGCTACACCGCCTACGCGATGCCATGGACTCTCCTTGTTTGTGTTACCATTTAGTTGTTATGACTTTTACTTAGCATTTCCAAATCCTTCTACCATTCCTGATCCATCGCCTTACAAAGCTGTGTAACGTTGAGCTACATCTTTATGATCTTGATAATGAGTCGGTCTACTTCCGCGAAGCTACACCGCCTACGCGATGCCATGGACTCTCCCCGATCGTATTATCATTTGATTGTTATGCCTTTTCCTTAGCTTTTCATAATCCTTCTACCATTCCTGATCCGACGCCATATAAAGCTGTGTAACGTTGAGCTACATCTTTTTGATCTTGATAATGAGTCGGTCTACTTCCGCGAAGCTACACCGCCTACGCGATGCCATGGACTCTCCCCGTTCGTATTATCATTTGATTGTTATGCCTTTTCCTTAGCTTTTCATAATCCTTCTACCATTCCTGATCCAACGCCATATAAAGCTGTGTAACGTTGAGCTACATCTTTATGATCTTGATAATGAGTCGGTCTTCTACCGCGAAGCTACACCGCCTACGCGATGCCATGGACTCTCCTTGTTTGTGTTACCATTTAGTTGTTATGACTTTTACTTAGCATTTCCAAATCCTTCTACCATTCCTGATCCAACGCCATACAAAGCTGTGTAACGTTAAGCTACATCTTTATGATCATGATAATGAGTCGGTCTACTTCCGGGAAGCTACACTGCGTGATTCTATGGACTCTCCCCGTTCGTATTATCATTTGATTGTTATGCCTTTTCCTTAGCTTTTCATAATCCTTCTACCATTCCTGATCCAACGCCATATAAAGCTGTGTAACGTTGAGCTACATCTTTATGATCTTGATAATGAGTCGGTCTACTTCCGCGAAGCTACACCGCCTACGCGATGCCATGGACTCTCCCCGTTCGTATTATCATTTGATTGTTATGCCTTTTCCTTAGCTTTTCATAATCCTTCTACCATTCCTGATCCAACGCCATATAAAGTTGTGTAACGTTGAGCTACATCTTTATGATCTTGATAATGAGTCGGCCTACTTCCGCGAAGCTACACCGCCTACGCGATGCCATGGACTCTCCCCGTTCGTATTATCATTTGATTGTTATGCCTTTTCCTTAGCTTTTCATAATCCTTCTACCATTCCTGATCAAACGCCATATAAAGCAGTGTAACGTTGAGCTACATCTTTATGATCTTGATAATGAGTAGGTCTACTTCCGCGAAGCTACACCGCCTACGCGATGCCATGGACTCTCCCCGTTCGAATTATCATTTGATTGTTATGCCTTTTCCTTAGCTTTTCATAATCCTTCTACCATTCCTGATCCAACGCCATATAAAGCTGTGTAACGTTGAGCTACATCTTTATGATCTTGATAATGAGTCGGTCTACTTCCGCGAAGCTACACCGCCTACGCGATGCCATGGACTCTCCCCGTTCGTATTATCATTTGATTGTTATGCCTTTTCCTTAGCTTTTCATAATCCTTCTACCATTCCTGATCCAACGCCATATAAAGCTGTGTAACGTTGAGCTACATCTTTATGATCTTGATAATGAGTCGGTCTACTTCCGCGAAGCTACACCGCCTACGCGATGCCATGGACTCTCCCCTTTCGTATTATCATTTGATTGTTATGCCTTTTCCTTAGCTTTTCATAGTCCTTCTACCATTCCTGACCCAACGCCATATAAAGCTGTGTAACGTTGAGCTACATCTTTATGATCTTGATAATGAGTCGGTCTACTTCCGCGAAGCTACACCGCCTACGCGATGCCATGGACTCTCCCCGTTCGTATTATCATTTGATTGTTATGCCTTTTACTTAGCATTTCCAAATCCTTCTACCATTCCTGATCCATCGCCTTACAAAGCTGTGTAACGTTGAGCTACATCTTTATGATCTTGATAAAGAGTCGGTCTACTTCCGCGAAGCTACACCGCATACGCGATGCCATGGACTCTCCCCGTTCGTATTGTCATTTGATTGTTATGCCTTTTCCTTAGCTTTTCATAATCCTTCTACCATTCCTGATCCAACGCCATATAAAGCTGTGTAACGTTGACCTACATCTTTATGATCTTGATAATGAGTCGGTCTACTTCCGCGAAGCTACACCGCCTACGCGATGCCATGGACTCTCCCCGTTCGTATTATCATTTGATTGTTATGCCTTTTACTTAGCATTTCCAAATCCTTCTACCATTCCTGATCCATCGCCTTACAAAGCTGTGTAACGTTGAGCTACATCTTTATGATCTTGATAATGAGTCGGTCTACTTCCGCGAAGCTACACCGCCTACGCGATGCCATGGACTCTCCCCGTTCGTATTATCATTTGATTCTTATGCCTTTTCCTTAGCTTTTCATAATCCTTCTACCATTCCTGATCCAACGCCATATAAAGCTGTGTAACGTTGAGCTACATCTTTATGATCTTGATAATGAGTCGGTCTATTTCCGCGAAGCTACACCGCCTACGCGATGCCATGGACTCTCCCCGTTCGTATTATCAATTGATTGTTATGCCTTTTACTTAGCATTTCCAAATCCTTCTACCATTCCTGATCCATCGCCTTACAAAGCTGTGTAACGTTGAGCAACATCTTTATGATCTTGATAATGAGTCGGTCTACTTCCGCGAAGCTACACCGCCTACGCGATGCCATGGACTCTCCCCGTTCGTATTATCATTTGATTCTTATGCCTTTTCCTTAGCTTTTCATAATCCTTCTACCATTCCTGATCCAACGCCATATAAAGCTGTGTAACGTTGAGCTACATCTTTATGATCTTGATAATGAGTCGGTCTACTTCCGCGAAGCTACACCGCCTACGCGATGCCATGGACTCTCCCCGTTCGTATTATCATTTGATTGTTATGCCTTTTCCTTAGCTTTTCCAAATCCTTCTACCATTCATGATCCATCGCCATACAAAGCTGTGTAACGTTGAGCTACATCTTTATGATCTTGATAATGAGTCGGTCTACTTCCGCGAAGCTACACCGCCTACGCGATGCCATGGACTCTCCTTGTTTGTGTTACCATTTAGTTGTTATGACTTTTACTTAGCATTTCCAAATCCTTCTACCATTCCTGATCCATCGCCTTACAAAGCTGTGTAACGTTGAGCTACATCTTTATGATCTTGATAATGAGTCGGTCTACTTCCGCGAAGCTACACCGCCTACGCGATGCCATGGACTCTCCCCGATCGTATTATCATTTGATTGTTATGCCTTTTCCTTAGCTTTTCATAATCCTTCTACCATTCCTGATCCGACGCCATATAAAGCTGTGTAACGTTGAGCTACATCTTTATGATCTTGATAATGAGTCGGTCTACTTCCGCGAAGCTACACCGCCTACGCGATGCCATGGACTCTCCCCGTTCGTATTATCATTTGATTGTTATGCCTTTTCCTTAGCTTTTCATAATCCTTCTACCATTCCTGATCCAACGCCATATAAAGCTGTGTAACGTTGAGCTACATCTTTATGATCTTGATAATGAGTCGGTCTTCTACCGCGAAGCTACACCGCCTACGCGATGCCATGGACTCTCCTTGTTTGTGTTACCATTTAGTTGTTATGACTTTTACTTAGCATTTCCAAATCCTTCTACCATTCCTGATCCAACGCCATACAAAGCTGTGTAACGTTAAGCTACATCTTTATGATCATGATAATGAGTCGGTCTACTTCCGGGAAGCTACACTGCGTGATTCTATGGACTCTCCCCGTTCGTATTATCATTTGATTGTTATGCCTTTTCCTTAGCTTTTCATAATCCTTCTACCATTCCTGATCCAACGCCTTATAAAGCTGTGTAACGTTGAGCTACATCTTTATGATCTTGATAATGAGTCGGTCTACTTCCGCGAAGCTACACCGGCTACGCGAAGCCATGGACTCTACCCGTTCGTATTATCATTTGATTGTTATGCCTTTTCCTTAGCTTTTCATAATCCTTCTACCATTCCTGATCCAACGCCATATAAAGCTGTGTAACGTTGAGCTACATCTTTATGATCTTGATAATGAGTCGGTCTACTTACGCGAAGCTACACCGCCTACGCGATGCCATGGACTCTCCCCTTTCGTATTATCATTTGATTGTTATGCCTTTTCCTTAGCTTTTCATAGTCCTTCTACCATTCCTGACCCAACGCCATATAAAGCTGTGTAACGTTGAGCTACATCTTTATGATCTTGATAATGAGTCGGTCTACTACCGCGAAGCTACACCGCCTACGCGATGCCATGGACTCTCCCCGTTCGTATTATCATTTGATTGTTATGCCTTTTCCTTAGCTTTTCATAATCCTTCTACCATTCCTGATCCAACGCCATATAAAGCTGTGTAACGTTGAGCTACATCTTTATGATCTTGATAATGAGTCGGTCTACTTCCGCGAAGCTACACCGCCTACGCGATGCCATGGACTCTCCCCGTTCGTATTATCATTTGATTGTTATGCCTTTTCCTTAGCTTTTCATAATCCTTCTACCATTCCTGATCCAACGCCATATAAAGCTGTGTAACGTTGAGTTACATCTTTATGATCTTGATAATGAGTCGGTCTACTTCCGCGAAGCTACACCGCCTACGCGATGCCATGGACTCTCCCCGTTCGTATTATCATTTGATTGTTATGCCTTTTACTTAGCATTTCCAAATCCTTCTACCATTCCTGATCCATCGCCTTACAAAGCTGTGTAACGTTGAGCTACATCTTTATGATCTTGATAATGAGTCGGTCTACTTCCGCGAAGCTACACCGCCTACGCAATGCCATGGACTCTCCCCGTTCGTATTATCATTTGATTCTTATGCCTTTTCCTTAGCTTTTCATAATCCTTCTACCATTCCTGATCCAACGCCATATAAAGCTGTGTAACGTTGAGCTACATCTTTATGATCTTGATAATGAGTCGGTCTACTTCCGCGAAGCTACACCGCCTACGCGATGCCATGGACTCTCCCCGTTCGTATTATCATTTGATTGTTATGCCTTTTCCTTAGCTTTTCATAATCCTTCTACCATTCCTGATCAAACGCCATATAATGCTGTGTAACGTTGAGCTACATCTTTATGATCTTGATAATGAGTCGGTCTACTTCCGCGAAGCTACACCGCCTACGCGATGCCATGGACTCTCCTTGTTTGTGTTACAATTTAGTTGTTATGACTTTTACTTAGCATTTCCAAATCCTTCTACCATTCCTGATCCATCGCCATACAAAGCTGTGTAACGTTGAGCTACATCTTTATGATCTTGATAATGAGTCGGTCTACTTCCGCGAAGCTACACCGCCTACGCGATGCCATGGACTCTCCTTGTTTGTGTTACCATTTAGTTGTTATGACTTTTACTTAGCATTTCCAAATCCTTCTACCATTCCTGATCCATCGCCTTACAAAGCTGTGTAACGTTGAGCTACATCTTTATGATCTTGATAATGAGTCGGTCTACTTCCGCGAAGCTACACCGCATACGCGATGCCATGGACACTCCCCGTTCGTATTATCATTTGATTGTTATGCCTTTTCCTTAGCTTTTCATAATCCTTCTACCATTCCTGATCCAACGCCATATAAAGCTGTGTAACGTTGAGCTACATCTTTATGATCCTGATAATGGGTCGGTCTACTTCCGCGAAGCTACACCGCCTACGCGATGCCATGGACTCTCCCCGTTCGTATTATCATTTGATTGTTATGCCTTTTCCTTAGCTTTTCATAATCCTTCTACCATTCCTGATCCAACGCCATATAAAGCTGTGTAACGTTGAGCTACATCTTTATGATCTTGATAATGAGTTGGTCTACTTCCGCGAAGCTACACCGCCTACGCGATGCCATGGACTCTCCCCGTTCGTATTATCATTTGATTGTTATGCCTTTTCCTTAGCTTTTCATAATCCTTCTACCATTCCTGATCCAACGCCATATAAAGCTGTGTAACGTTGAGCTACATCTTTATGATCTTGATAATGAGTCGGTCTACTTCCGCGAAGCTACACCGCCTACGCGATGCCATGGACTCTCCCCGTTCGTATTATCATTTGATTGTTATGATTTTTCCTTAGCTTTTCATAATCCTTCTACCATTCCTGATCCAACGCCATATAAAGCTGTGTAACGTTGAGCTACATCTTTATGATCTTGATAATGAGTCGGTCTACTTCCGCGAAGCTACACCGCCTACGCGATGCCATGGACTCTCCCCGTTCGTATTATCATTTGATTGTTATGCCTTTTCCTTAGCTTTTCATAATCCTTCTACCATTCCTGATCCAACGCTATATAAAGCTGTGTAACGTTGAGCTACATCTTTATGATCTTGATAATGAGTCGGTCTACTTCCGCGAAGCTACACCGCCTACGCGATGCCATGGACTCTCCTTGTTTGTGTTACCATTTCGTTGTTATGACTTTTACTTAGCATTTCCAAATCCTTCTACCATTCCTGATCCAACGCCATATAAAGCTGTGTAACGTTGAGCTACATCTTTATGATCTTGAAAATGAGTCGGTCTACTTCCGGGAAGCTACACTGCGCGATTCTATGGACTCTGCCCGTTCGTATTATCTTTTGATTGTTATGCCTTTTCCTTAGCTTTTCATAATTCTTCTACCATTCCTGATCCAACGCCATATAAAGCTGTGTAACGTTGAGCTACATCTTTATGATCTTGATAATGAGTCGGTCTACTTCCGGGAAGCTACACTGCGCGATTCTATGGACTCTGCCCGTTCGTATTATCATTTGATTGTTATGCCTTTTCCTTAGCTTTTCATAATCCTTCTACCAATCCTGATCCAACGACATATAAAGCTGTGTAACGTTGAGCTACATCTTTATGATCTTGACAATGCGTCGGTCTACTTCCGCGAAGCTACACCGCCTACGCGATGCCATGGACTCTCCTTGTTTGTGTTACCATTTAGTTGTTATGACTTTTATTTAGCATTTCCAAATCCTTCTACCATTCCTGATCCAACGCCATACAAAGCTGTGTAACGTTAAGCTACATCTTTATGATCTTGATAATGAGTCGGTCTACTTCCGCGAAGCTACACCGCCTACGCGATGCCATGGACTCTCCCCGTTCGTATTATCATTTGATTGTTATGCCTTTTACTTAGCATTTCCAAATCCTTCTACCATTCCTGATCCAACGCCATATAAAGCTGTGTAACGTTGAGCTACATCTTTATGATCTTGATAATGAGTCGGTCTACTTCCGCGAAGCTACACCGCCTACGCGATGCCATGGACTCTCCCCGTTCGTATTATCATTTGATTGTTATGATTTTTCCTTAGCTTTTCATAATCCTTCTACCATTCCTGATCCAACGCCATATAAAGCTGTGTAACGTTGAGCTACATCTTTATGATCTTGATAATGAGTCGGTCTACTTCCGCGAAGCTACACCGCCTACGCGATGCCATGGACTCACCCCGTTCGTATTATCATTTGATTGCTATGCCTTTTCCTTAGCTTTTCATAATCCTTCTACCATTCCTGATCCAACGCCATATAAAGCTGTGTAACGTTGAGCTACATCTTTATGATCTTGATAATGAGTCGGACTACTTCCGCGAAGCTACACCGCCTACGCGATGCCATTGACTCTTCTTGTTTGTGTTACCATTTAGTTGTTATGCTTTTTACTTAGATTTTCAATCTCCTTCTACCATATCTGATACATCGCCTTACAAAGCTGTGTAACGGGTAGCGAAATCACTACGATCTTCGTAATGAGTCGGTCTACTTCCGCGAAGCTACACCGCCTACGCGATGCCATGGACTCTCCCCGTTCGTATTATCATTTGATTGTTATGCCTTTTCCTTAGCTTTTCATAATCCTTCTACCATTCCTGATCCAACGCTATATAAAGCTGTGTAACGTTGAGCTACATCTTTATGATCTTGATAATGAGTCGGTCTACTTCCGCGAAGCTACACCGCCTACGCGATGCCATGGACTCTCCTTGTTTGTGTTACCATTTCGTTGTTATGACTTTTACTTAGCATTTCCAAATCCTTCTACCATTCCTGATCCAACGCCATATAAAGCTGTGTAACGTTGAGCTACATCTTTATGATCTTGAAAATGAGTCGGTCTACTTCCGGGAAGCTACACTGCGCGATTCTATGGACTCTGCCCGTTCGTATTATCTTTTGATTGTTATGCCTTTTCCTTAGCTTTTCATAATTCTTCTACCATTCCTGATCCAACGCCATATAAAGCTGTGTAACGTTGAGCTACATCTTTATGATCTTGATAATGAGTCGGTCTACTTCCGGGAAGCTACACTGCGCGATTCTATGGACTCTGCCCGTTCGTATTATCATTTGATTGTTATGCCTTTTCCTTAGCTTTTCATAATCCTTCTACCAATCCTGATCCAACGACATATAAAGCTGTGTAACGTTGAGCTACATCTTTATGATCTTGACAATGAGTCGGTCTACTTCCGCGAAGCTACACCGCCTACGCGATGCCATGGACTCTCCTTGTTTGTGTTACCATTTAGTTGTTATGACTTTTATTTAGCATTTCCAAATCCTTCTACCATTCCTGATCCAACGCCATACAAAGCTGTGTAACGTTAAGCTACATCTTTATGATCTTGATAATGAGTCGGTCTACTTCCGCGAAGCTACACCGCCTACGCGATGCCATGGACTCTCCCCGTTCGTATTATCATTTGATTGTTATGCCTTTTACTTAGCATTTCCAAATCCTTCTACCATTCCTGATCCAACGCCATATAAAGCTGTGTAACGTTGAGCTACATCTTTATGATCTTGATAATGAGTCGGTCTACTTCCGCGAAGCTACACCGCCTACGCGATGCCATGGACTCTCCCCGTTCGTATTATCATTAGATTGTTATGCCTTTTCCTTAGCTTTTCATAATCCTTCTACCATTCCTGATCAAATGCCATATAAAGCTGTGTAACGTTGAGCTACATCTTTATGATCTTGATATTGAGTCGGTCTACTTCCGCGAAGCTACACCGCCTACGCGATGCCATGGACTCTCCTTGTTTGTGATACCATTTAGTTGTTATTACTTTTACTTAGCATTTCCAAATCCTTCTACCATTCCTGATCCAACGCCATACACAGCTGTGTAACGTTGAGCTACATCTTTATGATCTTGATAATGAGTCGGTCTACTTCCGCGAAGCTACACCGCCTACGCCATGCCATGGACTCTCCCCGTTCGTATTATCATTTGATTGTTATGCCTTTTCCTTAGCTTTTCATAATCCTTCTACCATTCCTGATCCAACGCCATATAAAGCTGTGTTACGTTGACCTACATCTTTATGATCTTGATAATGAGTTGGTCTACTTCCGCGAAGCTACACTGCCTACGCTATGCCATGGTCTCTCCCCGTTCGTATTATCATTTGATTGTTATGCCTTTTCCTTAGCTTTTCATAATCCTTCTACCATTCCTGATCCATCGCCTTACAAAGCTGTGTTACGTTGAGCTACATCTTTATGATCTTGATAATGAGTCGGTCTACTTCCGCGAAGCTACACCGCCTACGCGATGCCATGGACTCTCCCCGTTCGTATTATCATTTGATTGTTATGCCTTTTCCGTAGCTTTTCATAATCCTTCTACCATTCCTGATCCAACGCCATATAAAGCTGTGTAACGTTGAGCTACATCTTTATGATCTTGATAATGAGTCGGTCTACTTCCGCGAAGCTACACCGCCTACGCGATGCCATGGACTCTCCCCGTTCGTATTATCATTAGATTTTTATGCCTTTTCCTTAGCTTTTCATAATCCTTCTAACATTCCTGATCCAACGCCATATAAAGCTGTGTAACGTTGAGCTACATCTTTATGATCTTGATAATGAGTCGGTCTACTTCCGCGAAGCTACACCGCCTACGCGATGCCATGGACTCTCCCCGTTCGTATTATCATTTGATTGTTATGCCTTTTCCGTTGCTTTTCATAATCCCTCTACCATTCCTGATCCAACGCCATATAAAGCTGTGTAACGTTGAGCTACATCTTTATGATCTTGATAATGAGTCGGTCTACTTCCGCGAAGCTACACCGCCTACGCGATGCCATTGACTCTCCCCGTTCGTATTATCATTAGATTTTTATGCCTTTTCCTTAGCTTTTCATAATCCTTCTAACATTCCTGATCCAACGCCATATAAAGCTGTGTAACGTTGAGCTACATCTTTATGATCTTGATAATGAGTCGGTCTACTTCCGCGAAGCTACAGCGCCTACGCGATGCCATGGACTCTTCCCGTTCGTATTTTCATTTGATTGTTATGCCTTTTCCTTAGCTTTTCATAATCCTTCTACCATTCCTGATCCAACGCCATATAAAGCTGTGTAACGTTGAGCTACATCTTTATGATCATGATAATGAGTCGGTCTACTTCCGCGAAGCTACACCGCCTACGCGATGCCATGGACTCTTCCCGTTCGTATTTTCATTTGATTGTTATGCCTTTTCCTTAGCTTTTCATAATCCTTCTACCATTCCTGATCCAACGCCATATAAAGCTGTGTAACGTTGAGCTACATCTTTATGATCTTGATAATGAGTCGGTCTACTTCCGCGAAGCTACACCGCCTACGCGATGCCATGGACTCTTCCCGTTCGTATTTTCATTTGATTGTTATGCCTTTTCCTTAGCTTTTCATAATCCTTCTACCATTCCTGATCCAACGCCATATAAAGATGTGTAACGTTGAGCTACATCTTTATGATCTTGATAATGAGTCGGTCTACTTCCGCGAAGCTACACCGCCTACGCGATGCCATGGACTCTCCCCGTTCGTATTATCATTTGATTGTTATGCCTTTTACTTAGCATTTCCAAATTCTTCTACCATTCCTGATCCATCGCCTTACAAAGCTGTGTAACGTTGAGCTACATCTTTATGATCTTGATAATGAGTCGGTCTATTTCCGGGAAGCTACACTGCTTACGCGATTCCATGGACTCTCCCCGTTCGTATTATCATTTGATTGTTATGCCTTTTCTTTAGCTTTTCCAAATCCTTCTATCATTCATGATCCATCGCTTTACATAGCTGTGTAACGGGGAGCTACATCTTTATGATCTTGATAGTGAGTCGGTCTATTTCCGGGAAGCTACACTGCTTACGCGATGCCATGGACTCTCCCCGTTCGTATTATCATTTGATTGTTATGCCTTTTCTTTAGCTTTTCAAAATCCTTCTACCATTCTTGATTCAACGCCATATAAAGCTGTGTAACGGGAGCTACATCTTTATGATCTTGATAATGAGTCGGTCTAGTTCCGCGAAGCTACACCGCCTACGCGATGCCATATACTCTCCCCGTTCGTATTATCATTAGATTTTTATGCCTTTTCCTTAGCTTTTCATAATCCTTCTAACATTCCTGATCCAACGCCATATAAAGCTGTGTAACGTTGAGCTACATCTTTATGATCTTGATAATGAGTCGGACTACTTCCGCGAAGCTACACCGCCTACGCGATGCCATTGACTCTCCTTGTTTGTGATACCATTTAGTTGTTATGACTTTTACTTAGCATTTCCAAATCCTTCTACCATTCCTGATCCATCGCCATACAAAACTGTGTAACGTTGAGCTACATCTTTATGATCTTGATAATGAGTCGGTCTACTTCCGCGAAGCTACACCGCCTACGCGATGCCATGGACTCTCCTTGTTTGTGTTACCATTTAGTTGTTATGACTTTTACTTAGAATTTCCAAATCCTTCTACCATTCCTGATCCATCGCCTTACAAAGCTGTGTAACGTTGAGCTACATCTTTATGATCTTGATAAAGAGTCGGTCTACTTCCGCGAAGCTACACCGCATACGCGATGTCATGGACTCTCCCCGTTCGTATTATCATTTGATTGTTATGCCTTTTCCTTAGCTTTTCATAATCCTTCTACCATTCCTGATCCAACGCCATATAAAGCTGTGTAACGTTGAGCTACATCTTTATGATCTTGATAATGAGTCGGTCTACTTCCGCGAAGCTACACCGCCTACGCGATGCCATGGACTCTCCCCGTTCGTATTATCATTTGATTGTTATGCCTTTTCCTTAGCTTTTCATAATCCTTCTACCATTCCTGATCCAACGCCATATAAAGCTGTGTAACGTTGAGCTACAACTTTATGATCTTGATAATGAGTCGGTCTAATTCCGCGAAGCTACACCGCCTACGCGATGCCATGGACTCTCCCCGTTCGTATTATCATTTGATTGTTATGCCTTTTCCTTAGCTTTTCATAATCCTTCTACCATTCCTGATCCAACGCCATATAAAGCTGTGTAACGTTGAGCTACATCTTTATGATCTTGATAATGAGTCGGTCTACTTCCGCGAAGCTACACCGCCTACGCGATGCCATGGACTCTCCCCGTTCATATTATCATTTGATTGTTATGCCTTTTCTTTAGCTTTTCATAATCCTTCTACCATTCCTGATCCAACGCCATATAAAGCTGTGTAACGTTGAGCTACATCTTTATGATCTTGATAATGAGTCGGTCTACTTCCGCGAAGCTACACCGCCTACGCGATGCCATGGACTCTCCCCGTTCGTATTATCATTTGATTGCTATGCCTTTTAATTAGCTTTTCATAATCCTTCTACCATTCCTGATCCAACGCCATATAAAGCTGTGTAACGTTGAGCTACATCTTTATGATCTTGATAATGAGTCGGACTACTTCCGCGAAGCTACACCGCCTACGCGATGCCATTGACTCTTCTTGTTTGTGTTACCATTTAGTTGTTATGCTTTTTACTTAGATTTTCAATCTCCTTCTACCATATCTGATACATCGCCTTACAAAGCTGTGTAACAGGTAGCGAAATCTCTACGATCTTCGTAATGAGTCGGTCTACTTCCGCGAAGCTACACCGCGTACGCGATGCCATGGACTCTCCCCGTTCGTATTATCATTTGATTGTTATGCCTTTTCCTTAGCTTTTCATAATCCTTCTACCATTCCTGATCCAACGCCATATAAAGCTGTGTAACGTTGAGCTACATCTTTATGATCTTGATAATGAGTCGGTCTACTTCCGCGAAGCTACACCGCCTACGCGATGCCATGGACTCTCCCCGTTCGTATTATCATTTGATTGTTATGCCTTTTCCTTAGCTTTTCATAATCCTTCTACCATTCCTGATCCAACGCCATATAAAGCTGTGTAACGTTGAGCTACATCTTTATGATCTTGATAATGAGTCGGTCTACTTCCGCGAATCTACACCGCCTACGCGATGCCATGGACTCTCCTTGTTTGTGTTACCATTTCGTTGTTATGGCTTTTACATAGCATTTCCAAATCCTTCTACCATTCCTGATCCAACGCAATATAAAGCTGTGTAACGTTGAGCTACATCTTTATGATCTTGATAATGAGTCGGTCTACTTCCGGGAAGCTACACTGCGCGATTCTATGGACTCTGCCCGTTCGTATTATCATTTGATTGTTATGCCTTTTCCTTAGCTTTTCATAATCCTTCTACCATTCCTGATCCAACGTCATATAAAGCTGTGTAACGTTGAGCTACATCTTTATGATCTTGATAATGAGTCGGTCTACTTCCGGGAAGCTACACTGCGCGATTCTATGGACTCTGCCCGTTCGTATTATCATTTGATTGTTATGCCTTTTAGTTAGCTTTTCATAATCCTTCTACCATTCCTGATCCAAAGCCATATTAAGCTGTGTAACGTTGAGCTACATCTTTATGATCTTGATAATGAGTCGGTCTACTTCCGGGAAGCTACACTGCGCGATTCTATGGACTCTGCCCGTTCGTATTATCATTTGATTGTTATGCCTTTTCCTTAGCTTTTCATAATCCTTCTACCATTCCTGATCCAACGCCATATAAAGCTGTGTAACGTTGAGCTACATCTTTATGATCTTGATAATGAGTCGGTCTACTTCCGCGAAGCTACACCGCCTACGCGATGCCATGGACTCTCCCCGTTCGTATTATCATTTGATTGTTATGCCTTTTCCGTAGCTTCTCATAATCCCTCTACCATTCCTGATCCTACGCCATATAAAGCTGTGTAACGTTGAGCTACATCTTTATGATCTTGATAATGAGTCGGTCTACTTCCGCGAAGCTACACCGCCTACGCGATGCCATGGACTCTCCCCGTTCGTATTATCATTAGATTTTTATTCCTTTTTCTTAGCTTTTCATAATCCTTCTAACATTCCTGATCCAACGCCATATAAAGCTGTGTAACGTTGAGCTACATCTTTATGATCTTGATAATGAGTCGGTCTACTTCCGCGAAGCTACACCGCCTACGCGTTGCCATGGACTCTTCCCGTTCGTATTTTCATTTGATTGTTATGCCTTTTCGTTAGCTTTTCATAATCCTTCTACCATTCCTGATCCAACGCCATATAAAGCTGTGTAACGTTGAGCTACATCTTTATGATCTTGATAATGAGTCGGTCTACTTCCGCGAAGCTACACCGCCTACGCGATGCCATGGACTCTTCCCGTTCGTATTTTCATTTGATTGTTATGCCTTTTCCTTAGCTTTTCATAATCCTTCTACCATTCCTGATCCAACGCCATATAAAGCTGTGTAACGTTGAGCTACATCTTTATGATCTTGATAATGAGTCGGTATACTTCCGCGAAGCTACACCGCCTACGCGATGCCATGGACTCTTCCCGTTCGTATTTTCATTTGATTGTTATGCCTTTTCCTTAGCTTTTCATAATCCTTCTACCATTCCTGATCCAACGCCATATAAAGCTGTGTAACGTTGAGCTACATCTTTATGATCTTGATAATGAGTCGGTCTACTTCCGCGAAGCTACACTGCTTACGCGATTCCATGGACTCTCCCCGTTCGTATTATCATTTGATTGTTATGCCTTTTCTTTAGCTTTTAAAATCCTTCTATCATTCATGATCCATCGCTTTACATAGCTCTGTAACGGGGAGCTACATCTTTATGATCTTGATAGTGAGTCGGTCTATTTCCGGGAAGCTACACTGCTTACGCGATGCCATGGACTCTCCCCGTTCGTATTATCATTTGATTGTTATGCCTTTTCTTTAGCTTTTCAAAATCCTTCTACCATTCTTGATTCAACGCCATATAAAGCTGTGTAACGGGAGCTACATCTTTATGATCTTGATAATGAGTCGGTCTACTTCCGCGAAGCTACACCGCCTACGCGATGCCATGGACTCTCCCCGTTCGTATTATCATTAGATTTTTATGCCTTTTCCTTAGCTTTTCATAATCCTTCTAACATTCCTGATCCAACGCCATATAAAGCTGTGTAACGTTGAGCTACATCTTTATGATCTTGATAATGAGTCGGACTACTTCCGCGAAGCTACACCGCCTACGCGATGCCATTGACTCTCCTTGTTTGTGATACCATTTAGTTGTTATGACTTTTACTTAGCATTTCCAAATCCTTCTACCATTCCTGATCCATCGCCATACAAAACTGTGTAACGTTGAGCTACATCTTTATGATCTTGATAATGAGTCGGTCTACTTCCGCGAAGCTACACCGCCTACGCGATGCCATGGACTCTCCTTGTTTGTGTTACCATTTAGTTGTTATGACTTTTACTTAGCCTTTCCAAATCCTTCTACCATTCCTGATCCATCGCCTTACAAAGCTGTGTAACGTTGAGCTACATATTTATGATCTTGATAAAGAGTCGGTCTACTTCCGCGAAGCTACACCGCATACGCGATGTCATGGACTCTCCCCGTTCGTATTATCATTTGATTGTTATGCCTTTTCCTTAGCTTTTCATAATCCTTCTACCATTCCTGATCCAACGCCATATAAAGCTGTGTAACGTTGAGCTACATCTTTATGATCTTGATAATGAGTCGGTCTACTTCCGCGAAGCTACACCGCCTACGCGATGCCATGGACTCTCCCCGTTCGTATTATCATTTGATTGTTATGCCTTTTCCTTAGCTTTTCATAATCCTTCTACCATTCCTGATCCAACGCCATATAAAGCTGTGTAACGTTGAGCTACAACTTTATGATCTTGATAATGAGTCGGTCTACTTCCGCGAAGCTACACCGCCTACGCGATGCCATGGACTCTCCCCGTTCGTATTATCATTTGATTGTTATGCCTTTTCCTTAGCTTTTCATAATCCTTCTACCATTCCTGATCCAACGCCATATAAAGCTGTGTAACGTTGAGCTACATCTTTATGATCTTGATAATGAGTCGGTCTACTTCCGCGAAGCTACACCGCCTACGCGATGCCATGGACTCTCCCCGTTCATATTATCATTTGATTGTTATGCCTTTTCTTTAGCTTTTCATAATCCTTCTACCATTCCTGATCCAACGCCATATAAAGCTGTGTAACGTTGAGCTACATCTTTATGATCTTGATAATGAGTCGGTCTACTTCCGCGAAGCTACACCGCCTACGCGATGCCATGGACTCTCCCCGTTCGTATTATCATTTGATTGCTATGCCTTTTCCTTAGCTTTTCATAATCCTTCTACCATTCCTGATCCAACGCCATATAAAGCTGTGTAACGTTGAGCTACATCTTTATGATCTTGATAATGAGTCGGACTACTTCCGCGAAGCTACACCGCCTACGCGATGCCATTGACTCTTCTTGTTTGTGTTACCATTTGGTTGTTATGCTTTTTACTTAGATTTTCAATCTCCTTCTACCATATCTGATACAACGCCTTACAAAGCTGTGTAACAGGTAGCGAAATCTCTACGATCTTCGTAATGAGTCGGTCTACTTCCGCGAAGCTACACCGCGTACGCGATGCCATGGACTCTCCCCGTTCGTATTATCATTTGATTGTTATGCCTTTTCCTTAGCTTTTCATAATCCTTCTACCATTCCTGATCCAACGCCATATAAAGCTGTGTAACGTTGAGCTACATCTTTATGATCTTGATAATGAGTCGGTCTACTTCCGCGAAGCTACACCGCCTACGCGATGCCATGGACTCTCCTTGTTTGTGTTACCATTTAGTTGTTATGACTTTTACTTAGCATTTCCAAATCCTTCTACCATTCCTGATCCAACGCCATATAAAGCTGTGTAACGTTGAGCTACATCTTTATGATCTTGATAATGAGTCGGTCTACTTCCGCGAAGCTACACCGCCTACGCGATGCCATGGACTCTCCTTGTTTGTGTTACCATTTAGTTGTTATGACTTTTACTTAGCATTTCCAAATCCTTCTACCATTCCTGATCCAACGCCATACAAACCTGTGTAACGTTAAGCTACATCTTTATGATCTTGATAATGAGTCGGTCTACTTCCGCGAAGCTACACCGCCTACCCGATGCCATGGACTCTCCCCGTTCTTATTATCATTTGATTGTTATGCCTTTTCCTTAGCTTTTCATAATCCTTCTACCATTCCTGATCCAACGCCATATAAAGCTGTGTAACGTTGAGCTACATCTTTATGATCTTGTTAATGAGTCGGTCTACTTCCGCGAAGCTACACCGCCTACGCGATGCCATGGACTCTCCCCGTTCGTATTATCATTTGATTGTTATGCCTTTTACTTAGCATTTCCAAATCCTTCTACCATTCCTGATCCATCGCCTTACAAAGCTGTGTAACGTTGAGCTACATCTTTATGATCTTGATAATATGTCGGTCTACTTCCGCGAAGCTACACCGCCTACGCGATGCCATGGACTCTCCTTGTTTGTGTTACCATTTAGTTGTTATGACTTTTACTTAGCATTTCCAAATCCTTCTACCATTCCTGATCCAACGCCATACAAAGCTGTGTAACGTTAAGCTACATCTTTATGATCATGATAATGAGTCGGTCTACTTCCGGGAAGCTACACTGCGCGATTCTATGGACTCTCCCCGTTCGTATTATCATTTGATTGTTATGCCTTTTCCTTAGCTTTTCATAATCCTTCTACCATTCCTGATCCAACGCCATATAAAGCTGTGTAACGTTGAGCTACATCTTTATGATCTTGATAATGAGTCGGTCTACTTCCGCGAAGCTACACCGCCTACGCGATGCCATGGCCTCTCCTTGTTTGTGTTACCATTTAGTTGTTATGACTTTTACTTAGCATTTCCAAATCCTTCTACCATTCCTGATCCAACGCACTACAAAGCTGTGTAACGTTAAGCTACATCTTTATGATCTTGATAATGAGTCGGTCTACTTCCGCGAAGCTACACCGCCTACGCGATGCCATGGACTCTCCCCGTTCGTATTATCATTTGATTGTTATGCCTTTTCCTTAGCTTTTCATAATCCTTCTACCATTCCTGATTCAACGCCATATAAAGCTGTGTAACGTTGAGCTACATCTTTATGATCTTGATAATGAGTCGGTCTACTTCCGCGAAGCTACACCGCCTACGCGATGCCATTGACTCTCCCCGTTCGTATTATCATTTGATTGTTATGCCTTTTACTTAGCATTTCCAAATCCTTCTACCATTCCTGATCCATCGCCTTACAAAGCTGTGTAACGTTGAGCTACATCTTTATGATCTTGATAAAGAGTCGGTCTACTTCCGCGAAGCTACACCGCATACGCGATGCCATGGACACTCCCCGTTCGTATTATCATTTGATTGTTATGCCTTTTCCTTAGCTTTTCATAATCCTTCTACCATTCCTGATCCAACGCCATATAAAGCTGTGTAACGTTGAGCTACATCTTTATGATCTTGATAATGAGTCGGTCTACTTCCGCGAAGCTACAACGCCTACGCGATGCCATGGACTCTCCCCGTTCGTATTATCATTTGATTGTTATGCCTTTTCCTTAGCTTTTCATAATCCTTCTACCATTCCTGATCCAACGCCATATAAAGCTGTGTAACGTTGAGCTACATCTTTATGATCTTGATAGTGAGTCGGTCTATTTCCGGGAAGCTACACTGCTTACGCGATGCCATGGACTCTCCCCGTTCGTATTATCATATGATTGTTATACCTTTTCTTTAGCTTTTCAAAATTCTTCTACCATTCTTGATTCAACGCCATATAAAGCTGTGTAACGGGAGCTACATCTTTATGATCTTGATAATGAGTCGGTCTACTTCCGCGAAGCTACACCGCCTACGCGATGCCATGGACTCTCCCCGTTCGTATTATCATTTGATTGTTATGCCTTTTCATTAGCTTTTCATAATCCCTCTCCCATTCCTGATCAAACGCCATATAAAGCTGTGTAACGTTGAGCTACATCTTTATGATCTTGATAATGAGTCGGACTACTTGCGCGAAGCTACACCGCCTACGCGATGCCATGGACTCTCCTTGTTTGTGATACCATTTAGTTGTTATGACTTTTACTTAGCATTTCCAAATCCTTCTACCATTCCTGATCCATCGCCATACAAAGCTGTGTAACGTTGAGCTACATCTTTATGATCTTGATAATGAGTCGGTCTACTTCCGCGAAGCTACACCGCCTACGCGATGCCATGGACTCTCCTTGTTTGTGTTACCATTTAGTTGTTATGACTTTTACTTAGCCTTTCCAAATCCTTCTACCATTCCTGATCCATCGCCTTACAAAGCTGTGTAACGTTGAGCTACATCTTTATGATCTTGATAAAGAGTCGGTCTACTTCCGCGAAGCTACACCGCATACGCGATGCCATGGACTCTCCCCGTTCGTATTTTCATTTGATTGTTATGCCTTTTCCTTAGCTTTTCATAATCCTTCTACCATTCCTGATCCAACGCCATATAAAGCTGTGTAACGTTGAGCTACATCTTTATGATCTTGATAATGAGTCGGTCTACTTCCGCGAAGCTACACCGCCTACGCGATGCCATGGACTCTCCCCGTTCGTATTATCATTTGATTGTTATGCCTTTTCCTTAGCTTTTCATAATCCTTCTACCATTCCTGATCCAACGCCATATAAAGCTGTGTAACGTTGAGCTACAACTTTATGATCTTGATAATGAGTCGGTCTACTTCCGCGAAGCTACACCGCCTACGCGATGCCATGGACTCTCCTCGTTCGTATTATCATTTGATTGTTATGCCTTTTCCTTAGCTTTTCATAATCCTTCTACCATTCCTGATCCAACGCCATATAAAGCTGTGTAACGTTGAGCTACATCTTTATGATCTTGATAATGAGTCGGTCTACTTCCGCGAAGCTACACCGCCTACGCGATGCCATGGACTCTCCAAGTTCGTATTATCATTTGATTGCTATGCCTTTTCCTTAGCATTACATAATCCTTCTACCATTCCTGATCCAACGCCATATAAAGCTGTGTAACGTTGAGCTACATCTTTATGATCTTGATAATGAGTCGGACTACTTCCGCGAAGCTACACCGCCTACGCGATGCCATTGACTCTTCTTGTTTGTGTTACCATTTAGTTGTTATGCTTTTTACTTAGATTTTCAATCTCCTTCTACCATATCTGATACATCGCCTTACAAAGCTGTGTAACAGGTAGCGAAATCTCTACGATCTTCGTAATGAGTCGGTCTACTTCCGCGAAGCTACACCGCGTACGCGATACCATGGACTCTCCCCGTTCGTATTATCATTTGATTGTTATGCCTTTTCCTTAGCTTTTCATAGTCCTTCTACCATTCCTGATCCAACGCCATATAAAGCTGTGTAACGTTGAGCTACATCTTTAGGATCTTGATAATGAGTCGGTCTACTTCCGCGAAGCTACACCGCCTACGCGATGCCATGGATTCTCCCCGTTCGTATTATCATTTGATTGTTATGCCTTTTCCTTAGCTTTTCATAATCCTTCTACCATTCCTGATCCAACGCCATATAAAGCTGTGTAACGTTGAGCTACATCTTTATGATCTTGATAATGAGTCGGTCTACTTCCGCGAAGCTACACCGCCTACGCGATGCCATGGACTCTCCTTGTTTGTGTTAACATTTAGTTGTTATGACTTTTACTTAGCATTTCCAAATCCTTCTACCATTCCTGATCCAACGCCATACAAAGCTGTGTAACGTTAAGCTACATCTTTATGATCTTGATAATGAGTCGGTCTACTTCCGCGAAGCTACACCGCCTACGCGATGCCATGGAATCTCCCCCTTCGTATTATCATTTGATTGTTATGCCTTTTCCTTAGCTTTTCATAATCCTTCTACCATTCCTGATCCAACGTAATATAAAGCTGTGTAACGTTGAGCTACATCTTTATGATCTTGATAATGAGTCGGTCTACTTCCGCGAAGCTACACCGCCTACGCGATGCCATGGACTCTCCCCGTTCGTATTATCATTTGATTGTTATGCCTTTTACTTAGCATTTCCAAATCCTTCTACCATTCCTGATCCATCGCCTTACAAAGCTGTGTAACGTTGAGCTACATCTTTATGATCTTGATAATGAGTCGGTCTACTTCCGCGAAGCTACACCGCCTACGCGATGCCATGGACTCTCCTTGTTTGTGTTACCATTTAGTTGTTACGACTTTTACTTAGCATTTCCAAATCCTTCTACCATTCCTGATCCAACGCCATACAAAGCTGTGTAACGTTAAGCTACATCTTTATGATCATGATAATGAGTCGGTCTACTTATGGGAAGCTACACTGCGCGATTCTATGGACTCTCCCCGTTCGTATTATCATTTGATTGTTATGCCTTTTCCTTAGCTTTTCATAATCCTTCTACCATTCCTGATCCAACGCCATATAAAGCTGTGTAACGTTGAGCTACATCTTTATGATCTTGATAATGAGTCGGTCTACCTCCGCGAAGCTACACCGCCTACGCGATGCCATGGACTCTCCTTGTTTGTGTTAACATTTAGTTGTTATGACTTTTACTTAGCATTTCCAAATCCTTCTACCATTCCTGATCCAACGCCATACAAAGCTGTGTAACGTTAAGCTACATCTTTATGATCATGATAATGAGTCGGTCTACTTCCGGGAAGCTACACTGCGCGATTCTATGGACTCTCCCCGTTCGTATTATCATTTGATTGTTATGCCTTTTCCTTAGCCTTTCATAATCCTTCTACCATTCCTGATCCAATGCCATATAAAGCTGTGTAACGTTGAGCTAAATCTTTTTGATCTTGATAATGAGTCAGTCTACTTCCGCGAAGCTACACCGCCTACGCGATGCCATGGACTCTCCCCGTTCGTATTATCATTTGATTGTTATGCCTTTTCCTTAGCTTTTCATAATCCTTCTACCATTCCTGATCCAACGCCATATAAAGCTGTGTAACGTTGAGCTACATCTTTATGATCTTGATAATGAGTCGGTCTACTTCCGCGAAGCTACACCGCCTACGCGATGCCATGGACTCTTCCCGTTCGTATTATCATTTGATTGTTATGCCTTTTCCTTAGCCTTTCATAATCCTTCTACCATTCCTGATCCAACGCCATATAAAGCTGTGTAACGTTGAGCTACATCTTTATGATCTTGATAATGAGTCAGTCTACTTCCGCGAAGCTACACCGCCTACGCGATGCCATGGCCTCTCCTTGTTTGTGTTACCATTTAGTTGTTAAGACTTTTACTTAGCATTTCCAAATCCTTCTACCATTCCTGATTCAACGCCATACAAAGCTGTGTAACGTTGAGCTACATCTTTATGATCTTGATAATCAGTCGGTCTACTTCCGCGAAGCTACTCCGCCTACGCGATGCCATGGCCTCTCCTTGTTTGTGTTACCATTTAGTTGTTAAGACTTTTACTTAGCATTTCCAAATCCTTCTACCATTCCTGATTCAACGCCATACAAAGCTGTGTAACGTTAAGCTACATCTTTATGATCTTGATAATGAGTCGGTCTACTTCCGCGAAGCTACACCGCCTACGCGATGCCATGGACTCTCCTTGTTTGTGTTACCATTTTGTTGTTAAGACTTTTACTTAGCATTTCCAAATCCTTCTACCATTCCTGATTCAACGCCATACAAAGCTGTGTAACGTTGAGCTACATCTATATGATCTTGATAATGAGTCGGTCTACTTCCGCGAAGCTACACCGCCTACGCGATGCCATGGTCTCTCCCCGTTCGTATTATCATGTGATTGTTATGCCTTTTACTTAGCATTTCCAAATCCTTCTACCATTCCTGATCCATCGCCTTACAAAGCTGTGTAACGTTGAGCTACATCTTTATGATCTTGATAATGAGTCGGTCTATTTCCGGGAAGCTACACTGCTTACGCGATTCCATGGACTCTCCCCGTTCGAATTATCATTTGATTGTTATGCCTTTTCTTTAGCTTTTCCTAATCCTTCTATCATTCATGATCCATCGCTTTACATAGCTGTGTAACGGGGAGCTACATCTTTATGATCTTGATAGTGAGTCGGTCTATTTCCGGGAAGCTACACTGCTTACGCGATGCCATGGACTCTCCCCGTTCGTATTATCATTTGATTGTTATGCCTTTTACTTAGCATTTCCAAATCCATCTACCATTCCTGATCCAACGCCATACAAAGCTGTGTAACGTTGAGCTACATCTTTATGATCTTGATAATGAGTCGGTCTACTTCCGCGAAGCTACACCGCCTACGCGATGCCATGGCCTCTCCTTGTTTGTGTTAAAATTTAGTTGTTATGACTTTTACTTAGCATTTCCAAATCCTTCTACCATTCCTGATCCATCGCCTTACAAAGCTGTGTAACGTTGAGCTACATCTTTATGATCTTGATAATGAGTCGGTCTACTTCCGGGAAGCTACAATGCGCGATTCTATGGACTCTGCCCGTTCGTATTATCATTTGATTGTTATGCCTTTTCCTTAGCTTTTCATAATCCTTCTACCATTTCTGATCCAACGCCATATAAAGCTGTGTAACGTTGAGCTACATCTTTATGATCTTGATAATGAGTCGGTCTACTTCCGCGAAGCTACACCGCCTACGCGATGCCATGGACTCTCCTTGTTTGTGTTACCATTTAGTTGTTATGACTTTTACTTAGCATTTCCAAATCCTTCTACCATTCCTGATCCAACGCCACACAAAGCTGTGTAACGTTAAGCTACATCTTTATGATCTTGATAATGAGTCGGTCTACTTCCGCGAAGCTACACCGCCTACGCGATGCCATGGACTCTCCCCGTTCGTATTATCATTTGATTGTTATGCCTTTTCCTTAGCCTTTCATAATCCTTCTACCATTCCTGATCCAACGCCATATAAAGCTGTGTAACGTTGAGCTACATCTTTATGATCTTGATAATGAGTCGGTCTACTTCCGCGAAGCTACACCGCCTACGCGATGCCATGGACTCTCCCCGTTCGTATTATAATTTGATTGTTATGCCTTTTACTTAGCATTTCCAAATCCTTCTACCATTCCTGATCCATCGCCTTACAAAGCTGTGTGACGTTGAGCTACATCTTTATGATCTTGATAATGAGTCGGTCTACTTCCGCGAAGCTACACCGCCTACGCGATGCCATGGACTCTCCTTGTTTGTGTTACCATTTAGTTGTTATGACTTTTACTTAGCATTTCCAAATCCTTCTACCATTCCTGATCCAACGCCATACAAAGCTGTGTAACGTGAAGCTACATCTTTTTGATCATGATAATGAGTCGGTCTACTTCCGGGAAGCTACACTGCGCGATTCTATGGACTCTCCCCGTTCGTATTATCATTTGATTGTTATGCCTTTTCCTTAGCTTTTCATAATCCTTCTACCATTCCTGATCCAACGCCATACAAAGCTGTGTAACGTTGAGCTACATCTTTCTGATCTTGATAATGAGTCGGTCTACTTCCGCGAAGCTACACCGCCTACGCGATGCCATGGATTCTCCTTGTTTGTGTTAAAATTTAGTTGTTATGACTTTTACTTAGCATTTCCAAATCCTTCTACCATTCCTGATCCATCGCCTTACAAAGCTGTGTAACGTTGAGCTACATCTTTATGATCTTGATAATGAGTCGGTCTACTTCCGGGAAGCTACAATGCGCGATTCTATGGACTCTGCCCGTTCGTATTATCATTTGATTGTTATGCCTTTTCCTTAGCTTTTCATAATCCTTCTACCATTCCTGATCCAACGCCATATAAAGCTGTGTAACGTTGAGCTACATCTTTATGATCTTGATAATGAGTCGGTCTACTTCCGCGAAGCTACACCGCCTACGCGATGCCATGGACTCTCCTTGTTTGTGTTACCATTTAGTTGTTATGACTTTTACTTAGCATTTACAAATCCTTCTACCATTCCTGATCCAACGCCACACAAAGCTGTGTAACGTTAAGCTACATCTTTATGATCTTGATAATGAGTCGGTCTACTTCCGCGAAGCTACACCGCCTACGCGATGCCATGGACTCTCCCCGTTCGTATTATCATTTGATTGTTATGCCTTTTCCTTAGCTTTTCATAATCCTTCTACCATTCCTGATCCAACGCCATATAAAGCTGTGTAACGTTGAGCTACATCTTTATGATCTTGATAATGAGTCGGTCTACTTCCGCGAAGCTACACCGCCTACGCGATGCCATGGACTCTCCCCGTTCGTATTATCATTTGATTGTTATGCCTTTTACTTAGCATTTCCAAATCCTTCTACCATTCCTGATCCATCGCCTTACAAAGCTGTGTAACGTTGAGCTACATCTTTATGATCTTGATAATGAGTCGGTCTACTTCCGCGAAGCTACACCGCCTACGCGATGCCATGGACTCTCCTTGTTTGTGTTACCATTTAGTTGTTATGACTTTTACTTAGCATTTCCAAATCCTTCTACCATTCCTGATCCAACGCCATACAAAGCTGTGTAACGTGAAGCTACATCTTTTTGATCATGATAATGAGTCGGTCTACTTCCGGGAAGCTACACTGCGCGATTCTATGGACTCTCCCCGTTCGTATTATCATTTGATTGTTATGCCTTTTCCTTAGCTTTTCATAATCCTTCTACCATTCCTGATCCAACGCCATATAAAGCTGTGTAACGTTGAGCTACATCTTTATGATCTTGATAATGATTCGGTCTACTTCCGCGAAGCTACACCGCCTACGCGATGCCATGGCCTCTCCTTGTTTGTGTTACCATTTAGTTGTTAAGACTTTTACTTAGCATTTCCAAATCCTTCTACCATTCCTGATTCAACGCCATACAAAGCTGTGTAACGTTGAGCTACATCTTTATGATCTTGATAATGAGTCGGTCTACTTCCGCGAAGCTACACCGCCTACGCGATGCCATGGACTCTCCCCGTTCGTATTATCATTTGATTGTTATGCCTTTTCCTTAGAATTTCATAATCCTTCTACCATTCCTGATCCAACGCCATATAAAGCTGTGTAACGTTGAGCTACATCTTTATGATCTTGATAATGAGTCGGTCTACTTCCGCGAAGCTACACCGCCTACGCGATGCCATGGACTCTTCCCGTTCGTATTATCATTTGATTGTTATGCCTTTTCCTTAGCCTTTCATAATCCTTCTACCATTCCTGATCCAACGCCATATAAAGCTGTGTAACGTTGAGCTACATCTTTATGATCTTGATAATGAGTCAGTCTACTTCCGCGAAGCTACACCGCCTACGCGATGCCATGGCCTCTCCTTGTTTGTGTTACCATTTAGTTGTTAAGACTTTTACTTAGCATTTCCAAATCCTTCTACCATTCCTGATTCAACGCCATACAAAGCTGTGTAACGTTGAGCTACATCTTTATGATCTTGATAATGAGTCGGTCTACTTCCGCGAAGCTACACCGCCTACGCGATGCCATGGCCTCTCCTTGTTTGTGTTACCATTTAGTTGTTAAGACTTTTACTTAGCATTTCCAAATCCTTCTACCATTCCTGATTCAACGCCATACAAAGCTGTGTAACGTTAAGCTACATCTTTATGATCTTGATAATGAGTCGGTCTACTTCCGCGAAGCTACACCGCCTACGCGATGCCATGGACTCTCCTTGTTTGTGTTACCATTTAGTTGTTAAGCCTTTTCTTTAGCTTTTCCAAATCCTTCTATCATTCTTGATCCATCGCTTTACATAGCTGTGTAACGGGGAGCTACATCTTTTTGATCATGATAATGAGTCGGTCTACTTCCGCGAAGCTACACCGCCTACGCGATGCCATGGACTCTCCCCGTTCGTATTATCATTTGATTGTTATGCCTTTTCCTTAGCTTTTCATAATCCTTCTACCATTCCTGATCCAACGCCATATAAAGCTGTGTAACGTTGAGCTACATCTTTATGATCTTGATAATGAGTCGGTCTACTTCCGCGAAGCAACACCGCCTACGCGATGCCATGGACTCTCCCCGTTCGTATTATCATTTGATTATTATGCCTTTTCCTTAGCTTTTCATAATCCTTCTACCATTCCCGATCCAACGCCATATAAAGCTGTGTAACGTTGAGCTACATCTTTATGATCTTGATAATGAGTCGGTCTACTTCCGCGAAGCTACACCGCCTACGCGATGCCATGGACTCTCCCCGTTCGTATTATCATTTGATTGTTATGCCTTTTCCTTAGCTTTTCATAATCCTTCTACTATTCCTGATCCAACGCCATATAAAGCTGTGTAACGTTGAGCTACATCTTTATGATCTTGATAATGAGTCGGTCTACTTCCGCGAAGCTACACCGCCTACGCGATGCCATGGACTCTCCCCGTTCGTATTATCATTTGATTGCTATGCCTTTTCCTTAGCTTTTCATAATCCTTCTACCATTCCTGATCCAACGCCATATAAAGCTGTGTAACGTTGAGCTACATCTTTATGATCTTGATAATGAGTCGGTCGACTTCCGCGAAGCTACACCGAATACGCGATGCCATGGACTCTCCCCGTTCGTATTATCATTTGATTGTTATGCCTTTTCCTTAGCTTTTCATAATCCTTCTAACATTCCTGATCCAACGCCATATAAAGCTGTGTAACGTTGAGCTACATCTTTATGATCTTGATAATGAGTCGGTCTACTTCCGCGAAGCTACACCGCCTACGCGATGCCATGGACTCTCCTTGTTTGTGTTACCATTTAGTTGTTATGACTTTTACTTAGCATTTCCAAATCCTTCTACCATTCCTGATCCAACGCCATACAAAGCTGTGTAACGTTAAGCTACATCTTTATGATCATGATAATGAGTCGGTCTACTTCCGGGAAGCTACACTGCGCGATTCTACGGACTCTCCCCGTTCGTATTATCATTTGATTGTTATGCCTTTTCCTTAGCTTTTCATAATCCTTCTACCATTCCTGATCCAACGCCATATAAAGCTGTGTAACGTTGAGCTACATCTTTATGATCTCGATAATGAGTCGGTCTACTTCCGCGAAGCTACACCGCCTACGCGATGCCATGGCCTCTCCTTGTTTGTGTTACCATTTAGTTGTTATGACTTTTACTTAGCATTTCCAAATCCTTCTACCATTCCTGATCCAACGCACTACAAAGATGTGTAACGTTAAGCTACATCTTTATGATCTTGATAATGAGTCGGTCTACTTCCGCGAAGCTACACCGCCTACGCGATGCCATGGACTCTCCCCGTTCGTATTATCATTTGATTGTTATGCCTTTTCCTTAGCTTTTCATAATCCTTCTACCATTCCTGATCCAACGCCATATAAAGCTGTGTAACGTTGAGCTACATCTTTATGATCTTGATAATGAGTCGGTCTACTTCCGCGAAGCTACACCGCCTACGCGATGCCATGGACTCTCCCCGTTCGTATTATCATTTGATTGTTATGCCTTTTCCTTAGCTTTTCATAATCCTTCTACCATTCCTGATCCAACGCCATATAAAGCTGTGTAACGTTGAGCTACATCTTTATGATCTTGATAATGAGTCGGTCTACTTCCGCGAAGCTACACCGCCTACGCGATGCCATGGACTCTCCCCGTTCGTATTATCATTTGATTGTTATGCCATTTCCTTAGCTTTTCATAATCCTTCTACCATTCCTGATCCAACGCCATATAAAGCTGTGTAACGTTGAGCTACATCTTTATGATCTTGATAATGAGTCGGTCTACTTCCGCGAAGCTACACCGCCTACGCGATGCCATGGACTCTCCCCGTTCGTATTATCATTTGATTGTTATGCCTTTTCCTTAGCTTTTCATAATCCTTCTACTATTCCTGATCCAACGCCATATAAAGCTGTGTAACGTTGAGCTACATCTTTATGATCTTGATAATGAGTCGGTCTACTTCCGCGAAGCTACACCGCCTACGCGATGCCATGGACTCTCCCCGTTCGTATTATCATTTGATTGCTATACCTTTTCCTTAGCTTTTCATAATCCTTCTACCATTCCTGATCCAACGCCATATAAAGCTGTGTAACGTTGAGCTACATCTTTATGATCTTGATAATGAGTCGGTCGACTTCCGCGAAGCTACACCGAATACGCGATGCCATGGACTCTCCCCGTTCGTATTATCATTTGATTGTTATGCCTTTTCCTTATCTTTTCATAATCCTTCTACCATTCCTGATCCAACGCCATACAAAGCTGTGTAACGTTGAGCTACATCTTTATGATCTTGATAATGAGTTGGTCTACTACCGCGAAGCTACACCGCCTACGCGATGCCATGGACTCTCCCCGTTCGTATTATCATTTGATTGTTATGCCGTTTCCTTAGCTTTTCATAATCCTTCTACCATTCCTGATCCAACGCCATATAAAGCTGTGTAACGTTGAGCTACATCTTTATGATCTTGATAATGAGTCGGTCTACTTCCGGGAAGCTACACTGCGCGATTCTATGGACTCTGCCCGTTCGTATTATCATTTGATTGTTATGCCTTTTCCTTAGCTTATCATAATCCTTCTACCATTCCTGATCCAACGCCATTAAAGCTGTGTAACGTTGAGCTACATCTTTATGATCTTGATAATGAGTCGGTCTACTTCCGATAAGCTACACCGCCTACGCGATGCCATGGACTCTCCCCGTTCGTATTATCATTTGATTGTTATGCCTTTTCCTTAGCTTTTCATAATCCTTCTACTATTCCTGATCCAACGCCATATAAAGCTGTGTAACGTTGAGCTACATCTTTATGATCTTGATAATGAGTCGGTCGACTTCCGCGAAGCTACACCGAATACGCGATGCCATGGACTCTCCCCGTTCGTATTATCATTTGATTTTTATGCCTTTTCCTTAGCTTTTCATAATCCTTCTACCATTCCTGATCCAACGCCATACAAAGCTGTGTAACGTTGAGCTACATCTTTATGATCTTGATAATGAGTCGGTCTACTTCCGGGAAGTTACACTGCGCGATTCTATGGACTCTGCCCGTTCGTATTATCATTTGATTGTTATGCCTTTTCCTTAGCTTATCATAATCCTTCTACCATTCCTGATCCAACGCCATTAAAGCTGTGTAACGTTGAGCTACATCTTTATGATCTTGATAATGAGTCGGTCTACTTCCGCGAAGCTACACCGCCTACGCGATGCCATGGACTCTCCCCGTTCGTATTATCATTTGATTGTTATGCCTTTTCCTTAGCTTTTCATAATCCTTCTACCATTCCTGATCCAACGCCATATAAAGCTGTGTAACGTTGAGCTACATCTTTATGATCTTGATAATGAGTCGGTCTACTTCCGCGAAGCTACACCGCCTACGCGATGCCATGGACTCTCCCCGTTCGTATTATCATTTGATTGTTATGCCTTTTCCTTAGCTTTTCATAATCCTTCTACCATTCCTGATCCAACGCCATATAAAGCTGTGTAACGTTGAGCTACATCTTTATGATCTTGATAATGAGTCGGTCTACTTCCGCGAAGCTACACCGCCTACGCGATGCCATGGACTCTCCCCGTTCGTATTATCATTTGATTGTTATGCCATTTCCTTAGCTTTTCATAATCCTTCTACCATTCCTGATCCAACGCCATATAAAGCTGTGTAACGTTGAGCTACATCTTTATGATCTTGATAATGAGTCGGTCTACTTCCGCGAAGCTACACCGCCTACGCGATGCCATGGACTCTCCCCGTTCGTATTATCATTTGATTGTTATGCCTTTTCCTTATCTTTTCATAATCCTTCTACTATTCCTGATCCAACGCCATATAAAGCTGTGTAACGTTGAGCTACATCTTTATGATCTTGATAATGAGTCGGTCTACTTCCGCGAAGCTACACCGCCTACGCGATGCCATGGACTCTCCCCGTTCGTATTATCATTTGATTGCTATACCTTTTCCTTAGCTTTTCATAATCCTTCTACCATTCCTGATCCAACGCCATATAAAGCTGTGTAACGTTGAGCTACATCTTTATGATCTTGATAATGAGTCGGTCGACTTCCGCGAAGCTACACCGAATACGCGATGCCATGGACTCTCCCCGTTCGTATTATCATTTGATTGTTATGCCTTTTCCTTAGCTTTTCATAATCCTTCTACCATTCCTGATCCAACGCCATACAAAGCTGTGTAACGTTGAGCTACATCTTTATGATCTTGATAATGAGTTGGTCTACTACCGCGAAGCTACACCGCCTACGCGATGCCATGGACTCTCCCCGTTCGTATTATCATTTGATTGTTATGCCTTTTCCTTAGCTTTTCATAATCCTTCTACCATTCCTGATCCAACGCCATATAAAGCTGTGTAACGTTGAGCTACATCTTTATGATCTTGATAATGAGTCGGTCTACTTCCGGGAAGCTACACTGCGCGATTCTGTGGACTCTGCCCGTTCGTATTATCATTTGATTGTTATGCCTTTTCCTTAGCTTATCATAATCCTTCTACCATTCCTGATCCAACGCCATTAAAGCTGTGTAACGTTGAGCTACAACTTTATGATCTTGATAATGAGTCGGACTACTTCCGATAAGCTACACCGCCTACGCGATGCCATGGACTCTCCCCGTTCGTATTATCATTTGATTGTTATGCCTTTTCCTTAGCTTTTCATAATCCTTCTACTATTCCTGATCCAACGCCATATAAAGCTGTGTAACGTTGAGCTACATCTTTATGATCTTGATAATGAGTCGGTCGACTTCCGCGAAGCTACACCGAATACGCGATGCCATGGACTCTCCCCGTTCGTATTATCATTTGATTTTTATGCCTTTTCCTTAGCTTTTCATAATCCTTCTACCATTCCTGATCCAACGCCATACAAAGCTGTGTAACGTTGAGCTACATCTTTATGATCTTGATAATGAGTCGGTCTACTTCCGGGAAGTTACACTGCGCGATTCTATGGACTCTGCCCGTTCGTATTATCATTTGATTGTTATGCCTTTTCCTTAGCTTATCATAATCCTTCTACCATTCCTGATCCAACGCCATTAAAGCTGTGTAACGTTGAGCTACATCTTTATGATCTTGATAATGAGTCGGTCTACTTCCGCGAAGCTACACCGCCTACGCGATGCCATGGACTCTCCCCGTTCGTATTATCATTTGATTGTTATGCCTTTTCCTTAGCTTTTCATAATCCTTCTACTATTCCTGATCCAACGCCATATAAAGCTGTGTAACGTTGAGCTACATCTTTATGATCTTGATAATGAGTCGGTCGACTTCCGCGAAGCTACACCGAATACGCGATGCCATGGACTCTCCCCGTTCGTATTATCATTTGATTGTTATGCCTTTTCCTTAGCTTTTCATAATCCTTCTACCATTCCTGATCCAACGCCATATAAAGCTGTGTAACGTTGAGCTACATCTTTATGATCTTGATAATGAGTCGGTCTACTTCCGCGAAGCTACACCGCCTACGCGATGCCATGGACTCTCCTTGTTTGTGTTACCATTTAGTTGTTATGACTTTTACTTAGCATTTCCAAATCCTTCTACCATTCCTGATCCAACGCCATACAAAGCTGTGTAACGTTAAGCTACATCTTTATGATCATGATAATGAGTCGGTCTACTTCCGGGAAGCTACACTGCGCGATTCTACGGACTCTCCCCGTTCGTATTATCATTTGATTGTTATGCCTTTTCCTTAGCTTTTCATAATCCTTCTACCATTCCTGATCCAACGCCATATAAAGCTGTGTAACGTTGAGCTACATCTTTATGATCTTGATAATGAGTCGGTCTACTTCCGCGAAGCTACACCGCCTACGCGATGCCATGGCCTCTCCTTGTTTGTGTTACCATTTAGTTGTTATGACTTTTACTTAGCATTTCCAAATCCTTCTACCATTCCTGATCCAACGCACTACAAAGCTGTGTAACGTTAAGCTACATCTTTATGATCTTGATAATGAGTCGGTCTACTTCCGCGAAGCTACACCGCCTACGCGATGCCATGGACTCTCCCCGTTCGTATTATCATTTGATTGTTATGCCTTTTCCTTAGCTTTTCATAATCCTTCTACCATTCCTGATCCAACGCCATATAAAGCTGTGTAACGTTGAGCTACATCTTTATGATCTTGATAATGAGTCGGTCTACTTCCGCGAAGCTACACCGCCTACGCGATGCCATGGACTCTCCCCGTTCGTATTATCATTTGATTGTTATGCCTTTTCCTTAGCTTTTCATAATCCTTCTACCATTCCTGATCCAACGCCATATAAAGCTGTGTAACGTTGAGCTACATCTTTATGATCTTGATAATGAGTCGGTCTACTTCCGCGAAGCAACACCGCCTACGCGATGCCATGGACTCTCCCCGTTCGTATTATCATTTGATTATTATGCCTTTTCCTTAGCTTTTCATAATCCTTCTACCATTCCTGATCCAACGCCATATAAAGCTGTGTAACGTTGAGCTACATCTTTATGATCTTGATAATGAGTCGGTCTACTTCCGCGAAGCTACACCGCCTACGCGATGCCATGGACTCTCCCCGTTCGTATTATCATTTGATTGTTATGCCTTTTCCTTAGCTTTTCATAATCCTTCTACTATTCCTGATCCAACGCCATATAAAGCTGTGTAACGTTGAGCTACATCTTTATGATCTTGATAATGAGTCGGTCTACTTCCGCGAAGCTACACCGCCTACGCGATGCCATGGACTCTCCCCGTTCGTATTATCATTTGATTGCTATGCCTTTTCCTTAGCTTTTCATAATCCTTCTACCATTCCTGATCCAACGCCATATAAAGCTGTGTAACGTTGAGCTACATCTTTATGATCTTGATAATGAGTCGGTCGACTTCCGCGAAGCTACACCGAATACGCGATGCCATGGACTCTCCCCGTTCGTATTATCATTTGATTGTTATGCCTTTTCCTTAGCTTTTCATAATCCTTCTAACATTCCTGATCCAACGCCATATAAAGCTGTGTAACGTTGAGCTACATCTTTATGATCTTGATAATGAGTCGGTCTACTTCCGCGAAGCTACACCGCCTACGCGATGCCATGGACTCTCCTTGTTTGTGTTACCATTTAGTTGTTATGACTTTTACTTAGCATTTCCAAATCCTTCTACCATTCCTGATCCAACGCCATACAAAGCTGTGTAACGTTAAGCTACATCTTTATGATCATGATAATGAGTCGGTCTACTTCCGGGAAGCTACACTGCGCGATTCTACGGACTCTCCCCGTTCGTATTATCATTTGATTGTTATGCCTTTTCCTTAGCTTTTCATAATCCTTCTACCATTCCTGATCCAACGCCATATAAAGCTGTGTAACGTTGAGCTACATCTTTATGATCTCGATAATGAGTCGGTCTACTTCCGCGAAGCTACACCGCCTACGCGATGCCATGGCCTCTCCTTGTTTGTGTTACCATTTAGTTGTTATGACTTTTACTTAGCATTTCCAAATCCTTCTACCATTCCTGATCCAACGCACTACAAAGATGTGTAACGTTAAGCTACATCTTTATGATCTTGATAATGAGTCGGTCTACTTCCGCGAAGCTACACCGCCTACGCGATGCCATGGACTCTCCCCGTTCGTATTATCATTTGATTGTTATGCCTTTTCCTTAGCTTTTCATAATCCTTCTACCATTCCTGATCCAACGCCATATAAAGCTGTGTAACGTTGAGCTACATCTTTATGATCTTGATAATGAGTCGGTCTACTTCCGCGAAGCTACACCGCCTACGCGATGCCATGGACTCTCCCCGTTCGTATTATCATTTGATTGTTATGCCTTTTCCTTAGCTTTTCATAATCCTTCTACCATTCCTGATCCAACGCCATATAAAGCTGTGTAACGTTGAGCTACATCTTTATGATCTTGATAATGAGTCGGTCTACTTCCGCGAAGCTACACCGCCTACGCGATGCCATGGACTCTCCCCGTTCGTATTATCATTTGATTGTTATGCCTTTTCCTTAGCTTTTCATAATCCTTCTACCATTCCTGATCCAACGCCATATAAAGCTGTGTAACGTTGAGCTACATCTTTATGATCTTGATAATGAGTCGGTCGACTTCCGCGAAGCTACACCGAATACGCGATGCCATGGACTCTCCCCGTTCGTATTATCATTTGATTGTTATGCCTTTTCCTTATCTTTTCATAATCCTTCTACCATTCCTGATCCAACGCCATACAAAGCTGTGTAACGTTGAGCTACATCTTTATGATCTTGATAATGAGTTGGTCTACTACCGCGAAGCTACACCGCCTACGCGATGCCATGGACTCTCCCCGTTCGTATTATCATTTGATTGTTATGCCTTTTCCTTAGCTTTTCATAATCCTTCTACCATTCCTGATCCAACGCCATATAAAGCTGTGTAACGTTGAGCTACATCTTTATGATCTTGATAATGAGTCGGTCTACTTCCGGGAAGCTACACTGCGCGATTCTATGGACTCTGCCCGTTCGTATTATCATTTGATTGTTATGCCTTTTCCTTAGCTTATCATAATCCTTCTACCATTCCTGATCCAACGCCATTAAAGCTGTGTAACGTTGAGCTACATCTTTATGATCTTGATAATGAGTCGGTCTACTTCCGATAAGCTACACCGCCTACGCGATGCCATGGACTCTCCCCGTTCGTATTATCATTTGATTGTTATGCCTTTTCCTTAGCTTTTCATAATCCTTCTACTATTCCTGATCCAACGCCATATAAAGCTGTGTAACGTTGAGCTACATCTTTATGATCTTGATAATGAGTCGGTCGACTTCCGCGAAGCTACACCGAATACGCGATGCCATGGACTCTCCCCGTTCGTATTATCATTTGATTTTTATGCCTTTTCCTTAGCTTTTCATAATCCTTCTACCATTCCTGATCCAACGCCATACAAAGCTGTGTAACGTTGAGCTACATCTTTATGATCTTGATAATGAGTCGGTCTACTTCCGGGAAGTTACACTGCGCGATTCTATGGACTCTGCCCGTTCGTATTATCATTTGATTGTTATGCCTTTTCCTTAGCTTATCATAATCCTTCTACCATTCCTGATCCAACGCCATTAAAGCTGTGTAACGTTGAGCTACATCTTTATGATCTTGATAATGAGTCGGTCTACTTCCGCGAAGCTACACCGCCTACGCGATGCCATGGACTCTCCCCGTTCGTATTATCATTTGATTGTTATGCCTTTTCCTTAGCTTTTCATAATCCTTCTACCATTCCTGATCCAACGCCATATAAAGCTGTGTAACGTTGAGCTACATCTTTATGATCTTGATAATGAGTCGGTCTACTTCCGCGAAGCTACACCGCCTACGCGATGCCATGGACTCTCCCCGTTCGTATTATCATTTGATTGTTATGCCTTTTCCTTAGCTTTTCATAATCCTTCTACCATTCCTGATCCAACGCCATATAAAGCTGTGTAACGTTGAGCTACATCTTTATGATCTTGATAATGAGTCGGTCTACTTCCGCGAAGCTACACCGCCTACGCGATGCCATGGACTCTCCCCGTTCGTATTATCATTTGATTGTTATGCCATTTCCTTAGCTTTTCATAATCCTTCTACCATTCCTGATTCAACGCCATATAAAGCTGTGTAACGTTGAGCTACATCTTTATGATCTTGATAATGAGTCGGTCTACTTCCGCGAAGCTACACCGCCTACGCGATGCCATGGACTCTCCCCGTTCGTATTATCATTTGATTGTTATGCCTTTTCCTTAGCTTTTCATAATCCTTCTACTATTCCTGATCCAACGCCATATAAAGCTGTGTAACGTTGAGCTACATCTTTATGATCTTGATAATGAGTCGGTCTACTTCCGCGAAGCTACACCGCCTACGCGATGCCATGGACTCTCCCCGTTCGTATTATCATTTGATTGCTATACCTTTTCCTTAGCTTTTCATAATCCTTCTACCATTCCTGATCCAACGCCATATAAAGCTGTGTAACGTTGAGCTACATCTTTATGATCTTGATAATGAGTCGGTCGACTTCCGCGAAGCTACACCGAATACGCGATGCCATGGACTCTCCCCGTTCGTATTATCATTTGATTGTTATGCCTTTTCCTTAGCTTTTCATAATCCTTCTACCATTCCTGATCCAACGCCATACAAAGCTGTGTAACGTTGAGCTACATCTTTATGATCTTGATAATGAGTTGGTCTACTACCGCGAAGCTACACCGCCTACGCGATGCCATGGACTCTCCCCGTTCGTATTATCATTTGATTGTTATGCCTTTTCCTTAGCTTTTCATAATCCTTCTACCATTCCTGATCCAACGCCATATAAAGCTGTGTAACGTTGAGCTACATCTTTATGATCTTGATAATGAGTCGGTCTACTTCCGGGAAGCTACACTGCGCGATTCTATGGACTCTGCCCGTTCGTATTATCATTTGATTGTTATGCCTTTTCCTTAGCTTATCATAATCCTTCTACCATTCCTGATCCAACGCCATTAAAGCTGTGTAACGTTGAGCTACATCTTTATGATCTTGATAATGAGTCGGTCTACTTCCGATAAGCTACACCGCCTACGCGATGCCATGGACTCTCCCCGTTCGTATTATCATTTGATTGTTATGCCTTTTCCTTAGCTTTTCATAATCCTTCTACTATTCCTGATCCAACGCCATATAAAGCTGTGTAACGTTGAGCTACATCTTTATGATCTTGATAATGAGTCGGTCGACTTCCGCGAAGCTACACCGAATACGCGATGCCATGGACTCTCCCCGTTCGTATTATCATTTGATTTTTATGCCTTTTCCTTAGCTTTTCATAATCCTTCTACCATTCCTGATCCAACGCCATACAAAGCTGTGTAACGTTGAGCTACATCTTTATGATCTTGATAATGAGTCGGTCTACTTCCGGGAAGTTACACTGCGCGATTCTATGGACTCTGCCCGTTCGTATTATCATTTGATTGTTATGCCTTTTCCTTAGCTTATCATAATCCTTCTACCATTCCTGATCCAACGCCATTAAAGCTGTGTAACGTTGAGCTACATCTTTATGATCTTGATAATGAGTCGGTCTACTTCCGCGAAGCTACACCGCCTACGCGATGCCATGGACTCTCCCCGTTCGTATTATCATTTGATTGTTATGCCTTTTCCTTAGCTTTTCATAATCCTTCTACTATTCCTGATCCAACGCCATATAAAGCTGTGTAACGTTGAGCTACATCTTTATGATCTTGATAATGAGTCGGTCGACTTCCGCGAAGCTACACCGAATACGCGATGCCATGGACTCTCCCCGTTCGTATTATCATTTGATTGTTATGCCTTTTCCTTAGCTTTTCATAATCCTTCTACCATTCCTGATCCAACGCCATATAAAGCTGTGTAACGTTGAGCTACATCTTTATGATCTTGATAATGAGTCGGTCTACTTCCGCGAAGCTACACCGCCTACGCGATGCCATGGACTCTCCTTGTTTGTGTTACCATTTAGTTGTTATGACTTTTACTTAGCATTTCCAAATCCTTCTACCATTCCTGATCCAACGCCATACAAAGCTGTGTAACGTTAAGCTACATCTTTATGATCATGATAATGAGTCGGTCTACTTCCGGGAAGCTACACTGCGCGATTCTACGGACTCTCTCCGTTCGTATTATCATTTGATTGTTATGCCTTTTCCTTAGCTTTTCATAATCCTTCTACCATTCCTGATCCAACGCCATATAAAGCTGTGTAACGTTGAGCTACATCTTTATGATCTTGATAATGAGTCGGTCTACTTCCGCGAAGCTACACCGCCTACGCGATGCCATGGCCTCTCCTTGTTTGTGTTACCATTTAGTTGTTATGACTTTTACTTAGCATTTCCAAATCCATCTACCATTCCTGATCCAACGCACTACAAAGCTGTGTAACGTTAAGCTACATCTTTATGATCTTGATAATGAGTCGGTCTACTTCCGCGAAGCTACACCGCCTACGCGATGCCATGGACTCTCCCCGTTCGTATTATCATTTGATTGTTATGCCTTTTCCTTAGCTTTTCATAATCCTTCTACCATTCCTGATCCAACGCCATATAAAGCTGTGTAACGTTGAGCTACATCTTTATGATCTTGATAATGAGTCGGTCTACTTCCGCGAAGCTACACCGCCTACGCGATGCCATGGACTCTCCCCGTTCGTATTATCATTTGATTGTTATGCCTTTTCCTTAGCTTTTCATAATCCTTCTACCATTCCTGATCCAACGCCATATAAAGCTGTGTAACGTTGAGCTACATCTTTATGATCTTGATAATGAGTCGGTCTACTTCCGCGAAGCTACACCGCCTACGCGATGCCATGGACTCTCCCCGTTCGTATTATCATTTGATTGTTATGCCTTTTCCTTAGCTTTTCATAATCCTTCTACCATTCCTGATCCAACGCCATATAAAGCTGTGTAACGTTGAGCTACATCTTTATGATCTTGATAATGAGTCGGTCTACTTCCGCGAAGCTACACCGCCTACGCGATGCCATGGACTCTCCCCGTTCGTATTATCATTTGATTGTTATGCCTTTTCCTTAGCTTTTCATAATCCTTCTACTATTCCTGATCCAACGCCATATAAAGCTGTGTAACGTTGAGCTACATCTTTATGATCTTGATAATGAGTCGGTCTACTTCCGCGAAGCTACACCGCCTACGCGATGCCATGGACTCTCCCCGTTCGTATTATCATTTGATTGCTATGCCTTTTCCTTAGCTTTTCATAATCCTTCTACCATTCCTGATCCAACGCCATATAAAGCTGTGTAACGTTGAGCTACATCTTTATGATCTTGATAATGAGTCGGTCGACTTCCGCGAAGCTACACCGAATACGCGATGCCATGGACTCTCCCCGTTCGTATTATCATTTGATTGTTATGCCTTTTCCTTAGCTTTTCATAATCCTTCTACCATTCCTGATCCAACGCCATACAAAGCTGTGTAACGTTGAGCTACATCTTTATGATCTTGATAATGAGTTGGTCTACTACCGCGAAGCTACACCGCCTACGCGATGCCATGGACTCTCCCCGTTCGTATTATCATTTGATTGTTATGCCTTTTCCTTAGCTTTTCATAATCCTTCTACCATTCCTGATCCAACGCCATATAAAGCTGTGTAACGTTGAGCTACATCTTTATGATCTTGATAATGAGTCGGTCTACTTCCGGGAAGCTACACTGCGCGATTCTATGGACTCTGCCCGTTCGTATTATCATTTGATTGTTATGCCTTTTCCTTAGCTTTTCATAATCCTTCTACCATTCCTGATCCATCGCCTTACAAAGCTGTGTTACGTTGAGCTACATCTTTATGATCTTGATAATGAGTCGGTCTACTTCCGCGAAGCTACACCGCCTACGCGATGCCATGGACTCTCCCCGTTCGTATTATCATTTGATTGTTATGCCTTTTCCTTAGCTTTTCATAATCCTTCTACTATTCTTGATCCAACGCCATATAAAGCTGTGTAACGTTGAGCTACATCTTTATGATCTTGATAATGAGTCGGTCTACTTCCGCGAAGCTACACCGCCTACGCGATGCCATGGACTCTCCCCGTTCGTATTATCATTTGATTTTTATGCCTTTTCCTTAGCTTTTCATAATCCTTCTACCATTCCTGATCCAACGCCATACAAAGCTGTGTAACGTTGAGCTACATCTTTATGATCTTGATAATGAGTCGGTCTACTTCCGCGAAGCTACAACGCCTACGCGATGCCATGGACTCTCCTTGTTTGTGTTACCATTTCGTTGTTATGACTTTTACTTAGCATTTCCAAATCCTTCTACCATTCCTGATCAAACGCCATATAAAGCTGTGTAACGTTGAGCTACATCTTTATGATCTTGATAATGAGTCGGTCTACTTCCGGGAAGCTACACCGCGCGATTCTATGGACTCTGCCCGTTCGTATTATCATTTGATTGTTATGCCTTTTCCTTAGCTTATCATAATCCTTCTACCATTCCTGATCCAATGCCATTAAAGCTGTGTAACGTTGAGCTACATCTTTATGATCTTGATAATGAGTCGGTCTACTTCCGCGAAGCTACACCGTCTACGCGATGCCATGGACTCTCCCCGTTCGTATTATCATTTGATTGTTATGCCTTTTACTTAGCATTTCCAAATCCTTCTACCATTCCTGATCCATCGCCTTACAAAGCTGTGTAACGTTGTGCTACATCTTTATGATCTTGATAATGAGTCGGTCTACTTCCGCGAAGCTACACCGCCTACGCGATGCCATGGACTCTCCCCGTTCGTATTATCATTTGATTGTTATGCCTTTTCCTTAGCTTTTCATAATCCTTCTACCATTCCTGATCCAACGCCATATAAAGCTGTGTAACGTTGAGCTACATCTTTATGATCTTGATAATGAGTCGGTCTACTTCCGTGAAGCTACACCGCCTACGCGATGCCATGGACTCTCCCCGTTCGTATTATCATTTGATTGTTATGCCTTTTCCTTAGCTTTTCATAATCCTTCTACCATTCCTGATCAAACGCCATATAAAGCTGTGTAACGTTGAGCTACATCTTTATGATCTTGATAATGAGTCGGTCTACTTCCGCGAAGCTACACCGCCTACGCGATGCCATGGACTCTCCCCGTTCGTATTATCATTAGATTTTTATGCCTTTTCCTTAGCTTTTCATAATCCTTCTACCATTCCTGATCCATCGCCTTACAAAGCTGTGTTACGTTGAGCTACATCTTTATGATCTTGATAATGAGTCGGTCTACTTCCGCGAAGCTACACCGCCTACGCGATGCCATGGACTCTCCCCGTTCGTATTATCATTTGATTGTTATGCCTTTTCCTTAGCTTTTCATAATCCTTCTACCATTCCTGATCCAACGCCATATAAAGCTGTGTAACGTTGAGCTACATCTTTATGATCTTGATAATGAGTCGGTCTACTTCCGGGAAGCTACACTGCGCGATTCTATGGACTCTGCCCGTTCGTATTATCATTTGATTGTTATGCCTTTTCCTTAGCTTATCATAATCCTTCTACCATTCCTGATCCAACGCCATTAAAGCTGTGTAACGTTGAGCTACATCTTTATGATCTTGATAATGAGTCGGTCTACTTCCGATAAGCTACACCGCCTACGCGATGCCATGGACTCTCCCCGTTCGTATTATCATTTGATTGTTATGCCTTTTCCTTAGCTTTTCATAATCCTTCTACTATTCCTGATCCAACGCCATATAAAGCTGTGTAACGTTGAGCTACATCTTTATGATCTTGATAATGAGTCGGTCGACTTCCGCGAAGCTACACCGAATACGCGATGCCATGGACTCTCCCCGTTCGTATTATCATTTGATTTTTATGCCTTTTCCTTAGCTTTTCATAATCCTTCTACCATTCCTGATCCAACGCCATACAAAGCTGTGTAACGTTGAGCTACATCTTTATGATCTTGATAATGAGTCGGTCTACTTCCGGGAAGTTACACTGCGCGATTCTATGGACTCTGCCCGTTCGTATTATCATTTGATTGTTATGCCTTTTCCTTAGCTTATCATAATCCTTCTACCATTCCTGATCCAACGCCATTAAAGCTGTGTAACGTTGAGCTACATCTTTATGATCTTGATAATGAGTCGGTCTACTTCCGCGAAGCTACACCGCCTACGCGATGCCATGGACTCTCCCCGTTCGTATTATCATTTGATTGTTATGCCTTTTCCTTAGCTTTTCATAATCCTTCTACTATTCCTGATCCAACGCCATATAAAGCTGTGTAACGTTGAGCTACATCTTTATGATCTTGATAATGAGTCGGTCGACTTCCGCGAAGCTACACCGAATACGCGATGCCATGGACTCTCCCCGTTCGTATTATCATTTGATTGTTATGCCTTTTCCTTAGCTTTTCATAATCCTTCTACCATTCCTGATCCAACGCCATATAAAGCTGTGTAACGTTGAGCTACATCTTTATGATCTTGATAATGAGTCGGTCTACTTCCGCGAAGCTACACCGCCTACGCGATGCCATGGACTCTCCCCGTTCGTATTATCATTTGATTGTTATGCCTTTTCCTTAGGTTTTCATAATCCTTCTACCATTCCTGATCCAACGCCATATAAAGCTGTGTAACGTTGAGCTACATCTTTATGATCTTGATAATGAGTCGGTCTACTTCCGCGAAGCTACACCGCCTACGCGATGCCATGGACTCTCCTTGTTTGTGTTACCATTTAGTTGTTATGACTTTTACTTAGCATTTCCAAATCCTTCTACCATTCCTGATCCAACGCCATACAAAGCTGTGTAACGTTAAGCTACATCTTTATGATCATGATAATGAGTCGGTCTACTTCCGGGAAGCTACACTGCGCGATTCTACGGACTCTCCCCGTTCGTATTATCATTTGATTGTTATGCCTTTTCCTTAGCTTTTCATAATCCTTCTACCATTCCTGATCCAACGCCATATAAAGCTGTGTAACGTTGAGCTACATCTTTATGATCTTGATAATGAGTCGGTCTACTTCCGCGAAGCTACACCGCCTACGCGATGCCATGGCCTCTCCTTGTTTGTGTTACCATTTAGTTGTTATGACTTTTACTTAGCATTTCCAAATCCTTCTACCATTCCTGATCCAACGCACTACAAAGCTGTGTAACGTTAAGCTACATCTTTATGATCTTGATAATGAGTCGGTCTACTTCCGCGAAGCTAAACCTCCTACGCGATGCCATGGACTCTCCCCGTTCGTATTATCATTTGATTGTTATGCCTTTTCCTTAGCTTTTCATAATCCTTCTACCATTCCTGATCCAACTCCATATAAAGCTGTGTAACGTTGAGCTACATCTTTATGATCTTGATAATGAGTCGGTCTACTTCCGCGAAGCTACACCGCCTACGCGATGCCATGGACTCTCCCCGTTCGTATTATCATTTGATTGCTATGCCTTTTCCTTAGCTTTTCATAATCCTTCTACCATTCCTGATCCATCGCCATATAAAGCTGTGTAACGTTGAGCTACATCTTTATGATCTTGATAATGAGTCGGTCGACTTCCGCGAAGCTACACCGAATACGCGATGCCATGGACTCTCCCCGTTCGTATTATCATTTGATTGTTATGCCTTTTCCTTAGCTTTTCATAATCCTTCTACCATTCCTGATCCAACGCCATACAAAGCTGTGTAACGTTGAGCTACATCTTTATGATCTTGATAATGAGTTGGTCTACTACCGCGAAGCTACACCGCCTACGCGATGCCATGGACTCTCCCCGTTCGTATTATCATTTGATTGTTATGCCTTTTCCTTAGCTTTTCATAATCCTTCTACCATTCCTGATCCAACGCCATATAAAGCTGTGTAACGTTGAGCTACATCTTTATGATCTTGATAATGAGTCGGTCTACTTCCGGGAAGCTACACTGCGCGATTCTATGGACTCTGCCCGTTCGTATTATCATTTGATTGTTATGCCTTTTCCTTAGGTTTTCATAATCCTTCTACCATTCCTGATCCAACGCCATATAAAGCTGTGTAACGTTGAGCTACATCTTTATGATCTTGATAATGAGTCGGTCTACTTCCGCGAAGCTACACCGCCTACGCGATGCCATGGACTCTCCTTGTTTGTGTTACCATTTAGTTGTTATGACTTTTACTTAGCATTTCCAAATCCTTCTACCATTCCTGATCCAACGCCATACAAAGCTGTGTAACGTTAAGCTACATCTTTATGATCATGATAATGAGTCGGTCTACTTCCGGGAAGCTACACTGCGCGATTCTACGGACTCTCCCCGTTCGTATTATCATTTGATTGTTATGCCTTTTCCTTAGCTTTTCATAATCCTTCTACCATTCCTGATCCAACGCCATATAAAGCTGTGTAACGTTGAGCTACATCTTTATGATCTTGATAATGAGTCGGTCTACTTCCGCGAAGCTACACCGCCTACGCGATGCCATGGACTCTCCCCGTTCGTATTATCATTTGATTGTTATGCCTTTTCCTTAGCTTTTCATAATCCTTCTACCATTCCTGATCCAACTCCATATAAAGCTGTGTAACGTTGAGCTACATCTTTATGATCTTGATAATGAGTCGGTCTACTTCCGCGAAGCTACACCGCCTACGCGATGCCATGGACTCTCCCCGTTCGTATTATCATTTGATTGCTATGCCTTTTCCTTAGCTTTTCATAATCCTTTTACCATTCCTGATCCATCGCCATATAAAGCTGTGTAACGTTGAGCTACATCTTTATGATCTTGATAATGAGTCGGTCGACTTCCGCGAAGCTACACCGAATACGCGATGCCATGGACTCTCCCCGTTCGTATTATCATTTGATTGTTATGCCTTTTCCTTAGCTTTTCATAATCCTTCTACCATTCCTGATCCAACGCCATACAAAGCTGTGTAACGTTGAGCTACATCTTTATGATCTTGATAATGAGTTGGTCTACTACCGCGAAGCTACACCGCCTACGCGATGCCATGGACTCTCCCCGTTCGTATTATCATTTGATTGTTATGCCTTTTCCTTAGCTTTTCATAATCCTTCTACCATTCCTGATCCAACGCCATATAAAGCTGTGTAACGTTGAGCTACATCTTTATGATCTTGATAATGAGTCGGTCTACTTCCGGGAAGCTACACTGCGCGATTCTATGGACTCTGCCCGTTCGTATTATCATTTGATTGTTATGCCTTTTCCTTAGCTTATCATAATCCTTCTACCATTCCTGATCCAACGCCATTAAAGCTGTGTAACGTTGAGCTACATCTTTATGATCTTGATAATGAGTCGGTCTACTTCCGCGAAGCTACACCGCCTACGCGATGCCATGGACTCTCCCCGTTCGTATTATCATTTGATTGTTATGCCTTTTCCTTAGCTTTTCATATTCCTTCTACTATTCCTGATCCAACGCCATATAAAGCTGTGTAACGTTGAGCTACATCTTTATGATCTTGATAATGAGTCGGTCTACTTCCGCGAAGCTACACCGCCTACGCGATGCCATGGACTCTCCCCGTTCGTATTATCATTTGATTTTTATGCCTTTTCCTTAGCTTTTCATAATCCTTCTACCATTCCTGATCCAACGCCATACAAAGCTGTGTAACGTTGAGCTACATCTTTATGATCTTGATAATGAGTCGGTCTACTTCCGCGAAGCTACACCGCCTACGCGATGCCATGGACTCTCCTTGTTTGTGTTACCATTTCGTTGTTATGACTTTTACTTAGCATTTCCAAATCCTTCTACCATTCCTGATCCAACGCCATATAAAGCTGTGTAACGTTGAGCTACATCTTTATGATCTTGATAATGAGTCGGTCTACTTCCGGGAAGCTACACTGCGCGATTCTATGGACTCTGCCCGTTCGTATTATCATTTGATTGTTATGCTTTTTCCTTAGCTTATCATAATCCTTCTACCATTCCTGATCCAATGCCATTAAAGCTGTGTAACGTTGAGCTACATCTTTATGATCTTGATAATGAGTCGGTCTACTTCCGCGAAGCTACACCGTCTACGCGATGCCATGGACTCTCCCCGTTCGTATTATCATTTGATTGTTATGCCTTTTACTTAGCATTTCCAAATCCTTCTACCATTCCTGATCCAACGCCTTACAAAGCTGTGTAACGTTGTGCTACATCTTTATGATCTTGATAATGAGTCGGTCTACTTCCGCGAAGCTACACCGCCTACGCGATGCCATGGACTCTCCCCGTTCGTATTATCATTTGATTGTTATGCCTTTTCCTTAGCTTTTCATAATCCTTCTACCATTCCTGATCCAACGCCATATAAAGCTGTGTAACGTTGAGCTACATCTTTATGATCTCGATAATGAGTCGGTCTACTTCCGTGAAGCTACACCGCCTACGCGATGCCATGGACTCTCCCCGTTCGTATTATCATTTGATTGTTATGCCTTTTCCTTAGCTTTTCATAATCCTTCTACCATTCCTGATCAAACGCCATATAAAGCTGTGTAACGTTGAGCTACATCTTTATGATCTTGATATTGAGTCGGTCTACTTCCGCGAAGCTACACCGCCTACGCGATGCCATGGACTCTCCTTGTTTGTGATACCATTTAGTTGTTATGACTTTTACTTAGCATTTCCAAATCCTTCTACCATTCCTGATCCAACGCCATACAAAGCTGTGTAACGTTGAGCTACATCTTTATGATCTTGATAATCAGTCGGTCTACTTCCGCGAAGCTACACCGCCTACGCGATGCCATGGAATCTCCCCGTTCGTATTATCATTTGATTGTTATGCCTTTTCCTTAGCTTTTCATAATCCTTCTACCATTCCTGATCCAACGCCATATAAAGCTGTGTAACGTTGAGCTACATCTTTATGATCTTGATAATGAGTCGGTCTACTTCCGCGAAGCTACACCGCCTACGCGATGCCATGGACTCTCCCCGTTCGTATTATCATTAGATTTTTATGCCTTTTCCTTAGCTTTTCATAATCCTTCTACCATTCCTGATCCATCGCCTTACAAAGCTGTGTTACGTTGAGCTACATCTTTATGATCTTGATAATGAGTCGGTCTACTTCCGCGAAGCTACACCGCCTACGCGATGCCCTGGACTCTCCCCGTTCGTATTATCATTTGATTGTTATGCCTTTTCCTTAGCTTTTCATAATCCTTCTACCATTCCTGATCCAACGCCATATAAAGCTGTGTAACGTTGAGCTACATCTTTATGATCTTGATAATGAGTCGGTCTACTTCCGCGAAGCTACACCGCCTACGCGATGCCATGGACTCTCCCCGTTCGTATTATCATTAGATTTTTATGCCTTTTCCTTAGCTTTTCATAATCCTTCTAACATTCCTGATCCAACGCCATATAAAGCTGTGTAACGTTGAGCTACATCTTTATGATCTTGATAATGAGTCGGTCTACTTCCGCGAAGCTACACCGCCTACGCGATGCCATGGACTCTTCCCGTTCGTATTTTCATTTGATTGTTATGCCTTTTCCTTAGCTTTTCATAATCCTTCTACCATTCCTGATCCAACGCCATATAAAGCTGTGTAACGTTGAGCTACATCTTTATGATCTTGATAATGAGTCGGTCTACTTCCGCGAAGCTACACCGCCTACGCGATGCCATGGACTCTCCCCGTTCGTATTATCATTTGATTGTTATGCCTTTTCCTTAGCTTTTCATAATCCTTCTACCATTCCTGATCCAACGCCATATAAAGCTGTGTAACGTTGAGCTACATCTTTATGATCTTGATAATGAGTCGGTCTACTTCCGCGAAGCTACACCGCCTACGCGATGCCATGGACTCTCCCCGTTCGTATTATCATTAGATTTTTATGCCTTTTCCTTAGCTTTTCATAATCCTTCTAACATTCCTGATCCAACGCCATATAAAGCTGTGTAACGTTGAGCTACATCTTAATGATCTTGATAATGAGTCGGTCTACTTCCGCGAAGCTACACCGCCTACGCGATGCCATGGACTCTTCCCGTTCGTATTTTCATTTGATTGTTATGCCTTTTCCTTAGCTTTTCATAATCCTTCTACCATTCCTGATCCAACGCCATATAAAGCTGTGTAACGTTGAGCTACATCTTTATGATCTTGATAATGAGTCGGTCTACTTCCGCGAAGCTACACCGCCTACGCGATGCCATGGACTCTCCCCGTTCGTATTATCATTTGATTGTTATGCCTTTTCCTTAGCTTTTCATAATCCTTCTACCATTCCTGATCCAACGCCATATAAAGCTGTGTAACGTTGAGCTACATCTTTATGATCTTGATAATGAGTCGGTCTACTTCCGCGAAGCTACACCGCCTACGCGATGCCATGGACTCTCCCCGTTCGTATTATCATTAGATTTTTATGCCTTTTCCTTAGCTTTTCATAATCCTTCTAACATTCCTGATCCAACGCCATATAAAGCTGTGTAACGTTGAGCTACATCTTAATGATCTTGATAATGAGTCGGTCTACTTCCGCGAAGCTACACCGCCTACGCGATGCCATGGACTCTTCCCGTTCGTATTTTCATTTGATTGTTATGCCTTTTCCTTAGCTTTTCATAATCCTTCTACCATTCCTGATCCAACGCCATATAAAGCTGTGTAACGTTGAGCTACATCTTTATGATCTTGATAATGAGTCGGTCTACTTCCGCGAAGCTACACCGCCTACGCGATGCCATGGACTCTCCCCGTTCGTATTATCATTTGATTGTTATGCCTTTTACTTAGCATTTCCAAATTCTTCTACCATTCCTGATCCATCGCCTTACAAAGCTGTGTAACGTTGAGCTACATCTTTATGATCTTGATAATGAGTCGGTCTATTTCCGGGAAGCTACACTGCTTACGCGATTCCATGGACTCTCCCCGTTCGTATTATCATTTGATTGTTATGCCTTTTCTTTAGCTTTTCCAAATCCTTCTATCATTCATGATCCATCGCTTTACATAGCTGTGTAACGGGGAGCTACATCTTTATGATCTTGATAGTGAGTCGGTCTATTTCCGGGAAGCTACACTGCTTACGCGATGCCATGGACTCTCCCCGTTCGTATTATCATTTGATTGTTATGACTTTTCTTTAGCTTTTCATAATCCTTCTACCATTCCTGATCCATCGCCTTATAAAGCTGTGTAACGATGAGCTACATCTTTATGATCTTGATAGTGAGTCGGTCTATTTCCGGGAAGCTACACTACTTACGCGATGCCATGGACTCTCCCCGTTCGTATTATCATTTGATTGTTATGCCTTTTCTTTAGCTTTTCATAATCCTTCTACCATTCCTGATCCATCGCCTTACAAAGCTGTGTAACGTTAAGCTACATCTTTATGATCTTGATAATGAGTCGGTCTACTTCCGCGAAGCTACACCGCCTAAGCGATGCCATGGACTCTCCCCGTTCGTATTATCATTTGATTGTTATGCCTTTTCCTTAGCTTTAAATAATCCTTCTACCATTCCTGATCCAACGCCATATAAAGCTGTGTAACGTTGAGCTACATCTTTATGATCTTGATAATGAGTCGGTCTACTTCCGCGAAGCTACACCGCCTACGCGATGCCATGGACTCTCCATGTTTGTGTTACCATTTAGTTGTTATGACTTTTACTTAGCATTTCCAAATCCTTCTACCATTCCTGATCCAACGCCATACAAAGCTGTGTAACGTTAAACTACATCTTTATGATCATGATAATGAGTCGGTCTACTTCCGGGAAGCTACACTGCGCGATTCTATGGACTCTCCCCGTTCGTATTATCATTTGATTGTTATGCCTTTTCCTTAGCTTTTCATAATCCTTCTACCATTCCTGATCCAACGCCATATAAAGCTGTGTAACGTTGAGCTACATCTTTATGATCTTGATAATGAGTCGGTCGACTTCCGCGAAGCTACACCGCCTACGCGATGCCATGGACTCTCCTTGTTTGTGTTACCATTTAGTTGTTATGACTTTTACTTAGCATTTCCAAATCCTTCTACCATTCCTGATCCAACGCCATACAAAGCTGTGTAACGTTAAGCTACATCTTTATGATCTTGATAATGAGTCGGTCTACTTCCGCGAAGCTACACCGCCTACGCGATGCCATGGAATCTCCCCGTTCGTATTATCATTTGATTGTTATGCCTTTTCCTTAGCTTTTCATAATCCTTCTACCATTCCTGATCCAACGCCATATAAAGCTGTGTAACGTTGAGCTACATCTTTATGATCTTGATAATGAGTCGGTCTACTTCCGCGAAGCTACACCGCCTACGCGATGCCATGGACTCTCCCCGTTCGTATTATCATTTGATTGTTATGCCTTTTCCTTAGCTTTTCATAATCCTTCTACCATTCCTGATCAAACGCCATATAAAGCTGTGTAACGTTGAGCTACATCTTTATGATCTTGATAATGAGTCGGTCTACTTCCGCGAAGCTACACCGCCTACGCGATGCCATGGACTCTCCTCGTTCGTATTATCATTTGATTGTTATGCCTTTTCCTTAGCTTTTCATAATCCTTCTACCATTCCTGATCCAACGCCATATAAAGCTGTGTAACGTTGAGCTACATCTTTATGATCTTGATAATGAGTCGGTCTACTTCCGCGAAGCTACACCGCCTACGCGATGCCATGGACTCTCCCCGTTCGTATTATCATTTGATTGTTATGCCTTTTCTTTAGCTTTTCAAAATCCTTCTACCATTCCTGTTTCAACGCCATATAAAGCTGTGTAACGTTGAGCTACATCTTTATGATCTTGATAATGAGTCGGTCTACTTCCGCGAAGCTACACCGCCTACGCGATGCCATGGACTCTCCCCGTTCGTATTATCATTTGATTGTTATGCCTTTTCCTTAGCTTTTCATAATCCTTCTACCATTCCTGATCCAACGCCATATAAAGCTGTGTAACGTTGAGCTACATCTTTATGATCTTGATAATGAGTCGGTCTACTTCCGCGAAGCTACACCGCCTACGCGATGCCATGGACTCTCCCCGTTCGTATTATCATTTGATTGTTATGCCTTTTCCTTAGCTTTTCATAATCCTTCTACCATTCCTGATCAAACGCCATATAAAGCTGTGTAACGTTGAGCTACATCTTTATGATCTTGATATTGAGTCGGTCTACTTCCGCGAAGCTACACCGCCTACGCGATGCCATGGACTCTCCTCGTTCGTATTATCATTTGATTGTTATGCCTTTTCCTTAGCTTTTCATAATCCTTCTACCATTCCTGATCAAAAGCCATATAAAGCTGTGTAACGTTGAGCTACATCTTTATGATCTTGATAATGAGTCGTTCTACTTCCGCGAAGCTACACCGCCTACGCGATGCCATGGACTCTCCCCGTTCGTATTATCATTTGATTGTTATGCCTTTTCCTTAGCTTTTCATAATCCTTCTACCATTCCTGATCAAACGCCATATAAAGCTGTGTAACGTTGAGCTACATCTTTATGATCTTGATAATGAGTCGGTCTACTTCCGCGAAGCTACACCGCCTACGCGATGCCATGGACTCTCCCCGTTCGTATTATCATTTGATTGTTATGGCTTTTCCTTAGCTTTTCATAATCCTTCTACCATTCCTGATCAAACGCCATATAAAGCTGTGTAACGTTGAGCTACATCTTTATGATCTTGATAATGAGTCGGTCTACTTCCGCGAAGCTACACCGCCTACGCGATGCCATGGACTCTCCCCGTTCGTATTATCATTTGATTGTTATGCCTTTTCCTTAGCTTTTCATAATCCTTCTACCATTCCTGATCAAAAGCCATATAAAGCTGTGTAACGTTGAGCTACATCTTTATGATCTTGATAATGAGTCGGTCTACTTCCGCGAAGCTACACCGCCTACGCGATGCCATGGACTCTCCTCGTTTGTGTTACCATTTAGTTGTTATGACTTTTACTTAGCTTTTCAATCTCCTTCTACCATCCCTGATCCAACGCCATACAAAGCTGTGTAACGTTGAGCTACGTCTTTATGATCTTGAAAATGTGTTGGTCTACTTCGAGGAAGCTACACCGTTTATGGGATTCCATTTGATTCCGATTTGATTGTTGTGCTTTTTATTTAGCTTCCCAAAAACCTACTACCATCACTCATCCAATGCCATACAAGGCTGTGTAACCGGGAGCTACATCTTTATGATTCTGATAATGAGTAGGTCTACTTCTGCGAAGTTACAACGCTTACGCGATTCCATGGACTCTCCACGTTCGTATTACCATTTAGTTGTTATTCCTTTTACTTAGTTCTTCAAAATCCTGCTACCATTCCTGAACCATCGCTTTACATAGCTGTGTAACGGGGAGCTACATCTTTATGATATTGATAATGAGTTGGTCTACTACTGGGAAGTTACCCCACCCACGCAATGCCTTAGCATTACCACGTTCATAATATGTGTTTGTATCTAATCACTTCAAACATGAATTTATGGTGGTTTGATGAGAATGTGCTTGTTTTAGAAATTATAGACCTTGCTTCCCTCTAAAGATGTTTGAGTTCATGAATCCAATGCAAGTATACTTTATAAAGTTTCTACTCTTCCATTTGGTGAAAGAGAATTGGTATTTTTCCACTGTAAGACTATCAGCACTTCCGTTAAGCTTAGTCTAATATGGAATAAAGAAAACATTATGTGAGGGATAAATTCCATTGTTTTTGCATCCTTCTGACTGACGTTCAAGTCTGACTTCTAATAACGGTGAGTAATCTTTTAAATAACCTTATTCATTGAACGATCCCTAAGTGAATTGACTAAAGTACTTTAAGTGTTTGCCGAGGTGGCGGGAGGTACCCAAAATAAAGTCATTTTCAATGTGCGAGGAATGTGGAACAGGAGGCATAAAGCCGGTAAGGCCGCAAATAGATCCTTTAGTGACAATCGATTCAAAAGCTAATCGTACAATGAAATGAGCTTATAAAAAACTGAGAGTTAAACGAATTTGCCGTAATCAGTGACTCACATCTGTCGGACGAAACATAACGTCGAGTCGTGCGTCTAACAGCGGGCAACTAGCAATCACCGGCGCCATCCTCGGGCAAACACATGAATTATAGAAATGAAGTGTCGTTTAACCGAACAAGACACCGTTCAATTTGATGAATTACAATGAAAACTAAGCCAATACCTGCAATTTGTCGGTGATTTACGACCGCTACACGTAGAGCAGGACGTGACGTCTACTGCGTAGAGACTTTAACTCTGCTTAGGGTATTGTTGCGTCAGTGACGTAGCCGGAGGATCTGGACTCGTTTCACTGAATGTTTTTATCACAAAGTATTGAAGAGATAAATACTCTTTTTACCTACAATGCCTACTATATATATATATATATATATATATATATATATATATATATATATATATATATATATATATATATAGTTTATATTTTAGCTTACTAGACTTGGAAGTGGCATTAACTTATGTTTAGTTTTTTATAGAGTGGGCCTTATTTGTTTATTGCCTTTACTATAATTTGTATTTAATGTGTTTAAGACTAATGGCGGATCACAGATGAATTCATGCTACTACAAATATACTCTACGTTTCGATTTTCTATCCGAAAATATTTTTCACGAGCTAAAAGTTTTCAGTCTAGTATTAAAAATCCTTGCCCCTTCTATGAAAAGATTTTCTCCCATATAACTAAAATTAATTATTTAATAAATTTAAATAATATTTGGGAATAAAACTGTATTAACATCAAGTGTCATCTACTACAAGTTTAAAAAAATGTATTTGATATTGGATGGTCGATTTTTAAAATTTTTATTATGGATTTGAAATTTGAACAAGATATATGTATACAAATAGTGTGAACTAATTAGTAGAAAGTGAAATAAAATGTATAGCAAAGTCATACGCTAGGTAGGGACATGAATCCCTCCTGAAGCAAGGAGGACTTAATCTCATGACCAGATTAGTTTTCCAGCAGAAGTCCTACTGTACTCTCTAGAGTTGGCATAAACAGTCACTTAAGAGCTAATTGGGTTTCTATTAACAGTTAGAAAAATAAGGTAGTAGTAGAGAGATGGAGCAAGAAAGGAGCCATTGGATGCGCCCCACTGTTAGTTGCCTTGTTAAGGATAAAGTTATGTAATATTAGCGCACTATGTTGTGTCCCTGTATTAACCTCACCGAACCTTACGTTTTGTTTCAGATAATCAAGGTAGCGTTCCGGCCAAAGCACTTTCGCCACAAGAAATTAGATGCACCAAGACGCTGACAAAGGCGCTGGGCCCGTTTCCTGACCGACCGGCCTTCCTTTAAATTACGTTTATTGTTTTCGTCGCTTTGTCTTCTGTCGCGAGGACAATTATTTTTAAAAGCTTCATTACGCGGTACAATAATCTCGTTACGATGGCAGAATGGGCCGGCACAATTGAACGCGGGGCGTGGGACAATGGCGCTTCCGTTCCGATGCGGAGGCCTTCTCGACGTCAGCTTCCTCCTCGAAAACGTACTTTCCCGTGGTTCTATAGAATCAGACAAAATCCATATCACCTACGGATGATATCAGACGCATTGTGAATGTAGATAGAATTTATGTCAGGACTGGGATAAAGGAAAGTTTAATGGCAACACGTGTGCAGCGGCGCGATCCTTTTGTAGACGTACTCTTTGCCGGAGTCATAAGGAATTAATAGACTAAGGTTTAGGAAGAAGGATGCGAAGGAATAGTAGGAGCATAGACAGAAATAAGGAAAGGACTTGTGATCTTTGGGGTTAAAAGTAATAGAAAATGACGGTGATCACAATTTTAGAGGGGATGAAGACCTCATAAGGGAATCATAATAAAGTTACTTTTTAATGGCTAGGATTAGTGTAGGCAGGATTATAAAGCCCCTTGGCGCTGGGTGAAGGAAAAAACCAAAAGCGTATCTGAATTAAACCTACTCTCTAAAGGGAGTTAAATCTACCCGTTAAACCCTGTGGTGCGAAGAAGGATTATGAAATCTAGGTGAAAATTAATTGAGAACATAATATGTTGTTATTGTCGTTAATATGTAGGCTTATGTTAATATTATGAATATGATTCTCTTGAAATGGAAGTAGGGTAAAATTATGGCACCAGCTGGCAGCTGAATTGATCCTGCTGTCTAATGGGGTAGCTTAGACTCTTATGTCTACTCGTTACACCCCGTTGCACGAAGACGAATCACGAAATGTAGAGGGAGGTAATTCAACACCATACTATCTTCCGGCAATAGAAACAAGGTATATTTATATCACTTGGCGTAATCCTGCTGTTCATTAGGGACGTAGGTCTATATCTACTTGCTACACCCCATCGAAGAACAAGGAATACGAAATAATTTAAGAACATATGACCTTTCGGGAATTTAAAAACAAAATTATGACACGTGGTGTAATCTATTCGCTAAAACAATTTTCTCCCGATATCATAGTCGTTCCTTTTTCACTCAGTGTTACTATTAGTGTTTCTTTGTCCCACGTTGCGCATGTCAGTATAGGGCATGCAGTATAGTGTCAGTATACGTTTTAAATTAATAACCTTGGTGAATAAATAAAAGTACTGTAACGGCAAACTATAAGAACGCCATTGAAAGCTTTGGGAACAGGTCTAAACACTATAGCTGGTTTCGTCCTTCTTCCTTCACCCTAGGCTCGACACGTTTATGGATGGCCGCACTGTCCGACTGACTTGACTTGAACGATGGGCGCGCTTCAAGTTCTAAAACAAAGTATCAAGTTGCGAGGTTGTCGGATTTACTCAACAGTGACTCCGTTCGGATCAAAAGACGAGATCGCTATAAAAACAGAGTTTCGTTTTAGGGGAATAAAAAGTATTACTTCTTATAATGATAAGGCAGTCAACCAGCTCTACCTACGGCTTGTGAAGGTCTAGACAGGTATATAAATGCTGATAGCATTAACATAAAACAAACATATTTGTTATTATAACCAACATCTGTTTCTCGCCAGAGAATAAAGGTTTAAAATTAAGCCTTGCATGCATATCACGTGTACTTGTAATCAACCTAATCTCTTTTGGAGTCTTAAGGAACTGTCTACTCGTTAAAGTCTTTAGAAATAAAAAGGAGAAAGAAATGGACTAAAAAAGGGCCTAATGTTCCACTAGTGCTGGGTACAGGATTGAGTAGATATGATCACTATCTGAACTATACCGACTCTCAACCGGGGAAAAGAAACGTGGCTATCCGCTATAAGGAATAGTTGGTAGGAGTAAGGTGGGTCCACTTAATCTATCATTGGGGAAAAACCTTATACTTTTTTAAAAGACATGGTTCTCGTGGTTTGAAGTTTACAATGGTTGGAGAAACGATTGGTAAGTTGTACGAGTGGGTAGGAGTAGGGGAATATGAAAGGAAATAGATCATGATTCCAAAAGTACAAGATCTTGCAATAAGCAATTATATATTGCGATATAAGTATTTCAAATTTGGTTACCAGGTTAAGTAGCATTTATAGCTACTGTAATATGTTTGAAATGAAAAGACTTCTTATTTCTCTTTTCAATCTAAGTTGAGAGAGACTTCGAGAATGAAAATCCAAAATTTGATACTTCACAAAACGTTTTTACACGTTTATATGTGTTTAAGGAAATATATTTTTTCCAAAATGATGGTCATAAAGATTCAGGAAATAAGTTAGTTTAGTCGTATGTTGAGTATGGGTAAGTTACATCATAATAAGTTAGTTTAGTCGTATGTTGAGTATGGGTAAGTTACATCATAATAAGTTAGTTTAGTCGTATGTTGAGTATGGGTAAGTTACATCATAATAAGTTAGTTTAGTCGTATGTTGAGTATGGGTAAGTTACATCATAATAAGTTAGTTTAGTCGTATGTTGAGTATGGGTAAGTTACATCATAATAAGTTAGTTTAGTCGTATGTTGAGTATGGGTAAGTTACATCATCATAAGGGGACTAGGAGGGCTTTAATCACATAGAAAGAGAGAGAGAGAGAGAGAGAGAGAGAGAGAGAGAAAGAGAGAGAGAGAGAGGGAGAAATAAAAACGTATCTAAAATAGTATGTATAAATTTACCCAAGTATGTAACTGAATTTTATCCAAGACATTTAAATGAATTATACAGTCAATATCAGCGAAATAATATCCTCACGCCATTAGAGTTCTCGAAGGTTATATCTGGTAGTAATGAAAGATCATGTCCAGATCTCTTCAGAACAGCCACGTTGTATCGCTTTCCTAACTAGGCCTCATCTATTTTAAAATATACGATATCTCACATAAACAATTGCAGCGCTATAGATTGATTAATACTCGCGGAAACTCAGAGCCAGAGCTACGGTAGAAGGACTGCAGCTCCAGGACAGCCCGTATGGTCAGTGCAGTAAACAAGGCGCATGCGGGCGCCTTCACTGCTCTTACATCACGCCGGACCTGTAAGCTACATTTCTCTTGTTTATGGGATGTTAATTATTTTACCTGCGAAATATGCGCGACCTTTCGTTGCCTATTCAGTATTTAAGGAGGTGCAGAAAGGCTTTGTTATCGAGATAAACTCAATGTATATATTTTTTAACAACAAATTCTACACTGGACAAACAGAACACTAACTCACCATTTCACAACCACATAAAAGAAACACAAATACACAGACATTTACCATAACCTAGAAATCTTACACATCAACAAAAAAAGACCACATCTGAACACACTAGAACAATATGAAATCTACAAAAACACAAAGTACAAACATATTAAACGAACGAACCCAATACAAATCACACATACTATCCAAAACCTGCCTTTAAAACCGCCACCACCTAACCTAACAACTCCAAGCAGAAGACACTGATGAAGATCGTCTCATAAGGTTCTGTCTCAGTAAGTGTTTACAAAGTTACAAAACTTAAAGTTCGGATAGTCATAGACTATTGTAAAAGTAATTAACTAAGTTTCACCGAGCGTAATAAAATACAAAATTCAAGATATATTTTTTATCTGTTTGATTTACAGTCAGCCGCTTTGATAAAGTTAGTTTGTTAATTAATTAAGGATTAAGGATTCCCGGAGATAAATAGAGTATGGCTGGAGTGAATAGGATCTTTATATGATGGAGATCTATTCCGTAAATGGATAAGAAAGGATTAAGGATGGCCAGGAAATAATGAGAGAATGGATGGTGTAATCAGAGTCTGTATGATGTAAATATATTCTGTAAAGGGTTAGGAAAAATTAAAAATGGCCCGGGGATAAATGGAGTATGACTGGGTCCCTCTATGGTGCATATTTAGTCTTTAAAGGGACGAGAAAGGATTTATTTGGTAAAAACCAAACAGATTTAGAATAATAATAGATAATAAAAATATATTTATTTTGTCAAAAACAAAATACAATTAAACAATTATATTTGTCAGTAGAAACAATGGAGTAAAACAAAAGAAGTAATATAAAAAGTATTAGTAAAATAAAAACAGATTGCAAACAAAAAACTGTAACAACAAAACCAACAAAATAAAAACACACAAGGTGAAACATGAAAACCAATAAAACATATTGAATGCTATTACTCGAAGAAATATTGATGACGTCAAAGGATTGACACGGTCAAAACGTCATTCTTTAAACCTTACGTATGTGTCCCCTCGTCACGTAAGTTGTGATTGAATCTAATGACAGTCCTACATAACTCATTAGGCTTCAAGTCATCCCAACCCCATATTCTGCGCAGAGCACCCCGTCAGGGCTGTAAACAACTTTCTTATGAAATCAAGACAACCACAAATACTGTGGTATATGTCTTACATGAGAACAAAAATCCACCCTTCCTTTGTTCTACATGAAGGGTAGAAAATAAATTAACATGGCCTCCATTAATTAATTCTCAGGGGATTATTTCTTTTCAATCCATTCAGAAGTCTAACACCTCAGGTACTTCCTGCCTGTTGTTGATGCATTTAATAGTTTGATTCATTTCTTTGACGTCACCCGGTGACTGCTACGAAAGGTTTTTGCAGCTGGTGTAGATGAATAAAATGCGGACAAATTTAACGAAATTAATAATATCAGCCAGAGATAAACTAAAGTTTGGAATTGTCACCTAATGGGATTAGAATTTCGTGAATTTTGTCTACTTTTGTGTTTCCTTTTTTAATTTAAAGGTAAGACAGAACTAAAACTGTATCACCTGAGAGGCATATGAATATTTTTGTTAATGTTAGGGATTATCACCTGCAAAGGGTAGGTGACACATAAATAAAGTGACATTAACGTGCCGGTAAAGAATATACGTTTATTAGGGTATTACACGCAAGGTTGTTTACCTTATGGAAACCACTCTCACCCTGAAGTCTACTCGATACCCTGAAATTAATGTATACTATTTGATATTTATTGTAGAAATTCAAGTTAGAATATTATTATCCATAATTGAATAGTAATAATAATGACCCCTGTTTATACCATTAAGATTATGGCCCAAGTGAAGTAGCTATACTCTGTCTCACATAAGAGACACAGATAAAATATTCCAGGAATCAATGTGATTGACTACGCTTCAACCACCCACTGTTAACCTAGTTTAATCTTAGGTATTTATTTTCACAAGCTGATTGAATCTGGAGGCTGAAGAAAATACATAGATCTACGGTGCTACTGGTGATCCAAGTTTATTAAAATAAAGTAAAATAAAATAGAAAGAGAAAACATTAATAGGAAACAGGTCAAATTCATTAGAGCTTAGCTAGTGAAATCATTTCACAAAGGTTAACATTAGGAGTCCACCCAAAACCTAACTACACGCTATTTTTTTTTTAATACTGACTAGTTTCGACGACGATTCCGCCTTCATCAGTGACTGACTAACACTGATTGGTGTTGGCGTCAGGTAACACGTGTTAATTATAGCAAAAGTGTTCAGCTTCTCTAAACTGTAATAATAATAGTGAAATACTAAAATATGTGCGCCTGTGTCACGTAATATCACCTAGATGTGTGACGTCACACACTATTTCCTAGGTGTGTAACGTCCCATACTATCACCTAGATGCGTGACATTACATACTATAATCTAGGTACGTGACGTCCAATACTATCACTTAGATGCGTGACGTCACATACTATCACTTAGGTGTGTAACGTCCAATACTATCACCTAGATGCGTGACGTCACATACTATAATCTAGGTGTGTGACGTCTCATACTATCATCTAAGTGTGTAACGTCCCATACTATCCTCCAAATACGTGACGCCACATAATATCACACAGATGCGTGACGTCACATACTATCAATTAGGTGTGTAATGTCCAATACTATCACCTAGATGTATGACGTCACATACTATCATCTAGATGTGTGACGTCACATACTATCACCTAGGTGTGTAACGTCCCATACTATCACCTAGATGCGTGACGTCACATACTATAATCTAGGTGTGTGACGTCCCATACTATTACCTAAGTATGTAACGCCTCATACTATCACCTAGATACGTGGCGTCACATACTATCACTTAGGTGTGTAATGTCCCATACTATCCCCTAGATACGTGACGTCACATTCTATCACATAAATGTGTGACGTTACATACTATCACATAGACGTGTGACGTCACATACTATCACCTAAGTTTGTAACGCCCCTTACTATCACCTAGATGTGTGACGTCACATACTATAACCTAGATAAATGACGTCATATACTTCCACTTAGGTGTGTAACGTCCAATGCTATCACCTAGATATGTGACGTCACATAATATCACCTAGGTGTGCAACGTCACATACTGTCACCTATGTGTGACATCACATACTATCGCCTAGGTGTGAAACGTCCCATACTATCACCTAGATCTGTGGCGTCACATACTATCACCTAGATACGTGACGTCACATACTATAACTTAGGTGTGTAACGTCCAATTCTATCACATAGATCTGTGACATCACATAATATCACCTAGGTGTGTAACGTCACATACTATCACCTAGATGTGTGACGTCACATACTATCACCTAGGTGTGTAACGTCCCATACTATCACCTAGATTCCTGACGTCACATCCTATAATCTAGGTGTGTGACGTCACATACTATCACCTACATGGTACAGAATCAGAAATATACAGTGAAACATGTAGATAATGCTTCTGTTTCTCATCGAATAATTTTCAATTGTAAGGGAATATATGTTGATTAAATTAAATTTTGCGGGGAACGCCGCCCAATCACAGAATATGTCCGACATTTGCTTATCGACTGAGTATCGGCAGAACAATTTGCAACCTGATTGACTGCCGACTCTCACCACTTACAAGAAGATTTGCGTAAAATCACAGCTAATCTATGCAGATCGCAGCAAAGATCGAACAAAAAGTTTTGATTGAATTATTAACGAATGCAAATTAACGGTGCAAGAAATGTTAACATACGCCGCTCCCTGGAGCCGTCTGGAGACCTAGTTGCAGTAATGGAACTAAAATTACACCAGAATATTTCATGTTTTACCTGACATAATTATTTAATAACTGACACTCACGCACGCACATTCAACTTTGTTTTTGTTTACAACTGTCTCATTACCATGTTTTCGTCCTTGCCAGTTTTTTACATCGATTGTCAAAACTCAAACTACACTTTGGCAAAGGTTTATGAGATTTTTAAAATTAAAAATAATCCAGAAATTTCGAGCAATTGTTTTAATTCCAAGAGGAATGTCATGTACAGAGTTGTAACTACTTTCACAGAGTGGTAACCAATCGCATATCCGGTATTAAATATACCCATTTATTGTTCTGCAACTAGACAAGGGAGTAGTAAAATAAAATGGCGTTTATTTTATCTCACCAACCGTTACATTCAATTAAAGTTTTACTGCGCAAAAATAGTTTCACATCGAGAAAATAGCAACGAATGGTGCAATACAGACAGGGAGTGAAAATGTATGTAGGAACACAGGTTCAGCGTCGTGCTTGTCCGTCTGTCTCCGTGTCCTAGTCGGCTATTTAACTAGAAACCTATATTAGCCCGTGCATACCCATTGAACCGACGCAAGATAACATCGCCGCTGGTCACGACCCGGCCATAAATTACAGGAATCTATATTCTCAATAAGTTTTCATTTAGTAGGAAGCCGGGGTACGTCACGCTCTCTGGAGGCCTCAGGCGCTACGCGGGCCAGATGTGCACACCAGTTCTTGACTTTCGTTTCCAATGATAAAATTGTCGATAGCCTAACTGGTTTCATTAAGTAAGTCGGTCGGATGATGGAAAACAATTTAAAAGTTAATAACTCACGGAAAGTTCTTTCCTTGAACGGGCATCTATACTAAATCCCTACAGTCTCATTATGTAAGGCTTGTAGCAAGGGTAATTTGTTTTTAGACCGCGAGCCCGTCTTTTACTGTTCACACGAGGTAAGTGGCATAAACGTTCATGGTCTGCGATACGCTGAACAAAATCAACGTTTACCATCAATTTCGCTTGAAATTACAAAATAAAAAAATTAAAAGGATTTAGCCAAAAAAGGTAATAAAAAACACCAATTAAAGAAACCTGTCGAAAGAAATATTTTGATTTTAAAGTTCTTTTAGGGTAAAAATGAATCAACATGGTTTACTTCAACAAAACAGCCTGGTTTTATTCTCCATAATGGTTCTGACCCAGCTGCAAACAGAAGTGACTTTAGTGCACCTCCTACATTCTCTAATTAGCTTTTAGGGAAGTCATCTGAAATATGTCAGATTACAAAATCCAGAACTACAAGCAAACACGTTTAAATATTTATTTAATAAAATGTTTTACAAACCGATTCCACGAAGCTGCTTCATCGACGACTCTTTAAAATTACCTCGTGTTAATTCACATTGCCTACTTTCCAAGTGTTCTTGCATTAGCAGGCTGACTATAACAACGTGCAGAAAATTGCAACTTGCACAGGTGAAATGGCGTTAGAACTAAGTCCAGCTACCTACGATACGAGACCTACTGCAAGTGCAAACATTCTGTGCCCATACCTGGCCACGTGGAAGCCTAAATGTTTCCGCTATACGTGGAAGGCTGTCTACGTAGAGAAGGAAATGATATCCCGTCCTCCTCAAGCAGACCTACTCTCTGTCTCTACCCTCGAAAGATGGGCATAATGATCCCCACTGCCACTAGAAATAGGGGACAACAGTTTGGTTTTCCGTGTTTAGTAATGCTTAAATAAATTGTATAACTTTACTTGCAAGACATAATTGTCTACTTGCTACCCGTTTGTTATTTTATTAAAAATACATTACTTTTTACATTTTCAAAATTATAAACAATGATAATGACCACCATAATTGGGGGGTTGATCATAAAATATGTTGGGAATGGGGAAAACCATACTCTTAGTGTTTGTTAAGGAGACTTTCTCCTCACCGGCATTAAATACGCTTGTATAACCTACAAAAGAATTGTTACGGTGTTCGTTCAGAATGCCTTCTCCTCACCGGCATTAAATACACTTGTATAACCTACAAAAGAATTGTTACGGTGTTCGTACAGAATACCTTCTCCTCACCGGCATTAAATACACTTGTATAACCTACAAAAGAATTGTTACGGTGTTCGTTCAGAATACCTTCTCCTCACCGGCATTAAATACACTTGTATAACCTACTAAAGGATTGTTACGGGTGTTTGTTCAGAATACCTTCTCATCACCGGCATTAAATACACTTGTATAACCTACTAAAGGATTGTTACGGGTGTTCGTTCAGAATACCTTCTCCTCACCGGCATTAAATACACTTGTATAACCTACTAAAGGATTGTTACGGGTGTTCGTTCAGAATACCTTCTCCTCACCGGCATTAAATACACTTGTATAACCTACTAAAGGATTGTTACGGGTGTTCGTTCAGAATACCTTTTCATCACCGGCATTAAATACACTTGTATAACCTACAAAAGGATTGCTACGGTGTTCGTTCAGAATACCCTCTCCTCACCGGCATTAAATACACTTGTCTAACATACACCGAATCTTTACAATCGTTAACAAATTGTGTGTTTTGTTGATAAATGGATTCCTCTATGTAAAGAGCCAAACGTAAACTTGTACGCACAGTTTATGCGACTATAAATTCGTAATAGTGTGCAGAATAAACCATACGCTACGGATTGATAAACGACGAAATAAAACCTGGGCGTCGGGCACCGGAGCGTGCATGTTGTATGGCAAGTATATAAAATGCGAGATTTCTCAAATAACAGATAGCCTACTCCATAAAACAGCTGAACAGTAAATCAGCTGTGCAAGTGACCAACGAGTCTGGAAGTTTACGAAGCGACTTTCTCTAGCAACTATACACATAATATTATCGGGTATAAGGAATGTTCAATCCTTAGGAAGGATTCATTATACTTGTAACCCATCTCAATGAGTATGAAACAAAATGGGTAATGTGTGATGGGTTTAATTATGAATAGCCCCGCTTTTTATAGGTATTAGAGAGATTTAAGGACTACTTTTTTTTTTAAATAATATTACTTTCGCCTACGAGATATGGAGGCCTATTACTCTTCCTATGAACAACAAATTATAGGAAAACCTTAATGGTTACGTAATGGGAATAGCTAGATCCCTAGAGAAATTTGAAAGAAGACATAAATATATGGTGAAACAGAAGAGGGGCACCTAGTCTTGAGACTTCTACCTCCAACTCTTAAAACCCAAAAGTGACCACCAATACCCCGTACGACGGATCGGGCCTAGCAGTGCATTCGGACCTGTGTCCAGCCTCAGTTGGCCTTACGATCGGACCCTCAGACTATGGACTTGGTGCTACTGAGCATAGCTCCTAGGACCGTGAAAGATGTTACTGGAAATAGGGGACGATTAAGGCATCGCTTAGGCACGGTCGCTTACCTGAAATGAGCTTGTAGTTATCGGATTAAATAGAGGTGTCTACCTCCTGCTCAGGCCTCACTTACGTTTATCTAACACCATTTAAAATGGTTTTGACGATACTACGTTATATAATCAATGATTTCCAAGTGTAAAATTATTTTCCAAGCACATATGACTTTTAAAAGACGAAAAGTCTGACAGTGGGTTTTCAAACATGTGACCACTTGTCATGCGTTTGTTAGTGAATATCACAATTATTTATCATGAGGAAAATATAGTATATAGTGTATAAAATATAGTATATAGTATATAAATATAGCAAAATATAGTATATATTTGTGAATAATAGGGTTATTTTTGACACATAAAATTCACTGCCTTGAAGTCTAGGAAAGTATAACAAGTGCCTAGAAATAGACAATACCTCACTCTCTCTCTCTCACTCTCTCTCTCTCTCTCACTCACTCTCTATCTCTCTCTCTCTAATAGGAATCTATCTTCCTGTTGTATCCTCAAGTAGGAAGGAAAGGCGTATGTAAATTAGACTGGACTAAGGGGCACAAGAAATGAACTGAAAATAGGGGACGATTCTGGAGCTTTGAATTTAACACAACGAATCTATCTGTTGGTGCTCGTCCTTGTCCGAGACTTCGTTGCTAACGCCAAATAGCCTTCCAAGTTAACAGAGGACTTACTAGGAACCGAATGTGGTTCAACAGAAGTTATGCTTGGCCAGTGTAGACACGAGGGATGGTTTTTGGGTATAACAGCCTTCTAAAATAATTAGAAAATAAAAAAAAAAATTGTATCGCCTAAAATTTATCATTTTTGTAACAAATCTTATAACAACTTCAGACGCTAGTAATGAAGTTCAAAGATTTCAACTTCAAGATGGGTTTATTATAGAATGAGTTGCCAGTAACCTGAACGTGTTAATAAATATGTGCTCACAGTATGCGTAGTATGCTTTGCCAATGGCCGCATACTTCATTAGTACAACCTAAAGAAGAGCGCCTTACTATGTCTTATATCCTGGCTAAAGCCGCAGTAACAAAGGACGAAGTGTTAAATGAATTCTTATAGAGTGTTTGTTTGTTAGTATGTAAGTTTAAGAGTTTAATGCCTTGTTATATTTTCAACCCTAAATACATCCACCTTGTAGGTACATATATAATTACTCATTGTGTACTGCTTAAGTTTGGAATTTAATTAAATTTACTAAAATTTAGTTCCAAAGTAGTAGCCTATATCTAATTTTAAGGGCTATAGTAACATCAAATAGCATTTAATTTTTAGGATTTTTTTCCATGAGAATATAAATTAATTCCCATTGGAACGTCGAAAATACCTCGAGAAGGAATCTTTGTTATCAATTATTGCTTGATTCTATTGTTGTTGTTCTAGTGTCCATGGAGTTTTAGATCTTAGTCAGGATGATGGCTGCCTCCAGCTCCGGCGCCTTTTGACGCAGGAGAACACCTATCAGATGGTCTTCAAGTGCCACCATAACCAATTTCGAAACATGCAGCGTGAGTGCTGGGCACTCGAAGATGGCTTCACTCCATCATTGGGATACGTTCTCTACACTTGGAGTTTTAGGATAATGACGTCATCTGGACACTCGACGTCGTCCTACTCTCTATTGAGATTATAAATGGGTGTATTATCCTCTTGTAGGAACCAAGATAATAAGGGTAGTTGCATTTAGGGTAAGACCAAAGGATCCGTTGCTAAGGGAAGGCTACAGACAGATGATTGACATTTAGCTGACGAAGCAGTAGGCTATAAACCAGGAGCTGGAAAGGCTCAACAATAGACAGTGGCATGAGTACAAACTTAACCTTCAAATCTTACACAATTAATTTGCACCGTAATTAATGAGATCCCTTACAGGTGGCGCTGACGACCATTGCCGCATTTAATTACTCGCCAGTAAGACCAGTAGTTGCCACAAAACCCACCCACGATCGAGACGGGCCAATGATACTTCGTGAGACTTTAATACCATTGGACAACTGCCACTTCCGTCCGGTATTTTTACATAGATTAGCATCACGTAAATGTTACGGCCAAGTCTGGAATATTAAACGCTTGCGGTGCACACAGATTATGCGTTTTGCAATGGCGGGAATGTGCCTGTGTTTTTGTAAAGTCAGAAAGACTTTATTAAGACCGCTTTCTTAGGCAGGAGAAAAATTGTTACTCAAAACAGTTGTACTTTCATCTCTCAATAAAAAATATTTTTTTCGTTCATTTTAAATGTCAAAGAATGTAATTTTTCGTAACTGAGTTTTTTCATAATTAAACAAGGTCAACTCTTGACAAGCACCGGAACCATTTCGTTTTTATTTTTTTACTTAAAATACATTTTAAACAAGTTAAAAGTTACTTTAAGTAATAAGTTAGACTAAGACAAACTCAATAGTAAAGGCTCATCTGCACAGGTTCATAGAGCCTAGCTCAAGCAGATGGAGATAGGGTTATGTGCACCGTTAATATTCACCACCAAAAGATGATAACGAATAACGTAAGAGGAAACAGTATTCGTCCTGGGAAGGAGTCTTACTTGCAGAATAAGTCTTCAGAATCGCCGGTAATTGTGTACAACAATCGATCACAGAACCTGTTTTTATTCTTCGGAAAACACATGGCCAATAACCATGCCCATGTAACAGCCATGGCCAATAACCATGCCCATATAACAGCCATGGCCAATAACCATGCCCATGTAACAGCCATGGCCAATAACCATGCCCATGTAACAGCCATGGCCAATAACCATGCCCATGTAACAGCCATGGCCAATAACCATGCCCATGTAACAGCCATGGCCAATAACCATGCCCATGTAACAGCCATGGCCAATAACCATGCCCATGTAACAGCCATGGCCAATAACCATGCCCATGTAACAGCCATGGCCAATAACCATGCTCATGTAACAGCCATGGCCAATAACCATGCCCATGTAACAGCCATGGCCAATAACCATGCCCATGTAACAGCCATGGCCAATAACCATGCCCATGTAACCGCCATGGCCAATAACCATGCTCATGTAACAGCCATGGCCAATAACAGCCTAAGCCCATGTAACAGCCATGGCCAATAACCATGCCCATGTAACAGCCATGGCCAATAACCATGCCCATGTAACAGCCATGGCCAATAACCATGCCCATGTAACAGCCATGGCCAATAACCATGCTCATGTAACAGCCATGGCCAATAACCATGCCCATGTAACAGCCATGGCCAATAACCATGCCCATGTAACCGCCATGGCCAATAACCATGCTCATGTAACAGCCATGGCCAATAACAGCCTAAGCCCATGTAACAGCCATGGCCAATAACAGCCTAAGCCCATGTATAATGCCATTCACGGAAGATAAAACAACACATTATATTGCATGTTTAAGAACAAAAACTTTTTTTTACATACTCAAGCAAAAACGGTCGTAAATTCTAACATTCTATTGACATTATTACTTATAAATCAACGAGTTTAATTTCACATAATTTAAATAACGTTTTAATGCCTATCTTAATTTAATTATCCTACATAAAAATATTACTTTTTTGTATTAACTTGGCAAAAAACTTCTACTTACTGATTTATTCAGCCGACGCGTTTCACACTAGGCCGGCACATTATTTACGGCTGTGAATTACTGACAAGGCTGTTGCTCAGGTGTGTTGTGTTGGTGTGAGTCTGTGGTGTATTTCTGTTTTGTGGTGTGTTACTGTTCATTGAGTAGTTGTTAATTATGTGCTCAAATATAATATTTAATTGTGAGTGTGTTTTGTCATTTAGAATGTGTTGGGGATAGTATTTATGTTGTTTATATATCTCATAGTTTTCTACTGTGTTAAGGTTGTTTCTTTTATAACACACCACAGAACAAAAATACACCACAGACTCACACCAACACAACACATCTGAGCAACAATCTTGTCAGTAATTCACAACATTGAATAATGCGCTGACTTAGTGCGAAACGCGTCTGCTGAATAAATCAGGAAATAGTGGTTTATTTGCCAAGTTAATAGAAAAAACCTCAAGTTGTACAACACAAAAACTGCAAGTTATAAACATATACCTTATTGTTACTTTAGGAGTAGCAATGTGTGAGGGACACTAACACTTCCACCGAGCATATAGAGGATCAAAATGTTTCTAACACCAAGAGATTCTGGGGATATGTTAGCAAATCTGTGGATATCTTGTGGCACTCAACTCTCTTTTATGCATTGTGTTTTTTCATTTAGTTCAGAATCATAAAAAATGCGATAACTCCCATCCACCTTTTCGTGTCTTTTTATGATCAATCAACACGACTAGAACAGTTTTAATGAAGCACCATAAAAGGGGTTGTGAATATTAGATATGATTGTAGTAGGACATGAAAAACCCTAGTGCTTTATGTATGGAAGGCTCGAGGTATCGACATGAAAAGTCGATTACCTGGATTACATCCACTCCCTACCGATACACTTTACAGAGATGTGCCTACGTGATATTTTTTCTACCTTACATAAACGTTTTATTTCAAAGACCATTTAAATTTATAGTTTTATTCTTTTCGACTTTTTTTATTCTATGCACTCATTCAGGAGTTTAGTTGGCTGTGACATAACAGGTAGGGACGACAAAAACACCTGTCCTAAATAATTAGTCTCCATGTCTCTCTACTAGTGCTGTAAATATCTGTGAGGCTGCCAACCAGTAGGTCTTTTATTCCCAAGAAGTGTGACTGCGTTACGATAGGGATACAACCTCCTAAGAGAGTTTATATGGAGGTATCATGCAATGGCATGATTACGTGATGACGTGTACGTGAAAGAAAGCCTACTATCTATCCATACAGTATCTGCTCTATACACTCCAGGACGAGTGCTTCCTTAGCATTAGGGAAAAGACGTAATGGCCCTCTGGGGAGAATTATTCTAACCTAGAGGAAGAGTATGGCTACTCAACACAACCATGAATAATTAGGTTCCATAGAGGTGTACATCTGTTACATCCCATTGTAGGAAGAACGATGCCTGATAGAGGTAAAATAATTAAGGTCAGGATAGAGATACAACTGATAATCTGGTAAGGGGATAAAAATAGTTTATAGCATTGCGAGGTTGGGAACTAGACATGTCTTATAATGGGTGAAAGGTAGTGTCTACTAGGGATGGTCGATCCAGTGACTTTAACGGATCAGTGATTTTAGTGACAGCACCAGGTTTGGATCAGTGACTTTTACCGGTGACAAGTTTATAGCATTGCGAGGTTGGGAACTAGACATGTCTTATAATGGGTGAACTAGGGATGGTCGATCCAGTGACTTTAACGGATCAGTGATTTTAGTGACAGCACCAGGTTTGGATCAGTGACTTTTACCGGTGACAAGGCATACTGAGATTGCTCTGTATGTGGACAGTAACAGGCAGCCATACCACACTGGTGAAATGACTCTAAACCTCGCTTTTTTGGAGGCTAATTTTATTTAAAAATAAACTCCTACGAAATTAAGAACAAACTACCGAATGCAAAATAACGTCTACTGTACACAACACTGCCACCGTCTTGAAACCTGATAGAAATCGACCACCCAAACATGACGTAAATGAGTAAAACCAGTGACAGCGACAAATCAACCTATGACAGCCGTGGTAAAATGAAATGTAACTTTTCAGTCGCGACAGCGACATTTTGTCCAATCACAACCGAGATAACTCCCCTCTCCCCCTTCAGTCAATGACACTGCACGATAATCGGCGCCGTGAGCCGAGCGGTGAGAGCAGAGCCAGTGACAGCGACAAATCAACCAATGATAGCCGTTTCATCCAGTGACTGTGACTTTTTATCCAATCGCTACAGAGTCAACTTACATTGTCACTGGAATTAAGATTTTAAATATTTTGTCACTGGTAGGCTTACCAAGTAACCGTGACTGTCTACGCGCTATGCAAGGATAATCGTCGTGTTAAGGAAGAGACTCGGGAATCCCTCTATATGATCTTTGAGTAAAAGCTTAGTTTTTTACCTTTGAGATAAAGATAAATTTTCAAGTTTTTTTTGTCGCATGTTACCACTATACTAAAGGAAGGTCGCAAACCCGAACAGTTATATAATTGATCGTAGCATGACATTGTACAAGGCCCAAAGCTTTTAGTCAGTTACCCCCGTCGCGTTCTATCTGGATAGTGCATTACACGAAATGCGTTTAATTGGTAAGGTTATCAGCTGCAGGCCTAATGGAAGCAACCATGTACTGTACTTTGTCAGCAAAGAGCATACCATGATTTCCATTGTGTAACCGTATAACAACAACTTCCGAGACAAGTGTTACAGTTTGCAAGAGCATCGCATTTGCATCACCGTTAATGGCACTCAATTACGTCTCCACGCCATGAATATTTATATTGTAAATACAAAGCAAATAATGTTTCGTGTGATTTTAATGCGGTTAGAAAGAATGGCTACTGCTAGCTATGAAGGGCAGGATAGTATGACGAATAGTATATACGGTTAGGGTAAAGTATGACCATGGAATCACGCTTGCAGGACCCTCATCGGTAATCACCCAAATAAGATTAAAAGTGTAACTACACCATAAAGGCGTGACTACCCGTTACACCACTATACAGACAGAAGTTCAAGAGAGAGTAAGGGAAATTAGGTTAGAATAAAGCAAGGAGAATGACTATAGACCGTATCGAGAATAGGGAGGTATAATGACAGGTATGTACTCCAGAGGTCCACCCCTGAGTAAATAAGGGTGTACCGTAGGAGATTTTAACGCATATAACGTAAAGCAAAGAGTCGCATCTACTGCATATGCTCTCCTGTTTCAGGTTATTAATCCGTCATGTCCGAGAAGCTTACCAAGCGAAACGAAAGGCATATGAATGTATTTAGCTAAAGTATATCTGAAGCAAATATCTGCATTACAATAAAAAAACATTTGTTAATTTGTTTGCGTTTAAAGGAAATAGGTCAATATGAACATTATCGCTTATAAAGTATAAAGGAGGTACTTTTAACAATATAGGGAATGAAGTTATTGGAATAAAAATCCCTTATGCAGTTTCGAGCATCTCCCCTTCACTCCAATTGAGAACAAGACTACTTCACGTAAGCGACCCTGCCCATGCGACATCATATTCCCCTTTATTTTAAAGCGATGCCAAGGGTCATGAGGTCATTATATTCTTTCTTTAGTTTTGCCAATTTGCTCTAGTCTTACTTATCCTTGTTCTTATAAAGGGGGAGACACCTCCACATGACCCTCGATCTGTTTCCGGTACGTGACCCCGTCCTTATATCCCCCGGCGGATGATTTCATCTCCTTACATTAATCCTATTTGCCTACAACAACCGTTTTTATTTCTAATCGCACCTATGAGATATAGTGAATGATAACGAAAGTTGAAAATGTGGCTATGGTGGTATTCTTGAACTGGGGAGAGATTTTAATGCAGAGATGGAGTACAGGCAAAAAATGCTAAACAAGAATATTAATTTACACAACTACAAAACTTTAGACATTAAAAAATGAAACTAAATTCACTAATGTACATTCAATTCCAAAAGTTCAACTTAGCGATTCAGGCTGACAGATATGCTACAACTACTTGCCAAAAGGCGAATAGTAAACTATTAGACATAAATTTGTAATTAAAATGCATGAATAACATATCTGACTAAAAGCTGATCCATCTTGAGATGACAATATGGCACACCAATAATTGCAAACAATCATAGGGGGGCGTTAAATCAAACAGCGCGTCTTGGCCGTTGTCCATCATCATAGAACCATTGTTCCACTGAGCGTGAGTTTACTAAAACGCTAGAAGAAGATTGATGAGAAAATTAGCCGAGTCATTAGAGCCTTCGTTATACGCGAATTTGTTTTATAATTTGTTACGTCGTAAACTGAGTGGGACGGAGGTTAGGACGACCTTGTGCGCAGCGTTTAACAGGTGTGCTATCTGCGCCACTCCTCGCTTACAGCTGTCACAAGTCGGTGCGATTAATCAAAACGCAGAGTCCTTGGTGATCTTTGTTTTATATCAAACACACAAATATGTTCCAGAAAATCTATAGTATATTATGGCTAATAGAATAGGTTAGGTATTTATCGTATATACAAAATGTGAAGGAAATGATAAAGTTATTATGAAAAATCTTACTCTTCGATGTGGTCAAGGATCATGGTTTCTCAAACCTACCTGGTGCAAACTATAAATATAAGAGGGCGTTTGCTGTGCGTTTAAAGAGAACAATGTATAGAATGTGTGTAGCTTTAAAAGGACTTTTTACCCTCCTTCATAACACAAGCCTCCCCAGTTAGGCGGTGGTTTTGGGAAAGAGAAGTGACTCAGTAAGACTATTGTTGCATATGAAAGTTAAGGAAAGAATTGTTAAAAAGTAAAGGGTGAGGATATTTCCCAGTCTAGGACTTTTTTGTAGTTATAAGGTGATCAACTTGTATTGCCCACTAAGAATAAGCCGGGATGTTAATATAGGTAGGGTACAGGATATACGAGAGGCATAACGTCGTTAGGTGTGCAGGGTATTGTACCTGAGAGGAACCTCTTGTCAGTTATATCACCGTTTTACACTTTCTTAAAGGGAAAGAGAAAATAAACGCTATATGGAATTAAAAAGGCCGAAGAATACGATTGAATTATCCCTCTTATACTGGTACTACACGGTAGCTATGACAAGTAGAACTCCTCTACAGCGGGAGGAGGAAAGTCTACCCGCTAACTGAGGATTCGCGATATGACAAGTAGAACTCCTCTGAAGCGGGAGGAGGAAAGTCTACCCGCTAACTGAGGTTTCGCGAAGACGACATACTTCTTCCTCTGCCGAGGATCATAGTCTTATCCATCACGCTCTCCGTCTAATAAGAGGAAGAGTCGATAGAACTTACTAAGAAAGTGACATCTTGAACGCCTCGTTATAGGAGAAAAGTAAAAGCTCGCTTGGACAGGGTGTTGTGGTGCGTGCAGGTATATATTTTGGTTTTCAATATGTAGTGTCAGTTTGTGTGTTTCGTTGTTCGACTGTGGTACAGCTTGGAAAGACTCATGTGTT